>LPNX010132321.1:0-245107 GCA_001517045.1 Pseudotsuga menziesii | reverse complement strand
AAAATCCTTAAGGCACTTTGTATAAAGTATAATAAAAAATATTGTGTTTGAGTGGGGTTTTTAAGTCCCCACTCTCATCCTCCCCCATTTGGGGAGGCTTGTGTCATGTGTATGCTTAGATTAGTGTTTGTTTTCATCATTGATTATATCTCATGCTTAAATCACTAATTGTTGATTCATCACTTCTAGATCATTAATTAAGTTGATTACTCTGTTTTAAATTATATACCATTATAAGTAAATCAACTGTGCAAATCTCTTGAATCATACCATAAGGTAGATCAAGAGTGCTCTCTATCGGAGAGTTGTCTTTTCATTGTTTAATAAGTTAATCAATTAATCTTGAAAGTCTCTTGAACTTGCCGTAACACAAGTCAAGAGCACTCTCTATCGGAGAGCATCCTAGGTTTGCATAATCCCTGCATTAGTTTCATCTAGATTAGCTAAGTCTCTTGAACCGTTGTCATAAGACAAGGTCAAGAGCACTCTCTGTCGGAGAGTTTTAATTAATTAACTTAACAAAATTCGCAACTCACATCCATTTAATTAATTAACCCCCTTCCCCCTTTGCCGGAGTATGCTCTGACCGATCTTCGATCGAAATACCCAGAAACGGCATTGGATCTCTAAACCCCACAAGAGGAACTTAACTAAAACTTTTCCCCATAACCAACACACCGGCGCTGTTCGATAAATACTGAGGCATGTGGGCAAATTCCAAGTGTGGGCGCCGAGCTACCTAATCTGGGCACTGGTAGTTAAGTTATTGAACACTTACCTTTGACCCCAGACAGGTCCGTCATGTCTTCGAACGGAGCCACTGAAGGTATTACCGGTTAGGACATCCAGCCACCATAAGCAAAGATCACAAGCAAAAAACTCTTAAAATCTACCAAGAGCACTTGCAAAACCTAATACTCACTAGCTTAAATTCCTAGACTTTATTTCATGCGCTTATTTGACTCCATAAGGCACTAGTCCTTTGTTATATTTAATTAATTTTCTATCTTGATCAACTGTCTATGGTCCATTTCAATTGATTATATCTGAATGCTTAAGTTATAAGTCTGGAATCTTTGCTTATATGTGTGATCTCTTGTTAGCAACGTGGATTGCTTTTGATTTAGTTTCATATTCATAATAAACAAACACTTCAAATCATAAATAACTCCTAAAAAACACCCATCCGCATCCGCAACTAATCAAAACACTTTAACAACTTAAGAGCCATAGAAACTCTTTTGTAGGGACTCCCCCCCTTGGCTTCGTTAGGAGTTAGCCTAAACGGAGGAGCTAGGAGTAGGTGACAGTACCTAGCTCTGTGCTTGCCCCCAAGGTCACACCTCTCCCACTTTCTCAAGTGAGGAGACAGCTTTCGGAAGATTTTTGCTGCTAGTGTGCAATCGGCGGACAACAGAAGGCATTTAGTAGACAATGTGATCCAAGTGCAAGAGGCCATCCATTCCAGTTTCCAAAGGAAGGAAAAAGGTATGATCATTAAACTTGACATGAAAAATGCCTTTGATCGAGTCAAGCTCTCTTTTCTCTATCAAGTTCTTCTCACTTTCGGCTTTAGTGTGGAGTTTGTCAGTTTGATTAAAGCCTATACAGACAGACCTTGGATTGCTCCCCTTATCAACGGTAGCCCTGGAGAATTTTTTCAAGCCTCAAGAGGATTGCGTCAAGGGTGTCCTTTGTCACCCTTCCTCAACATTTTGATGGCTGAAGCTTTAAGCAGAAAACTGTTTGCTGATATGGCTGTTGGTGTTATTCCTGGCATTAGGGCTGCTCGAGGAGTGGAGCCCATCAATCATGCGTTGTTCGCTGATGATTCTCTTCTCCTTGATGGGGCTTCTTTAAATATTGCTCGTGCCTTTAATGAAATTCTTCAAAAGTTTTGTTCAATCTCAGGAGTCTTTATTAACAAGGAAAAGAGTGTTGTTTATGGGTGGAATGTTGATAAAAATGCTTCAAATTGCTAACTCTTTGGGCTTTCCCTGGTTAAGATCAAATATTTGGGTCTCCCCCACACCTTGGGAGCTAGTTCCCCTTCGGTTTGGCTTGAAGTTGTGAGCAAATTAAAATCCAAAATTGTCTCTTTGGGCAGACACTGGTTGACGAAAGCTGGAAAGCTAGTCTTGATAAAGTCGGCTCATTCTTCCCTTCCTATTTTTCAGTCTTCATTGCTTCTTGCCCCCAAGTCCATCTCAGTGCAGATAGCCAAGATTCTCAAGGATTTCCTTTGGAATGGTGGAAAAGGTAACCAAAATAAAATTCATTTGGTCAACTGGGAAACTATTAAAAGACCTCTATCTGAAGGCGGATTGCAAATTCGAGATCCTGAATCTGCTAACCCGACCTTGGGAGGTAAACTTGTTTGGCAGCTTTTTGCTGATAAGAATCATCCGGTTAGCAAGCTTTTTTCGATGAAATACCTTAAAGGTGGATCCTTGAGAAATATAAATTCAGAAAAGCTTCCAACAGGTACTGCTATATGGAATTTGTGCAGGAAAGGAATAAAACTAATTCAACAGCATCTATATAGAATTCCAAGCAACAGGAAAGGAATTTTACTATGGGAAGACAAGATTCTTGGGCATCCTCCTCTTTCCTCCATAATTTCGCTTTCTGAGATCAAATTATGGCTGACTAACAAAGGTTTCCTTCATTTAGCAGACATTTGTTCCTGGGACTTCGCAGGGAACTGGGTTAGTTGGAATCTTTCGGAAATGCCAACTCGGTTTATTCCTACTCAATCAATTTTGCTAACTGTTATGTCCGGACTGGCTCCTGTTCATCGCTTCTCAAAAGATAAATGGGGTTGGGGTTCATCTGGTGTATATTCTATTGGACATGAGTTTTCAACTATACAATCTTCTCATACTTCCCTGCGTTGTGGAAATCGATCTGGTCTCCTTACGGCCTACCAAAGGTCAATTTTTTTTCATGGCTTCTTATGCATCAAAAGGTCTTGACTGGTGAGAATTTGGTTAGACATGGTTTCCTCGGCCCTTTCCGTTGCTATCTATGTAAAGAGGCATCAGAGTCTTCTGACCATTTATTCGTGGACTGTGTGTTCACTCAAGCAGTTTGGAAATTCGTTCTTCAAGATCTTCGGATCGCATCTCCTATTGGCATCTCCGTTCCGGTATTGTTCTCTTCCTAGAAGAATAAGATACCAAAGTTCAATGAAAATCGTGTTGGCTGGAACAATGCCTGGCACATTATTCCAAAGAGCGTTTGGTGGTTGGTTTGGCTGGCACGCAATGACCTTCTCTTCAATGCCAGGTCGTGGTCTTTTTTTGAAGTTGCCTCTAAAGTCAAAATGCAGATTTTAGAAACTGTTAGTAATTGCTCTTCTACTCTCCCTCAAGAACTTTCCGCGTGGTTGGGGTGCACGGCGAAAGGTAGAGATCTTAAAATATCCAAACCGATGTCGTCTCCTCCTTGGCGTTTGAGATTATCTGCAGAACAATTTTCTTGCTGGTGGAAGAGTAAGGGAGTTGCTTCAATTTTCTTTGACGGTGCATCCAAGGGGAACCCTGGCATTGCGGGTGCCGACGAGTTAATTTTCTCCCCAATTTGTGTGAAAGTCTCTTGCTTCTGTTGGGGCTTAGGAACTTGTTCAAATAACCAAGCAGAGAGTTACAGCCTTCTCATGGCTTGCCAAATTGCCAAGAAGATTGGTTTCAAGGAAATTCAAATTTTCGGGGATTCGGAGATATTGATAAAATTGTTAAATTCTGCCTCTCAGTTCAACAACCCTTCATTGGATAAAACCTTGCAGCGAATACGGAACATCTTGAAAGACTTTGACAGGGTCACTTCTTTTCATATTTTGAGAGAGTTGAACAACCTAGCGGATTCTATGGCTAATAAAACCAGTCTTCTACTTCTAGGAAGCTTTAGTGCAAATGGAGAACCTTGTATTTTTCAGCCGCTCCCGTAATTGATCATATGTGTTAGAGATTCTGTTGAAGATGTATAACTTTTTTCTTTCTTGAATTTTGTTTATTCTTGGTCCTATAGAAGTTTATCTTCTGACCTTAGTGTAATTGGTTGATCTAGCTATTGCTATTTCATTCCAAGAATTTTCCAAAACATCATAAAAATAAAAATATACCCGTTTGAGTTAAAAATATATATATATAATGAGAGATAATTACAATAGCATTTGAAGTTGTGTATAAAAACACATTGGATGGTCACCTACTTGGATAGATGAGCCCTTTAGACATATGACCTTTAGTTATTTCATATTCTTTTATGATAATTATTATTATCATTATATATTATCATGATAGGTGTATTCATGTATGGTACAGCAACAGGAAAAAACCATGCACAAGCTAAGAAACGAGCAATGCATGAAGTCTATGGATAAAGGAGGGGAGGACAAACAACTATCAAAGAAGGCCCAAGTAGAAAAGAGAAAAAAACTTATAAAGGTGAAACTTCTCATTCTTGATCGTTTAGGTACACTTTTCTCCCTTTCTAAATGTAAACAAGAGGATAGGTTTTGAATGATCTGAAATTAGATTAAGATTGGAAAGTGTTATAAGGGTCTTGGTTAGAAAGTTGTGGAATAGAGTGGACGCCAATATACCTATTGACCATATAAGAATAATCATTGCATGTGATGCCATGAAAGGGTTGTATCCAGCCAAAAGGTTCCAAGGCCATTTTACATAACAATGTGTTTGGCTGGAAGTGTCAAAAAACATGGGGGCTGCACCCAATAGTACAGCCCTCCCTCAACTTGGAAAGAACAATATGGAACAACATTTACAGTATTTACAATTCGCTAATAGAAAGAACACACTTGGTAAAACATGAAACAATAGTGATACCCGTGAAGTGCTGTCATTGTCTTCATTGTCATCCTCCTCCCCTGCAACAATTTACATTCAGAAAGGGCAGTTAGAATCATGTACAGAGATTTATATTAGGGCATTTAGAATTGTGTACAGATATTTATACTCAGAACTCTTAAACTAAAATCATATAATTGAGTTCAAAATAAAGCAACTGCTGTAGAGGCTTACGATCATTAATGCCAGCCAAAGCCATCATTTGAGCTGTCAGTAGACGGTCTTCAGCTTCCTGAAGTGCCCTTGCATATGCTTCGTCACTTTCAAATAAAGAGGCATCAACCTCTTCATGGTGACCATCAGCCAATGCTTCCCTTTCAAATTCATCAGCATTAGCATCAACCTCATCCTCATTCTCACCACTATCATCTATATAATATTCATGATCATAATTGCCACTCCCAGAAGTCTCATAGTCACTAGATTCTGCATTCCTTCGAAGCAGCATATATGCCCTTTCCTGAAAAATTTAACATGTTAACAACAGTAGTAGTACACTACAAATGCCAATGTGATTTACAAACATAAAAGAGAAATGAAAAAAAAAACTGAAAATCATGTCAAAATAAATACTCTTAGAATGTAGACAGAAATGTGCAGAAAAATTCCCTTACAGCAATAGAGGAAGCATAATATCTGAAATATCCAAATGTTAAACTAGAATTGACAAGACCAAGTTGTGTTGAATTCTTTGCAGCACATCATCATACATAATTTTGTTTGCCCAATAATAAAACAAAAAATATTTTCAAACTTTAAGATGATTTTGTTTTACTTTTAAGTTTTGCCTCTTCTTAAGAAAAACACAACAGGAATTCAAACTCAGACAGACCACCTTGAGAAAAGAAATGAATTTATGGTAATGTCCACTAACCCTCCATTAAATGACAGACCGAAAGGGCCAATAATAAACCCAGCAGGTGTAGAGAACCCCCCAATGTAAGATTGGGTAAAGGTAAAATTTGGTGAAGTAACAAAATAGAAACCAGGACCAGCAACAACCAAGAAGAAATTAAGGCCCTGCTGGAGAATTAAAAATCAGCTGAAAATATGAAATCCCCATTCAAAAAATATAAGGAGATTCACAATTGGCAATAAATTTCCTTGACAAACCAAAGAAGACAACTATCTTGGTTTTTGACATCAACCAAGATTGGGTAGCAAACAGACTGGTTAATAAGAACAAGGAAATATTGAGAGCCGAATAAAATAATTTTTTAACATAAAAAATAAGCCTTGTTAGGGCAAGCATTAGCAGGTTATGAATCCTAAGATCCATCAGGGTTCCTCATACTCTAAAACCACTATCCATAACCATCAGAAAATAGGTCTTTGACTATTTTCAACAATGAGGAGAAGTAATAGTGCCCACCTTCATGAGGAGATCAATTCCATTAACGTGATTCTGAATAGCCCCCCCCCCCGACAACATCACCCTACATGGATCACATTCAATCCAAATCATTCTGCAGGGGGCAAGCACAACTGTAATATCATTGAAAGAAGATTACTCTCTTGAGCATTGATCAAGTCCAACATTCTTTGAGAGTGTATTGGACCTGCAATTGCTATAGCAAGGAACCCTACCAGAACACAAGGATACAAAACTCCGTCGATCAATATACACTAGCTGAAAGAAGAAAAATTGGATCATGTGGGGTAATGTTGGCTTGAGGATGGAAGCACTATAAAGCTTGACAGGAGAGAAGGATGATGCCACAGAAGATGATGGCTTGAAGGTTGTGAGAGAAAACCATGCCCAAACTGCACCAGGTCATAATTTTACTCCAGAACAACAAGTTGAGTTGTTTGCAAGGCAAGAGAAGGAACAAGCAGGACAATTTGAACCTCCATAGGATACATTCTGGAAGTTCTTCCCAAGAGAAATGGTGATTTCTTTCAACTTGCAGCTAGTGAGAATACACAAACAATCGGCCAAGAGTCATTCCTAAAATGATGACAAACATTATCGTAGCTAGTTTAGACAAGCAATAAGGCCATCAATAATACCGATACATAAGATATGTTGTGCGTAGAATGATAGTTGGGGGATACAAGGTTGAGCGAGAGAACCTGAGTAACCTAAATAGAATGTCAATAGATATCTTCCTTAATCACCATGTTGATCTCCCCTGCTAAGCTAGTTTCACTAGTTCTATTTGTTTTATAAATCTATACTGTTTGAACAGTATGGATAACATCAAGAAATTAATGTGTTGATGGCAGATGCACCAAAACAAGATTTTAAAAAATAAACATGTAGGAATAACATGCTTGCTACACTTCCTGAAAATGAACCAAGTGTACTGCAAAGAAATACAAATGGCTTTCCAAGACTATGTGGTCTTCCGTGTGCATCAAATTTTCGAAAATCCATGATTTTGCATCATTGTTGCATATATATAAGTTCACTGCAAAGCTGACAGATCCTTTTGGAACGAGAAAAGACCTATTTTGCAATTGATATGATATGTTTCAAGTCTATTATCAATGACCTTGATTTTAGAGTCATAGTAGCATGATGATTATTGATATAAAATGTATTATGTATTAAATTTATCATATAGTAATATTATTATTTTATCATTGTGTGCCATAGTTAAAAAATGCCTCATAATTGTTAGAATGCATAATGAACAAGAATTGATCCCTGTTGATCATGAGGACACCTAGCTAAAGAAAATAGTATATATTTATTTAAGTGAAACTTTTAACCATCATTAAATGGATATTCTACCTATGGTTGATTGTATTCATCACCCACACTTGCCACATACACGGTAATGAGTAATTCCACTTGGGCTTAACAAAGGAAGCAAAAAAGGAATCAAGAGTGTAAAAGATGTTTTGAAATAGCATTGCCTAAGCACACGACACTATCAAAACCTTACTAGGGTCCCAAGTATTTCAACATAAGATATGCTCTAATAAGTAATAACATAATATGTATGATCCAATAAATGCAGCAAAAGAGGCTAGCAGATTAATAAGATGCTATGAAACAAAGGGGAAAATAAAATTCCACAAAGACCTGTTCTTGCAAAGCTCGTGCGAGGGCCAAGTCTGAATCTTCTTGACTAAGGGCAGTGAATGGTTGCCTTGAAGATTGCTCAAATGCTAAATCTAACACCGAACTCACAGATGTTTCTGGTTGTGCCCTTTTTTCATTCATTTCATCATCTGTAAACTCTCTATGTTTAGCTTCAACATTCTCCCTCTTACCTTCCTCCATGATAGAAGAACTTGAGTGTAAGTTTCTAAACCCAAATACCTGGCACAAGAAATTTCACACTGAATTAATTAACATTCCAACTATTACCAAAGTAAAAAAGTTCAAAATCAAGCCCAACCACTAAATCAGGTTGCTACAAGCCAACATCATACTCATCAATCAACACATATGAAGAATCAAAGGCAAATGTCACTTATTTATTTTGCATTCACTTTTTTTTTTAATAAGCCAAATATACTATACTTACACCTTCGTCAAATAATAAAATACTCTACCTCTAACCTTGAATTTAAGTTAACGAAGTTTGAGTTCACGTACAAATAACTTCAAATTGTGTGAGCATTGTAAGTTGTAACAGAAGGTAGCACAAAGAAAATGACAGTAGGTTATCAATATTATAACAGAAGGTAGCACAAAGAAAATGACAACATTTGATATAGTGCAACTAAAACGCTTGAAAATGCAATCAATGTGATTATCAATTTATCGCTATATAATTAGAATGCACTAGGAAGCAACGTTACCGGATTCGGCCACCTAGGGTCCAAATCAGTTTCCGATCCTGCACGGAAACACAGATTCGGTGATCCGAATTGGATCCTGAGGGATTCAGTCAAATTTTTTGGGGATCTGGATCCGATTCCGGAACCATTTCGAAGGATGCAGGATCCGTTTCGAAGGCAATGGATTCGGTTCCGGGTGACTGTGAATCAGTTCCTGTTGAAGGATCCGTTTCCGATTTTTCAAGATCCAGTTCCTTCACAGGAAACCGAATCCATAAAAAATGCAAAAAATGTATTAAAAAATTAAAATATTAATAAATAAAAAAACAATAGCACGGGAGAGGAGGAAACTTACCTGGCCCGCGACTCCCAACAGCAGCTATATAACATGGGCAATGGCCTCCTCAGCCATATCGCGATTTGAAGGAGCGCTCTCACTCTGTTTGTTTGATGCTTGGTTGACTGGTGCTACAAGCTACCGGAACCGAGGGTGATAGACTGATAGGTGCTGGACCTGCTGGTATGTACCCCAGTCCTCCACCCCTGCATTTAAATTTTAATGTTTTTAAGTTTTTTAAGACTGTTTTTTATTTTATTTTTTACTGCTGTGTAGTGTGTATGCAACGCACAGCAAGCAATAGTGCTGTGCCTGCCTCTTAGAATACACAGCAGTTGTGCTGTGTATGGTAGCAAGCACGCACAGCACTATTGCTTGCTGTGCACTAGCCTTTTACGGAAGGAGAAATTGCTCGTGGCACCGGTTCGTTCCTCTTGGAGTGGCAATGGTGTCTCCATTATATCTGACGGCTGGACTGATACAGCCAATAGGCCATTGGTGAACATTATTGTCATGTCTCCTGCAGGCCCATACTTCTTGAGGGCAATAGATGCTTCAGGGGAGGAGAAGACTGCTCAATGGATTGCTGAAAAAATTTCAGAATCAATCGAGTATGTGGGGCCTTCAAATATTGTGCAAGTTATAACAGATAATGCACGCTCATGCAAAGCAGCTGGGGCAATTATTGAGGCAACGTATGGCCATATTTTTTGGACACTCTGTGTGGTCCATAGTTTAAATATTGCTTTTAAATCCATTGTTACTGAAGTTGAATGGATGAAAAAACTATGTGAAGAAGCAAGAGAGATTCAGATTTTTATAACTAACCACCAACATGCGCAAGCTATGTACATGGAATATGCTAGACTCCAACTTCTTAAGGTTGGAGAAATCAGATTTGCATCACATTACATAATGATCAAGAGGTTAGTAGATATGAGGGACACTTTGTCCTCTATGGTTGTTGGTCCACAGTGGCAGACATGGAAACAAAGCAACAGTGAAAAAGCAATGCGGGTTAGAGGTACAATTCTTGATGAGGCTTGGTGGGTACAAACTGAGCTTTTTGTTTCCATAATGGAGCCACTTGTTGATTTGCTGAGACTTTGTGATTCGGATGTGCCTATGTTGGGTGACATATATGAGGGAACTGATCGTATGCTGGAAAGAATTCAAGAACTTCTTGAAGAGAAGGACCCTGTTTTGTTTGGCGCCATAAAAGACATCATCATTAGTAGATGGAACAAATACAGTACCAATCTACATGCTTTAGCTTATGCCTTAAATCCAAAGTACTATGATAAGGTCTACTTGGATAAATTTGGGGGTAAGAAGAAGCCCCCACACAAAGACAATGAGGTGGACAACGGTTTTAGAGCAGCTATTTCAAAGATTTGCTATGATCAGTTGGAGCTTGCAGAGTTAAAGAACCAGTTTACTTCATTCATCACAAGGAGTGGTGTATTTGGCAATGTAAATGCATTAGCTGATAGAGGAACTATGACACCTCTTGCATGGTGGGGGTATTATGGTGCCCAAGCTCCAGAGTTACAGACCCTTGCATCTAGAGTTCTTTCACAGGCTTGTAGTTCTTCAGCAGCGGAGAGAAACTGGAGCACTTTTGGGTTCATTCATTCAGTCAAGAGAAACAGGCTTCAATCAGCAAAGGCGGAAGATCTTGTGTACATTCACTCAAATCTTCGCCTCATCTCTTGAGCAAAGACAGATTATAGCGAGGGTCCTTGGAAGTTATGGGATGTGAATCACGAGGATGCAGATTTGGATACCCCTGAATGCTTGATGGCCAACCTCTCTTTCGCTGATTCTACAGATCCTTTTGTTGTTGGGGATTTAGATGAGGCAGAGGCACCCATGCCTAGGACTAGCTCGACTGTGCCAGGGTCTTCTTCTTCAGTTGTTGGTGGGCAGAGCAGTAGTCGTATGGCATCCACTCCCCAAGCTGCTTCATATCATCAGTCTGGGGATTTAGGAGCTGTTCCATTAGAGGATGTGGCAGGAGATGACTATCAATCGGATTAGTTTATCTCACTGAGTCACTCTTTATTTTCAGATTTATAGTTTACATTTTGATTTCAGTGTTTCACATTTAGTAGTTACACTTTACTGTTTTTTATTTCAGACTTGTAGAGCTATATAGATAAGTTCACTTTTTGCTATTTTGAAGAACTATAGCCTTGACTCGTGAGTCGTGACTCTTTGATATTTATCATTTACCATTACCATGTTGAAACTTGGCATTATATGATAATATCAGTAAAACATTTGTGACTTTCATTATCATTATGTTTGTTTATTTTTATGAACTTATGACAAATGTTATTTTATCGTAATGTTAATGACAACTGTTATTAACTTATTGTATGAAATTCAATTTCATTTCAAATCTGAAAATTACATGTATGATTCAACAAATCTATGTTCATTGTTAATTATAATTTGTTACTTGTAAGTTGTAGCCTGTAAGGTTGTAGCATGTAGGATGTATCATGTATGTGATTTTAAATTTGTTATTTTTTATAAAATTATAGATTTAAAATTTAAAATTTAAATTTTTAAATATATATATATATAATAAAAAAATAGGGTTAGGGTTCCGAATACCTGATTCCTACTTTTGGGAAATTGCCGAATCCCGTATCCAATCGATTCCCCGGTTCATGTAACCTTGCTAGGAAGTAAATTTATAAATATCCCAGTAAAATAAATGGCATGCCTCTATGTAGGTTATCACTATTATAACAGAAGGTAGCACAAAGAAAATGACAACATTTGATATAGTGCAATTAAAACACTTGAAAATGCAATCAGAAGGTTATCACTATGTAAGTTGTAACAGAAGGTAGCACAAAGAAAATGACAACATTTGATATAGTGCAACTAAAACACTTGAAAATGCAATCAATGTGATTCAAATATCCATTTGATTGATGTAATTTCTAAACGCATTCTAGATAAAGGGCCTTCTATGAGCAACTAAAAGGGAAGAAACAATTCATAGGCTAGAATGCACTAGGAAGTAACTTTATAAATATCCCGGTAAAATAAATGGCATGCCTCTATATAGGTTATTACTATTATATCCTTCATATAAGCCTAGCAATCTTGAAATACGTATGTATATATATGTCCTAGAGAATAACTAAAATTCTCACCTCCTACAAGGTTTAACATGATGCGGTAGGACTCAAGATCCCAACGTATTGAATAACAAGTGCAAATCAACAAAGCCATAAGATATTCCATTCTGATTCAGCATGAATAGGTTGTAACTTTGTAAGAGGATGTCACATCTATTGTTATATCACTGCCATTCTATCCACATGAATCTAAGATTCAATAAAGTGCTCTCAGTTTGTGTCACAGATTCTCCTCATTCTGAATCTGTATAATCCAGTTTTAGATGTTTCCCCCATCACTATCATAATAGATTTTCCCATAGTCGATGAAAATGTACTTTGAAATTGTATTATTTAGTAGTAATTACTTCAAGAGTATCTGTTTGCATATCAATGGTGACGCCTTGATTATTTTAGTATAAATTGTTCTTTATTTTTGCCCTTTCCATTCAACTATTTTCCATTAATGTTTCAAGCAAAATCCTATATAAACCCTTAACATGCTTCTTTTACAAGATTTGGGCACCCAAATAGATAGTGTTGTAAAGAGAAGATTAGTATATTTATTCAATTGGTGATGAGATACCAAAGCGATAAGTCTCATGAGATAAAATAAGATAAATTTATTAATGTCCAACCAATGACCAAAAGTCAGTAAACGAGACTGCTCAGTACATAAGTGGAAAAACAAACTAAGAGTTCAAAGGCCACTCTTATAAAAGAAAAATGGCTAAACAAATCTATAAGATCTAAGCTCGAGTATCTTGATGCCAAAAAGAAATACAATGCTCTGGAATAGAATACAAAGAAAAAAGAACCTCAGGGCCCCAGTGCCTACTGCCAAAAAAAGGTGGGGGGGTTGTCCCAGATATATCCACTGTTAAAAGTGCAATTCTCCAACCATCTAAGGCCAAAGGGAAGCTATGCGTAGCCGACTAGACAGAATAGTTGGACTTAATTAAGTGACCAGAAACAAAGTTTGGTAGTGACCAACATTATGTAACTACAAACATATATGACTCAATCAATTCTTTAAGTCACTTTACTTGACCTCTAACTTAAAACTACTATGACCTCTAAAGCACATTATAATCTAACCATGTCACCCACCCTTGATGGTCATATGCGAAGCTACACCAAGCTTATCCCTAATCATTACAAACATATCTAAATTGAGGAAGCTTATCGAAAATGCATGCACTTTGCTCCCAAGTTGCAAAATATTATAATTCTATTTTTTCATTCCCAACAAGTTGTTTAATATAATGACAATGGAAACCACATGCTTTGTTTGCTCGTGAAATACCAAACTTTTTGCCAAAATCAACACATGTTAGTTATCACAACAAAGAAAAATTGTGCTAATTTGATCTACTAGAAAATAGCAAACATAATTCACAATCACCCTACCTCACACATTGTATTTATCGTTAACCTGTATTTGCATTCGGCTCATATTTGTTCTTTGGTGCAAGCATATATGACAAGTGGACATTTCAAGGGATGAAGCTAGGGCTCTATTACAATCTGAGAATCCCTTTAATTTAGTGAGGTAGCATATATGACAAGTGGACATTTCAAGGTATGAAGCTAGGGCTCTATTAAAATCTAGGAAACCCTTTAATTTTGTGAGGTAGAACCAAGATCAGGTGCAACAAAATCACCAACAGCATCAAGTGAGAGACATATCTGGATCTCTTGAACCAATAAAAGAGTGCAGTGACGGTAAGAGAATCGAAAGTGTAAGAGAAATGAAAAAGAACGCTCGAAAAAAATTCAAGACGTAAAGCTGAGCCTGGTATAGATTAATTGATAGTTGAAAACTCGAAAAAAAGGCAAGAAAAAGCTTACCAAATATGCCCCAACAGACCGGATGGGAACAGGTGGAAAGAAGTGAGTAGCCACCACAGTAGTACAGCAATTAAGGAGTCGCAATCTGCACTAGAAGCCACAATTGTGTTAGCGTAAAACGAACCCCACTAAGATAGAGCGAATCAACCTGATAAGAATATCCGGATCCCATTGCAACATTCGAACAAATGAGGGCTAGTTTTACAGGAAAGAACTCGATAAAATCAAGTGAAAGAAAAACCCATTACATTAGCTGCCAACTCTGATCCTTCCATGTGAACCCTAAATTTATGGAATTCACAGCAAAGAATGAAGAGCCATATTTTCTACAAAACCCCAAAGTAAAATGGAAAATGAATTGGGCTAAATAATACTTACACTGTACAGGACAGGTTGGACTGCAGCAAGATTTTTCACGGGCAACTGATTTTTTCGCGATTTTGCCAGTTCTGGGCTTCTGCTTCTGGCGATTCTCTGGACAAAGTCACGATGACAATGAAAGTCCTTGAATTTAAAAATTAAAATAAAACACCACGCTCAAGTCAAGACCCCTCACAGCGCGCACCTGTAACAGTGCGATTACCCACGAATGTATAGGATTGCTTTCATAACAGCTTAGAATAACGCATATGGTTGGTTTTGCTTTCTTCGTTTAAGCTAGCCAAAAATATTGGCGCCAATATCCTATATATCATAATTTAGGAATTCTCAATTAACGGACACTGAATCCTGGAGGAGCCCTTTACATTTAGGAATTCTCAGTTAACTGAGAGAAGTTGCACGGAATCTTGGAGGCTTATACATTATAAGTTTTAAATAGTGTTTAATACTTTTTATTATTTTTTAAGATGGAATATTATTTGGAAAACTTTAGGGCATTATTTTTTAAGATGGTACTCTAGGTAAAATAGTTGCCTTTGATTAAGGGGCTTAACCCATTGAGTGAGGCTTTTGTATAGTCATCTCGAGATTTGACCTCGAGATCTTCTGCTAGCTTAAATAGCTCTCAACCACTTAAGCTAACACATCGTGCTAAATAGTATTGAAAATATATAATCTACTGAGTTTTGAGTCTCTTAGATGAGCTCCAAGAAAATTATTTTCGCTCCAAGTAAATTTTTTTTAAATTTTCCTGGCCTAGTTAGCAGTTGGTGGTCTTTGGACCCATCCAGATCCAATCAAGCAGCCTTTTGGTTGATCTTCCGGTCGGTTTCTACTAGTGGATATCTGCTAGTTGTTCGTCCTGAGAAGGATTGGTCAATGGTGGCCCTGCTTCTGCGCTGGATGATTCTTGAAGGAGTGATCCTTCTTTCTTTCGTTCTCTGCTGTGGAGACAGGCTCCTTCCTGACCTTCGTGTGGCCTGATTGGCAAGTTTGTTTCAATTCTTGGTGTTCAGAGCTTGAAGAGAGGCTTGTCCCTCTGGATTAGTTTCAGAGTTTTTTTGGCTATTCTTTGAGTTGGCTGCTGAGATTTTTGCTCATTTCTGGCCTCTGTGGATATCCTGTATCACTTTGGGTTGGCTGCTGAGAGTTCATCCTTTGTGGGTTGTATCGCTGCAATGAGGCTTTTCTTTTGGAGTATCTTAATTTGTTGGGTTCTTTGTGTTGGGGTTTTGAGGCCTTCTTGAATTTTTCTGAGCTTTGATGGATCCTCCCCTTCCTCTTCCACCAGATTAAGTGACTTTCAATAAATTGATAACTACTAGTGGTAAAAGGATTGGGGGCCCTGCTCAGAAGTTTGTGAAGAAAGTGGATATCCCATCAGTTAAACTACCCGCAGATCGGACTTGCCAGTCAGCCTTACATCTTGTTAAACGGGGGTTAATCAGACAATGCACTAGACTTTGGCCTTCTCCAAAGACCATTGATGACTGGGTGCAGAGAAATTGGTGTCCCTTAGTTGCTGAGGAAATTCAAAACCATTTTGTCGGTCGTGGCTATTATGTTTTTGTCTTTGACTCTCCTGAGGACTATGACCTTATCTTCTGAAATGGCCCCTACTTCATGGGCCATCAGGGGCTCTACTTAAACAAGTGGACCCCTAATTTTGATCCCTCTCTAGATGTTACGTCTACGGTTCCGGTTTGGGTTAGACTCCCTCATCTTCCCTTACACTGTTGGAATTTTGATTCTCTGGAAGCAAGAGGGAACACACTTGGTAAATACATTGATAAGGCTGACCGGAAAGACCAATTTTCCCGTGCAAGGATTTGTGTAGAGATTGATTTGGAAATTGGCCTGCCTGAGGCAATCAATTTAACCATCTCTGAGTGGTCTCATATCCAGGAATTGGATTATAAACAAATCCCATTTAAGTGTAGATTATGTCATGGGTACAGTCATTTTGCCCGCAACTGCAAGAAAAAGTCAGAAAATGAAATTGAACAAGTTAAAGATGCCCAGTGGACCCAAGTTCAGAAAGCAGGAACCTCTCAGGGACCTAGAAAAATATGGGTTTGGAGTCTCTATTATTGGGGAAATTCCTACTCGGGCTGTGGAAACCTCCAACGGACACTCTAATCAGTATGATGTTCTTAGTTCTTCCGAAGATATTCTTGAAGAAGGCGAATTACAGCAAATTGATGGGCTCAGGATGGAAACCGAAGGCATAGTTACCCCGGAGATTGTTGGTCCCCCTCTTTCGAATCCTTCCATGGTTGGAGATCCTATCCACCCACTTGGGGATAGCTCTCCTCCTTCTTATGCCAATATAGCTCGTAAAAAATAGCTCTAGTTCTTCATATGAAGAATCTATTGAGTTCTCCAAAAAAACTGGCAGAAAGACCAAGAAGGAAATTCGTGAAGAAGAGGCAGAGAGACTTAAAACGCAAGGAAGTCAGTCCACCATAGAAATGTCCTATGGGCAGAACAAGCAAACCAGGCCGTTAAAGGGAGTAGCAACTCCCTCTAATCTGGGTAAGTAATGCAATTTGTCTCTTGGAACTGTAGGAGATTGGGGATCCCATCCAAAGCACAAGTAGTCAAATATTTATTGAACATGGTCCCTTCAGAGATTCTCTTGCTCCAAGAGACCAAAATTGAAGAGGAAGCTTTTCTTCTCCTTAGCAAAAACAAATGGAGTTTCACCTCGGGCAAAGCGGTCAGTGCTAGAGGCACTTGTGGAGGATTAGCCACTTTATGGAGTGCCGAGAATTTTCAATTATTAAATTTTCATGTCACTCATCACTAAATTTTCACAGAGCTTCTTCACTATGCTAGTAAGATCTCTGTCGCTCTTTTTAACCTTTACGTGCCTGTTAATTATGTTGAAAAATAGGTTTGTTGGAGGATGCTATCTGAGTTCCTCGAATCTTTCTCTCCTAATAAAATAGTAATAACAGGCGATTTAAATATCACATTTGCACCGAATGAAAAAAAAAAGGTGGTATGAGAGGCAAGGATTTTATGCACGGTTCAGTTGAGGAATTGATTCAAGCTTGGAGTTTGATCGATTTGAAACCCAAGCAGGGTCAATTTACATGGTTGAATAGCAGGGTGAGCGTTGCTAGTATTTCAGCCAGACTCGACCGGTTCCTTGTCCACAGTTCTTTGATTGATGAAAAATTCATCATCTCTACAAAAAATTTGCCGAAGTTATCATCAGATCACCACCCAGTCATTCTGTTGTTTGAAAAGGAAGAGGAGTTAGGGCCTACTCCGTTTAGATTCAGCCCACTCTGGTTAGAGAGAGTTGGGTTTATGGATGTTGTTTCCCAGGCATGGTCCCAGTATGTAGCTGGCTCTCCCAGTTTTGTCTGGGAGCAGAAACTGAAGAACACCAAACAAGCGCTCAAGATTTGGGTCAAAACTCCTCTCCCCACCCCAACATCTAGCAAGATAGACAGAGTGTTTGAATTAGCATCTCTTCAATTCGATATGGAAGATAAAGACATTTCCTCTTCTCTTATTTCTCTGGAGAAATTGGCCCAATCCAACGCTTCACAATCTTTTAGAAATGAAGAAGAAAATCTCAGGCTAAAGTCTCGTTGCCTCTGGCTGAAGTTTGGTGATATGAACAATGCTTATTTTCATCACCAATGCAGGATTCGCCTATCCAAGAATCATATCTCGAAAATCTCCTCTAAAGATGGTGTTATTATTACAGGACAGGAGCATTTAAAGCAGTCTGCTTGTAAGCATTTTCAGTTGCTCTTTCAGGATGATGGTAATTCAGATGAGGAAGTTTCTATTGAATACTTAGAGAACATACCTTCTCTTGTAAGTGCAGAGGATAATTGTGTTCTAATGAAACCCTTTTTCTGAGTTCGAAATTGTTGAGGTTATCTAGGCTATGGAGTCGGACAAGGCTCCTGGGCCAGATGGCTTCTCCTTCCATTTTTATAAAGTCTGTTGGCCCATCATTAAAACAGATTTAGTTCGAATGGTGACCGCATTTCAAAGAAAAGGAAAGGTGGGTGGATGCATAAATTCCACATTTTTAGCTCTCATCCCTAAGGAAGTTAATCCTTCTTCCTTCGATAGGTTCCGCCCAATTTCGTTGTGCAACGCTTCTTACAAGATTTTAGCTAACCTCTTAGCCAACAAGTTTAAGCTCCTACTTGGAAAATTGATCTCTCCTCTTCAAGGGGGATTTGTCAAAGGCAGACATCCAGTGGACAATGTCATCCAAGTTCAGGAAGCCCTTCATTCAAGCTCTGAAAGGAAGGAGAAAGGTATGTTAATTAAGCTAGATATGAAGAATGCTTTCGATAGAGTTAAACTTTCCTTTCTCTATGATGTCCTTCTCTCCTTTGGGTTCAGTCTAGAATTTGTAAATCTAATCAAAGCTTGTACTAATGGGCCTTGGATTGCTCCATTAGTCAATGGTAGACCTTCTGATTTTTTTAAAGCTTCCAGAGGTCTTCGCCAAGGCTACCCGATGTCTCCCTTCTTATATATCTTGATGGTTGAAGCTCTTAGCAGAAAACTTGTAGTGGAAAAGGAAGTTGGTTATATTCCAGGCATTAGAATTGCAAGGGGCGTGGACCCAATTAATCATGCCCTTTTTGCTAATGACTCCCTTATTCTCGATGGGGCCTCTATGAAGATAGCTAAGGCTTTTGACGAAGTTCTCAAAAAATTATGTCTAATCTCAGGAGCATTGATAAACAAAACCAAGAGGGTTGTATATGGATGGAATGTTGACCAATCAACAATCCTTCGAATTTCAGAATTCTTGGACTTCCCAAGCTTCGACAAGTGGGAAAAAATTAAGTATTGGGTCTTCCCCCCTCTCTCTGGTTGGATGTTATTGCCAAATTAAAAGCTAAAATCAATTCTTGGGGAGGTCATTAGTTAACCATGGTTGGTAAATTGATCCCAGTAAAGGTTGTTCTGTCAGCTTTTCCTTCTTTCCAATCTTCTTTGATGATGGCTCTTAAGAGTATTCTGGCCCAGATCTCTAAAAATTTGCGAGATTTCCTCTGGTCTGGTGGTAAAGGCTACCAAAATAAGATGCATTTAGTTAGATGGGAAGTCTTCACGCGCCCGTTTTCAGTTGGTGGCCTTCAGATCCGGGATCCTGGACTGGCTAATCTAGCTTTCAGTGGTAAGCTGCTTTGGCAGCTCTTTGAGGATAAAAATCATCCAGTTAGTAAAATTTTCCATATGAAGTATATTAAGGGTGGCTCTCTGAGATCTATTACTTCTGCCAACACTCCTCCTGGCACTGCTATCTGGAACTCTTGCAGGAAAAGTATTGAATTCTTTACCTAAAAACTATTCAGAATTCCTGGAAATGGGAAAAGTATCCTTCTATGGGAGGACAAAATCTCTGGTAACCCTCCTCTTTCCTTTGTTCTTCCGTTAACAGAGATTTTGACTTGGGGAACAAACAAAGGACTTATCTGATTGGTTGACATCTGCTGTTGGGATTGTTCTGGTAACTGCACTGGTTGGTCTCTTTCAGATCTTCCTATAGGTTTACTTCCCCCAAAAAAATTGTTGCTCATTTCTCTTTCAGGTCTTGCTCCTATCCACATCTCTCAGTAGGATAGATGGGGTTGGGGCCAGGATGGGTTTTACACTGCTGCTAAAGGTTTTAATGCTCTTCTTTTCCTCCTGCGATTTGGAAAATAGTGTGGTTTTCTCTCTGTTAGTCGAAGGTAAACTTTTTTACGTGGCTTGTCTTAAATAATAAGATTTTGACTAGAGACTCTCTCTCAAAACGTGGTTTTTTTGGGCCATTATGTTGCTGCTTATGTAAAAATGCAGCAGAGACAGCAGATCATCTTCTAGCTGATTGCAATTTCTCCAGGAAAGTTTGGAATTTGGTCCTTCAAGGAAACAATTGTCTACCTTTCCCTCAGTCTGCAGTAACAGCTTTGTCCTCAACATCAGCGTTTTACTTAGAATGGCATGTCCGGCATCCAATAAAGTCAAGCTCTCTTATAATGCACTCACATTGGCATTCAGTTTTGAAGTTCACGTGGTGGGCTCTTTGGTTAGCTAGAAACGGATGTATATTTAATGATCAATCTCCTAACATCCAAAACGTGGCTAATTTCTCCAATTGGTGGTTTGAAGAATCTTCTGTCTTGAAATCACAGTCTTTCTCAGCCTCAGCAGGATTGTCTCCTTGTCTACCAATTTTTGGAACTAATTTGAAAAGTATCAAGCCAGTCAGCCAATCATCTTAGAGATTCCGTGGAGACAAGGATGCTCTCAACAAAATATGGATGAACTCTTCTTCAGCTGTAATTTTCTTCGATGGAGCTTCAAAAGGGAATCCCAAGGCCTCTGGTGCCGGTGGCCTGGTATTATCCCTGGACAGATTAACCAAGTTCAGATTTAGTTGGGGACTAGGTTCATTGTCAAATAATCAAGCCGAAAGCTATAGCCTTTTCATGGCAACTTAGATTGCTAAGGAGAATGGATATAAGACTGTCCAAATATTTGGTGACTCAGAGTTGCTCATAAAAGTTTTAGAAACAGTTGGCCGATTCAATAATTCTTCTATGAACATTTTACTACAGAGAATTCGGGCTAGATTGAAAGAATTTGATTTGGTTGAATCCTACCATATTCTTTGGGAATTAAACTCTATTGCAGATAATCTGGCTAATAAAGCTTGTCTTCGTCCGCAATGTTTTATGAGCATCAATGGGGCAGCCAATAATTTTCACTCTATTCCGTAATTGTGTTTCTAGCAGTTGTAATTTGTATTTCTTGGGAGATTCCCTTTTCTTAGTAAGACTCTCAGCAGTCTTTTGTTTTTCTGAATAATGTAATTTGGTTGATTGGTATTGCCAAAAAAGACCATCATTCTTCTTTAAAATAAAATTTAACCGTTTTCATTAAAATATATATATATATATATATATATATGTAATCTACTAAAATATTTTTATTTATTTGAACCCTTGTTTTCTTTGTAAAAAGTCAACATTTACATGTCTTAAATTTGTGTGTTACTAAATTTTTGTATCTAAAATTTTAATTGTTTAAATTTTTTGTTTGATGATATAAAAGAATTTTTGAAATTGTAAATGCAATGTAACTCGTTTTAAATTGAAGATAGTTAAAAAATAAAAGTAAATATGAATATTTAATTTTAGTGTTTCTTTTAAGTTTAATTTTGATGCTTTGAAAGGGGTGTTAGAGATGTTAGGAGGGGCTAGTTGCACAATCTTGTAGAAGGATAACCATATGATAAGGGTGAATGATGACTAGGTGGTAGACAACAATGGATTGATGACATCCAAGGGATACCAATTGGATGATATGCAATTAATCATGGTATTCAACAACATAACTAGACTGAGAGGCATTTTGTCATTAAACCTTGGTGGTGTTCTAATGATGGTTGCAAGGATGGCATTGTGGTGCTTATGGTGGCTTTCAATATGAATTTTCGCTCACAATGGCACGAGCTTGGTAAGTGGCTTTGGTTTATGAGAATTGAGATTCTCTTGCTATCACCAAATTTTCATCTTCGATGATGTTGTATCTTTGTGTAGGCTTGAGGCATCATCGCTCATTCTCGGTTTTCACTCGCATACCTCTCACTGTCGACTAGACTGCCCATCTCAACCGTAGGTGGCTCGTCTTGTGCTCTCCAATCCATGCCAAGTAGAGCCCGTGGATGGTGAGGAAGTGGAGGCTAAGGGAGAAACACTCTCACTCGGACAATGAAAGAAGCAACAGAGACGAAGGAAATATACTGGTAGGATATTGAGGAGGAGATGTGCTCATGGATTATAACACCCTCGAGCTGCCACATGTTTTATTCATATGGCTATAAGCCAAAAATATGATGTAATATGTAAATGGACACTATATTAATAATAAATAAACATAGTTGACTGCGGCGGAGGAAAACACAGAAGAAATGGGGGACTATGAATCCATGAGTGAAAAATGATCGAGAGCGAAAGGTAGAAGGGGTTGAAGATAAACATGTGGGTTACTTTATCATACAGCCTTATCCTTATCCTTAAAGTGCCTGAAAAAAAATTATATATCATAACCTTAATCACTTTTTGTTAAACTTAAACATGATTATGTTGAAAAAGGTGATTGAGTTAAAAAGATGATTAAGGGAGGATGGTACGTGGGTCTTTAGAGAGACCACGTGGTGGATAAATTAGCATGCATGCAAGGAAAAAATGACAAAGGTTGCCCAACCTTTCATAATTGAGGGGAGATTCCAGTATGGAGAGGATATAATCTAGAAATTATTATCCTGAGAGTAATTTGGCCATAGGTTGCCACTTCACTCCTCATCTTCCTCTATGGGTTGCTAATTCCAATTCCCTCAATTTGTTTTCTTATTCCTTGCTATTGTTCTATATTCCATTCCAAAATCCGAGTGAAATCTTCCTAAGAGAATAATCTTGAAGAGTAAATTATCTTTCTTCCCATGGATTCATGGTCTCAACATGGGGGTGGCACCTTGTTGAGAAATGAATGAGCAAGGTTATTTACGGTCGGGTGGTGTGTGCCTCACCCCAGTCGGTTTTGTAGCTTCATATATCAGATAAGTTTATTTTTTGAAATTTTTCATTGGAAATACTATTGAATTTGTGTTGTTCAATACAAATCATTGCTTATGTATTCATATTTATCTATTAATCAATGGTTGATTTACATGCTTAATGGATTATAGCTTTTATGTTGCTTTATTTATTGCATGATTATTTGCATTAGCTAAACATTTCCATGGAAATACTCTTATTGGTTTTTAATTGTTAGGATCTGCATTCAAAGTCTTTGTTAAAAAAATATTGTTAAAGAGAATTTACAACATAACGAGCTAAAATTTATATTTCCTTGCCTAGATTTGAGATAAGTGGGTTATTTAACCATCTCACATCTCTGTTTGCTTGGTGGGAGATTATTTTAGGTAGATTTGATGTTAGTTTCTTTTCTATTCTAATTCAAATTGATTAGGATCTTTATTTGAAAGAATAACAAGTACAACAAGATACATAAGATAGAGAAGATACACAAGACACAAAGATTTTCCTCGAGAAAATCATAAAGGAGAAAACCCCGCAAACTTCCTCTTAATAGTTCCATCACTAAGACAATATCACAAGATGGAAAAACCCAAGAATAAGAAGTATTATGTAGCGCTCTCTCTCTCTCTCTCTCTCTCTCTCTCTCCTCCTTGTCCTCTCTCTCACCTCATGCAAACTTCTGAGTGAGTGAGTGTGTGTCTAAATGAGGGAGGGCACCTTCCTATTTATACACATGAAGTGATTGACCTAAAACACGACTGGGTTGGCCTCTTAACCTAGTAGGGCCAGCTTGTAATATCCATAGTTGGATATTCTCAAATAGTCTGGAATGAACGCATAATTACTGAAATAACCCACATATCCGTTGATATAAAAAATATATATAAATTGATAGATAAGAGATTACAATGATGGTCCGCCTTAAATATGGATTGGGAATTGTATATGAAAGGTCATGCCTTTTGATTATTATTTGTAATTAATTATGTTTTAACTATTAACTATTTGATTATTTACTTATTATTTTATGCTTGTTACATTGCCACTCTCTTAGAAAGGCTCTGTCCTCAAAGCCTTATAATGTGGTCACATTGTTCTTTGCAATGTTGTGGCTCATGACACAAGTCGATACTAACTCCTTAGTGCAGAGCATAACTTTTGATATGTGGACGAGTCAATCCACCCCAAATTGATTATTTGTTGAACGTTGCACTTTCTAAGTTTACCAACATCCTGAGAATGGAGTGCACAGGTGTCAATGATTTATGTAGATTGTTTACGATTCCTAAGATACCGACTATTATGGTTTGGATGTCGATAGGGAATTTTTTCAATGTCATTTTCTCTTGTCAAGTTTGTGGTGTTTGTTTGGATTAAACTTTGTGTAGGCTTCACTTCTACTAGAGTGACATCTAGAGTGATGATCTGAACTATGTCGATAAGTGTGCTTTTTTCCATAAATTGTATTTCTAACGAATTTGATGTTTTGTTCTGTATACCTTTAACTTGTTTTTTAATTGCTTATTTTCACTTTGAATCTTCTTAATAATTTCTTCTTGAATTTTTTCTTCGTCTTTGCGTTTCTTATGTTGTTCCTTAATAAGTTCTTTATTAAGATTTAGAAGGCATTGATTTTCTTCTTGCTTTTCTATGACTTTTCCTTCGATGTCTTCATTCGAGTTGTCTGCCTTCTTGGTACTCTTTAACTTATTGATCTTTGTAACTAATATTTTATTATGATTTCTTAATCGATATATTTCTTCAGTATTACTTGTTAATGTGTTATTAACTTTCGTATTTTCCAACTTGTGCGCCTTTTTTGTGTCGTCCTCTTTCTGTTGGAGCTCCTCAATTTGTTGCTAAAAGCGACAATTCTTTGCTTCTTGGAATCTTACTTTTGTTTGAATTTGCGTGATTTTATCACCTTTGTCTTTGATGACTTTGTTTAATCGTTTATTTCTTCTTTATTCTCGATCGCCTCTTTCATGATTTTTTGGTATTGTAGATTTTGATTGAGATATTTTTTACTCATTAATTCCTCGATCTGAGTAGATAATCTCTCAATACATATTTTTAGATAATGATTCTCCTTCTCTATCAATCCCTTAGAAATATCCAGCTTCGTCATGTCCAATAGTAGATTATCATTGTTTTTTTATAATGTTCTACTTTGTCCAATGCTACTTGTAGTTGGGATTGTAGTTCTAATTTAGAATTCGCCATAAGTCCTGACTTTCAGTGTTCTTTGACGACAGTTGGTTTTCTTTTTGACTTTTGATTTCTTCCCTCGATAATAAATGGTCACACGAAAGGTGTAATATTTTGCTATTTGTAATTAATAATTGTAATTTTTACAATTATTAAATAATAATTATTATTTTTTTATTTTTTTATTTTTTTATCCCCTTTTCTTATAAAATAATACTGTATTTAATTTATTAAATAATATTTATTATTAAATGATTATATATATATATATATATATATTTATTGGATTAAAGTTTTTTAAATAATAATAATATATATTATTATAATTAATAACAATATTATTATATTTTTTTGTTGAAAAGATGGGGATAACTATTAAAAAAATGTATATATAATAATAAAAACATTATTATCATATATATATTTTTAATGATATATATGGATTAGGGTTGGTGCGGAGAATTTAGGGCAGCAAAAATGGAGTGTGGTGGAGGGGGCAAAGTTTGTGCGAAAGGAGATGAGCGTAGGGAGTTCACCAGGGTAGAGGGAAGTGTGGGCGGTGGTGTATGGAGACGATGGAGATTGCAGCAGTGGAGGGAGTAGGCAGCGGAAGAGAGGGTGTGGTGGATGGGTAGTGAGAAGGGTGAATGCGATGGAGGAGGAGTTACAGGGTTGTGGGGTCGCGACGATGATGGGGGAAGCACAATAGCAACGATGAATGAGGAGGATGAGTAGGAGGGAGAACAGAGCGTGAGAGGAAGGTGTAAGGTTGAGGAGGGAGCACAGGGAGGAGCATGGGCGTGGTGGAGGCAAGTGCGAAAAGATGGAGGAGAGCGTGGAGTGGAGAGTGTTGTGAGGTGGTGGAGTGTGTGTTGTGTGGCGTAGGCAGGAGGGGAGTGATATGAGGAGTGGAAGGCACAAGCTACGTGGATTAGCAAGGGAGTGGGGGAAGATTGGAGTGGCGTTGGAGGGGTGTGGGGGAGGAGAGGAGCAAGGGGATGGGGTTCGTAGGGAAGTGTGTTGAGTGTGGAGCAAGCAAAAGAATTGTTGGGCGTGGAAGAAGGAAAGGAAGCGCAGGGGGATTGGAGATATATGTGTGGGAAGGGTTTTGAGGATAGTTTTGATTTTGGGAAACCCTAGAGTAAGGCCATAAGCCAAAAATCAGACAAATTATGAGAATTAAGGCCAAAGCCCGGATCAACAAACGAGGCTCTGATACCAATGTAATATCCATAGTTGAATATTCTCAAAAAGTTTGGAATGTACGCATAATTACTAAAATAACCCACATATACGTAGATATAAAAAATATATAAATTGATAGATAAGAGATTACAATGATGGTCTGCCTTAAATATGGCTTGGGAATTGTATATGAAAGGTCATGCGTTTTGATTATTTTTTATAATTACTTATGTTTTAACTTTTAACTATTTGATTATTTACTTATTATTTTATGTTTGTTACACAACTTCACCTAGGGAGACTCAAAAATACATTTTATTATATTAGTCTTTGGGACTATTTCTTTGACTTAATGGAGGGTTTACCTCAATGACCATATACAATAATGACATCCTGAACAGAGGGAAAACATCTCTAACGGGGGTACAACAATATACAATGATAATATGCGTCACAATATCTTCTAAAGTTACAATTACAACAACACTCTCTCTTAACTAGGAAGGTATTCTCTCACCATAATCATCAACACTCTGGTCAGGTCATCATTGTTGGATCACCATCGTCATTTTTGTCATAGTCCTCATCCTTTTTATCATTAAATAGTGACATTTGTTGGATCTATCTGTCATAGGAAGTTTCTACAGAGCGAACCCTATTTCATGTTGGGCGTAGGCCCAGTCCTCATCTAGATCTTCGTCATATCCACGAGCAACCCATCGGGTAGGTACAACCCAAGACCACACATTACATTGCCACTGCAATCATCTGCGTCTCCTACTGTCATCTTGTCATATACAAATCATCTCATCATTGCACACAGAGAGCAGCCCAAATGCATACCACATGTCCAACAAACCACCTACGTTCTACCAAAACAGGAGCACACCATGACTCATTACACCTCAAGGACAACCTGCGTCTACTACTATGCAAGAACCACCTAGGAGCACACCTAGTGCATTACACCTCTCCACATTTAGCTCGCGTTCTACCAGCATAAGAGCACGCCAGGACTCATTACATCTAAAGGACAACCTGCATCTACCACTATGCAAGAATCGCCTAGGTGCACACCTACTGTCTTCGTGACCGGTGGACCTCTCATCATCTCCAACATGGGAACACATAAGGACTAATTATGTCTAGAGACAAGCTGCATTCTATTCCAAGAATGATTACGTCCAAGGATAACCTTAAGAACTCATTACATCCAGGGACAACCTGCGTTCTATGCTAGGACTGATTACATATGAGGACAACCTTCTAGGACTAATTACACCTAGGAATATCCTTTGTTCTACGCCAGGACTAATTACATCCGAGGACAACCTGATAGGACTGATTATGTCCTGGGAAAACCTACGTTCTAAGCCAAGACTGATTACGTCTAGGGACAACCTGTATTTCTTCCCATTTGAGATCTCGTTCTAGAGCATTTGCGTCTTTTAGTCTTCTCATCATCTATAGCATGAGAGCACACCAAGACTGATTATGTATATGAAGAATAAAATTTCAATTGTCAGGGTCCTTTGCAAATTGTGTAACTTGGTCCTATAGGGAGATCTGATCAACTGTTGGAGGGGGTGGGGAAGGTGCATGTGTCCCCACCATGTGTCCATCCTGTTCCTTACTCATGGGGCTATCTTCCAGTGGCAATATATCCAAGACATCTTCGGACTACTAAGAAGGGTAAGATTTCTTTTGTTCAGGATCATTGGGAGAATCTACATTATGGTCGATCTATGACAAAAATGAGCTTGTTGTAGTATATTTTGAGTCAACTGACAATTCTTGTCCTTCTGCAGTTTCCTAGGAACCCAGTTGTTGTGTGTTGATTTCCTATTGCAATAGGGCTCCTAGAGTTGTATGAGTAGATTCCAATGGGGCATCAAAGATATCAATTTCATAACTCTTCGCATAACTAGTTTTAAAGAATGTCGAAGCAACCTCTATCATGCTAAATGAAGGAAGTAAAGGAAAAGGGAACTAAATAGTTGGGAGGGTTGTAAATGTCCAGCCAGCTTATGGAAGGAAAGCATAGGAAGTAGTAGGGATGGTAGAGGTGGCAGGTAAAGGTGTTACAGTGGGGGTTTATTAACGCAGGGTTACTTTGGTATGCTAAGGGAAGCATGCCATCTTTCATGATAATAATGATAAACTTTAATATGGTATCTGCATGGGATTCCAATGTCTACAAAAGTGGGATATTTCGGGATTTAGTAGCAAGGGTTGCGGAATTTTGAGGCGTTTTAGTTGAGGATTCCATGAGAAACGTGTTTGCTTTTATTTCTTGCATGGTAGTGAACAAAGAGGGTGTAAAAATGGATGTGATACCTATAGGTGTCGATGTGGCCATCACACATGTCCAAACTGCTGACCTCTTTGTGAAATACCCCTGGGAGTAAAAAAATGATAAGGCATGAACTATGAAATCTTCCAAATCAACACTTCGTGATCGAATTAGGGTGTTTCCTTAGTATATACGAACCCATACTTTAGCAGTGTAGTTGGTTAACAAATTTCCTTGAATTTGGTCAATTGTTGGAACCTTGACATCTAGGTACCATTGGCTAAAGGATTTGGTATTGAACATTGCGTTGGTAACATCTTGTTGTGTTCTCCATGGAGTGAAGCATAGAGCAACAATCTGTTTAGGGGTGGGGAGTGGAAAGACTCTGCACTTTGGTGGTTTCCATTTACACATTTCCATAGCTATGAGCAAATTTTTGAAGATAAAATAACCATCGAAATTGTGCAGATCTACACATGTATGTAATAGCTCAACCATCAAGTACTTGCACTAGTTCAAATAAACACCTTGAAAGCAAAATTTAATGACCAAAATAGTGTACATGGTGCATTCTCCCTTGGTATACTTTCACATGACACGATTGGAAAAAATATGGCATGCAATCATGATTCGTGGATTGTTAATCTTGACAATCACAATGTAATGTCTCCTGGTTTATCCCCTGGAGATATTATTCTTGTTGTTATGTTGGATATTATGGCACAAAGTGTCAGGACTATAGTTTGGACATTATTATTATTATGTTATTATTATTAATTAATAAAAAAAATTGAACCGACCAATGCCACAAAAGAGAGCATGAGGAACCATGATGTTACGAGTAAAGGGTTGTGGGAAAAGTGTTACCTTTGTGTTCGTGTGTATCTCAGGTTTTGTTTAAGGATTCTAATATTATACTTACGTATAGTATCGTAGGCAACTATTTTGTATTGAAAAAAACGTGTATATAGATAGGTAAGCGAATATTGAATATGAGACATACAATTTACTATTGAAATGTGTAAATTTTAGCGAATATTATGATAAAAAAAACATATTTTATGTAAATATAGACGATATTAGAGACTAAAAATGACCAAATAACTAATTTATTTTTTGAAAAAAGTCCCCAAAATAGCCAATTGTTGAAATTTCGCCCCTAAAAATCATTGTCACCCTTCCTATAAACTTGGTGGACCGACGTCTTGGCTATGTACCCTCACATGTTATGTTACTCCTTGGTTCCATTTTTTCTAGGATTAATTTTTATTTGTTTTATATTAGTGTTATAGTCTCTCTCTCTCTCACTTAGTGTGGTCTCTTGAGTTGGTTTAGTGTGTCTCTTGGTCTATCCTCATGATGTGTAACTCGGTTTTTTTTTAGGAATGTAACTCATCCCTTGTGTCTCTCTCTCTCTCTCTCACACAATTCAAATTGCTCTTGGGGAATTTGATTTTGCTTGTGTTGGCTAGTCTCTCTTGATTCATTGTTCATGCTCTTGGATCTTGTTTTTCCTTGGTACCTGTGAATTCGATTTTACAATCCTAGTATGAGATTTTGTTGGTTGATGCACACTTGTTGAGTCTGTGCCCAAGTTGGGTTACTCTAGAGCCACTTGTAATTGTCCTGGAATTGCCTCTAGAGATCCTGGATTGGAAGCGATGTGGAAGCCACTTCTTATTAGATTTGAGGTTGGATTGTTATAAACCTGAATTTTTTGTCCTGGAACCATTGGAACCTCCTTGGAGTGGAAGTCAAGGAGGACTTGCCATTAGGTTGTGGTTGGACTAATTTCCTAAAAACTTTGTCATGGAATTTCCTTTGGAGATCCTGGATTGGAAGTGATGTGGGATCCACTTCCCATTATATTTGAGGTTGGACTATTATATAACTGAATTTTTTGTCTTAGAGTCACTATAATTTCAGGAGGACTTGCCATTGGGTTGAGGTTGGACTAATTTCCTGAAAAATTTGTCCTGGAATCACCACTGGAAATCCTGGATTGGAGGTGATGTGGAATCCACTTGGAAATGGATTTGTAGTTGGACTTACGTTGTAGCATCGTGGTTGAGTGCACTCTTTCTTGTGTCATCATGGTTTTGGATCAGGGGTGACCATTGTAAAATGAGACTTTGGCTTACATTGTGTCTACGGTTGGGTGGAATGTGGCATGAACAATGGCGGTTGCATTTTGCAAGATAAGTGCTCTATTTCATTTATTTGGGTTATAATCTCATTTTTATATGGTTTCATATGAAATGTTTGACAAAATGTATGAGCTAAATGTGGAAGAAATCTCTCATGAATTTTAGTTAAATTGTGCTACGAGTTTTGGAGAAAAAATAGACAACTAGTTTTTTTGTAATTTGTGAGCAAGTTGTTCGAGTAAACGTTTATTTGGTACCTCTACTACAGATCTGACATTTTTTCCCTAGTTATTTATATTATATGTATCTTGAATGTACAATGTTATGTTTTTAATGGTTATATTAGATCTTATAAAATTTAATATCATAACAACATAACCATAAGCAAAAGATCAGTGAAAGAGAGACAAGCATAGCCACACAAAAGAACATAAAGATTTATCGTGGGAAACCCTAATGGGGAAGAAAACCCAACAAAACTTCTTTTGTATAAGATTATAAAAAGTACAAGACAAGACCCCAAAACAGGTGTGCCTCCCTCCAGCAGATATATATATATATATATCTTATGTGTTGTGCACAAGTGAGTGTGTGTTCAAATGAGGAACCCGTCTCCTCTATTTATACTCTTTTCGTCACTTGACATTTAATCTAACAAGTCGACCCCACTTAGCTAAGTAGGACGACTTCACTTAGGAAGACTCAATACAATATTATATTATATTCATTAGGGTACTATTGCCCTGACTTACAATGGAGGCTTTACCTCATGACTCTATGATGACCAAATACAACAGTAACACCTCGTTGGAGGATTAATAACATCTCCCTTGGGTTACATCAGTAAAATACATTTAGAATATCCTTTGAAGTTACAATATTAAACACTCCCCCTTAACGAGAAGGTTATTCTACTGACAACATCATCATACACTATAGGAGACCAGAGAGATAATATCTGCAACATCATTGAGTCTATACATCTATACGTCAGAGGAATTTTTCACAATCAGTGACTAGAACAATTACTCTTCATCTTCTGCACCACATGATCACTTGATCCGTTTGCAGCAACGCTTAGATGTTTCGATCATTCGTAGCAGCACTTCAATCTTCTGATCCTTTGCAATAGTACTTTGATCTTATGATCCTTTGCAACAACACTTCGATCTTTCGATCCTTTGCAACAACACTTCGATATTCTTGATCCTTTGCAGCAAAACTTCGATCTTCTCGACCCTTTGCAGCAACACTTCGATCTTCTGAATCCCTTGCAACAACACTTCAATCTTCTCAATCCTTTGCAACAGCACTTTGATCTTCTCGATCCTTTGCAGCAGCACTTCATTCTTCTCGATCCTTTGTAGCAGCATTTTGATCTTCTGCAATAGCCTTCCGATCTTCTTAATCCCTTATAGCAGCACTATGATCCTTTCGATCCTTTTGCAGCAACACTTCGATCCTTCTTAATCCTTTGTAGCTGCACTTCGATCTACTCAACCCTTCGTTGATGTACATCGATCTACTTGATCCTTTGCCACCACGCTACCTACAGTACACATGATCTATTTGCGGGACGATCAATCTTGATCACTTTAGGAAATAAGTCCAAGGACGATGCAATCGTCCATCAACATGATCCATGAAAACTATCAACTGAGTCGTCTACAACTAAATGTAGGTCTCGATCGCACCTAGTGCTGGCTCTATCGTCCGTGAGGACTCGTTGTAGACCATCCATACCACACAGGTTAGGACCACTCACAAGTGAGTGTTATACTACGGTATCTACACTCACGTGTACGTATACTCTACCATGTAAAAGTATTGTCTGTAGAGCAAATCTCGAGCGCATTCAAAATGTCGGCCCAACGTAGTTAATCCATACCACACAGGTTAGGACCACTCCCAAGTGAGTGTTATACTATGGTGTCCGTGAGGACTCATTATAGAGCATCCATACCACATAGGTTAGGACCACTCCCAAGCGAGTGTTATTCTATGGCATCTACATATGAATGTAGGCATACTCTCCATACAAAATTATTATCTGCAGAGTAGATCTCGACTGCATACAAAATGTCAGTCCTGTCGTCCGCGAGGACTCATCGTAGAACATCCATACCACACAGGTTAGTACCACTTCTGAGTGAGTGTTATTCTATGGTATCCACAACTGAATGTGGGTACTGTCCATACGAGAGTAACATCTGCAGGACCATCCTTAGCTAGTAAGGACCACTCTCATAAACATAGTATTATACCTGCCATCCTCAAGAGAGGATACTGTTGTCCACAGGGTGAATATGGGTACTCTCCATGCGAGAGTAATATCTACAGGGCCATCCTTACCTAGTAAGGACCACTCTCATGAACAAAGTGTTATACTCGCCATCCTCATGAGAGGATACTATCGTCCATAAGTGAATGTCAGACCTTGTTAGCATCGTCAGGCGCACTTGGCCTCTTTCATGCTGGAGCATCACTGTCATCCCATCATCGATGTCAATCTCATCATCACTCCCCATTTTCCGAGAGGATCCATATTATCAACCTACTCCCCCTTTGTCCGAGGAGGGTTCATAGTCTAGAATTTTTCTTCCTTTTCGAGGATAGTCCATATCTTCGACATGTTCCTCCTTTTTGAAGAAAGTCCACATCTTCGACTTGTTCTTCCTTTCTGAAGAAAGTCCATATCTTAAGACTTTTTCTTCCTTTCTGAAGAAAGTCCACATCTTCGACTTGTTCTTCCTTTCTGAAGAAAGTCCATATATTTGACTTGTTCTTCCTTTCTATAGAAAGTCCATATGTTCGACTTGTTCTTCCTTTCTAAAGAAACTCTGTATCTTCGACCTATTTCTCCTTTTCGAGAAGGGTCCATATTTTCATCATTCCTCTTTGCGAGGAATGATCTATATCATCATCACTTTTCCTCCTTGCAAGGAAAGTCTTCAATATCAACATCACTATTCCTCCTTGCGAGGAAAGTCTTCAATGTCAACATCATTGTTCCTCCTTGCGAGGAAAGTCTTTTTAAACTACACCAAGCTTGTCATGGAATCTTGGTCACCACATCACAACTTGCTCATCGGTAATCACATACGAGAGTTTTATATCTCCCTTCAGTACCATATACCACAAAATTATTTGTCATATTTATGCAACTCTGGTCGTCACAAAGAATCACTATGGTATCCAACTCCATGTCAAATAGTCCTCACATCAGTTTTCCGAAGCCATAAGGCTTCCCAACTAGCGAAGAAAGATGCACGCTGCTTTAGGTGTACTGAGAGCAACACTGGACTAAATCATGAGATCATGACAGATTCCAGACCATAACATCTGTCTGAGGTGTTCTTCCTGTCTGCGGCACTTCCTGCCCACGCTGAATCCATATATCCATATGATCTGTAGTCATGATCTCTACCATAGTAAAGTTCCAAGTCTGTCGTACCTTTTAGGTACCTCATCACATGCTTTGCAGCTATCGGGTGAACCCATATAGGTTTAACTAGATACTAACTTAAGTTGTTCAAAGCAAAGCATATATCTGACCTTGTGTTCGTCAGATACATCAACGACTCAATAATCTGTCTATACTGAGTCATCTCCACTAATTTTGATGTCTCATCAGACAACAACTTCATATTGGTATCCATGGGTGTGGCCAGGGATTTACAATCCAACATATCAAAACTTCTTTAAGATTTCTACAGCATACTTTCCCTGGTTCGGAGAGATTCCTTCTGAGCTCTTCCACACTTCCATCCTGAGGAAATAATGCATCAATCCAAGATCTTTCATCTCGAGTTCTTCAGCTTGCCTCTTCTTGCAATCTGTGATTTGTTTCTCATTTCCAGTCAGAAATAGATCATCCACATACAACAATAGTATGCTAGGTTCATCATCCATAACCTTAAGGTAAAGGTTAGGATCAACTTTACTTTTTTTTTCCAAGAAGCTATCTATTCTTCCATACCAAGCTCTAGGAGCTTTCTTTAGTCCATATAGAGTCTTTTTCAACATACATACATGAGCCACTATGTTTTATACTTCAAATACTTGTGGTTATTTGATGTAAACCTCTTCCTCAATCACACCATTAATGAAGGCTTGTCTTTACATCCATCTGGTGTATATCCCACTTCATCATGGAAGCAAGTGCCATGATAGTTATGATGGAAGTGTACCTTGCTTCCTGGAGCAAGTGTCTCTTCATAATCAATTCCCTATCTCTTGAGAGAATCCTCTAGCCATAAATATTGTATTTTTCAAGACTTCCATCAATAACAAATCCACTTGGAAGATACCGCACTCTTGCTTTCTTGTTTGGGTGCTATATCCAAAACATCATTCTGGTATTCTTCCATCATTGCTTCTACCATGATTTCATTCTGCTAGGTCATCGACATATCCCAGTCTTCTGCATTTAACCTTGAAGGTTAGAACCCACTTTACTCTTGGTAATGTAACACCTCGGTTTTGACCCCGTTGCATTTGATGTATATATTGTAAATGATCATGGTGCGGAGCTAAAGGCCAAGGCCCCACCCTTGATTGGTTATGCTATGTTTCGGGTTGGAATTGTCATCGATGGTATATTGGGGCATGCGGCATACATATTAAGTTTTGTCATCATGTAAATATACATCTTTAATTAAATGAACCCAACTAGCTACGCTCACTGCAACCATAATGAAAAGGGCATGATTCTAACAAGGATAAGGGAGGGGAATTATCAAACTTGAACCTATGGGGGAAAACCCATGTGTCACCACCCTATTTAAATTGCTCAACTCCCCTTGTCTTATCCAACTACCAATTTTAATGTTCAGCTGAGTAGTTGAGGCAGTTATGGCTGGGAGTGGAGTGTGGCAGGACTGTCAGTCCTTGCCCACATGCACACTCCACCAGCGGGTTGACCTCACGATGGAAAAAAAAAACCACCGCCATCACTCCAGCGGACTCCACTCTCTCCACTACCACGCATTCTCCCCGTTGTCTGTTCATCCTCACGTAGGAGCAAAAGTCTTGCTTTTTCTCACGAATAGGACTTTTCCTGGTTTCGATTCACGTAGCGAGCTGGGTGTCGTGCTCTTTCATCCACGATTTTCCTGTGACATGCCATTCACGTTTTCAGTTGTATGATCTCCCTACAGACTAGTATGGCCGTGTAATTTTCCCGTCATTTCAATGTTGATATTGGGACTGTTGTTCTTCCCGTGAGTTATGGTTGCCGCCGTTCTCCTCAAGATTCGCCGTGTTGTTGTGGTCTCCCTTACGTTGTGTTTGTTGTGGTCTTCTTTACATTTTGGGAATAGGAGTCTATTCATTTTCACGCACAGACATCTATTCTGTTTGCTCTCACACAACCAGGAGGGGAGCCGCTTATCGGTTGTCATTCGCGTTCTTCTAGAGAGTAGAATCTGGTGTGTTTTCCCTCTGTATTTTGGGGTCTGGTGCAAGTTTCCCTTACGCATAGGTTGGGAGACTGCATTTCCTTCCCCAACGTGGGTTGCGTAAGTTTTCCCCAATGGCTTCGATTGTGCAGGACAAACTGTTGTTCCCCATGTTTATTGGTTGTGTATGCTGATACATTTTTGGGGCTATTGAAATTCACTGGGAGTCGTTTTGGCCACGATAGGGCCAAGAATGACTTAGGAGTCATTTTTCCCCTGTTAAGCTGTAATTGTTGATTGATTGGGTGCGTGCAATGGTTGGTCTTCGGACTGCGTTGGGAGCAGGGATGGGGGCTTGGTTCGCTTGATAAACCTGGTGTGTTTGGAAACCACACAGGCAGAGCTAGAGGGCTAGCTTTCTTCTCCAAAACCCCTGAATAGCACTGGAAGGGAAGGCAGGGCCTGAGGGACTGTGTAGCAGAGAAGGGATTGATTCCTTGTGTTGGGTGTGTATGGGTGCCTTAGAAGTCAGGCTAGTTCTAGTGTAGGCGTTCCTAGCTCCATAATGGGCCCACCAGCTTAGCATTTAGCCTTTCCCAGCTCCTTGATGGCCTGATAAACCTGACCATGTTGGCTTGGCTATCCTGTTGATGGCTTGATAAACCCAACTGTGTTGGCTTGGTTGTGTTTTGTGTATCCTTGGCTATGTGTCAGCCTGCTTGTTCCTTATTCCTTGGAGAATCATGCCCAGCTTGGGGGTGCCAGCGTTGCTGAGAGATTAAGGAGCATGCTGGCCTATGGTTGGGTGGAACGTTGCAGCGACATAGCTGGTTGTGGAACGAGTTCTTCATAAGATAAGTGATCTTGTCCATTTTACTTCTGCAATCATATTTCCTGTTAATGAATGTGATGAACATGTTGAATGCTTGTATGAACGTATGTTTGCTTCCACTGTATGATAAATATTCATGTATGCATGTTCTAGTTCAAAGCATTTGGATTCAACATTTTTATGAATGTACATGTTCATGGGGCTCTTAGCCCGGATGGTTAACGCCATGGTAGCATCCTCTTCGCCGGTCAAAGGGTCGGGAACGTTACAGGTAAAGTCTCGGTCCATTAGGAAGTTGTCCATCATGTCGTACCTTGTCGAACTCAAAGATCTTCTGTAGCTACTCCCCCTGAAGTAGAGCATCATCTTCCCTTTGCATTCTGTACTGGAGTGACAGGTAGTATTCTATACTACTATGTACCCATCTTAGGTTACTGGATACCAAGATCCCTTTATCTTAAACATTTTTGAAAGTTTCCTTTTGCACCCATCTGTGAGCTTGTTATCTTCTATAGATTTCCATCTTCAACCTTGTAGCAAAGGTTAAGTGTAACACCCCTGTTTTGACCACGCTACATTAGATGTAATACGATGTATATATTCTAAAGAATCATGGTGCGGAGCTAAAGGCCAAGGCCTCACAATCGATTGGTTATGCTATGCTTCGGATTGAAATTGTCACCGATGGTATATCGGGGCTTGGGGCATACATATCAAATTTTGTCATCATGTAAATATACATCTTTAATTAAATGAACCCAACCAGCTATGCTCACTGCAACCATAATGAAAAGGGCATGATTCTTACAAGGATAAGGGGGGGGGGATTGTCCAATTTTGGGCCATAGGGGGGAAATCCATGTGTCACCACCCTGTTTAATTGCCCATCTTTCCTTGTCATATCCAACTACCACCTTAATGTTTTTCTGGGTAGTTGAGGCAGTTATGGCTGGGAGTGGAGTGTGACAGGGCTGTCAGTCCTTGCCCACACGCACACTCCACCAGCGGACTAAACCTCATGATGGGCAGAAGAATGACTACGCCCTTCATTCCATCCTCTCCACGATGCCACTCTTTCCCTTGTCTACTCGTCCTCACGCAGGGGTAGTAGTCTGATTGTTCCCACGCACAGGCTTCTTTCCTGTTTGGTCTCATGCAGCCAGGAGAGAGGAGTCGTTTCCCTTGTCATTCACATTTTCCACACAGAGGAATCGAGTGTGTTTCAATCCATATTTGGGATTTGGTGTGAACCTTCTCTCACGCCCTGGGTCCTGTGTTGTTGTTACGTACGCAACAAGCTGGGAGCCGTTCGGTCACTATCACCATGATTTCCTATGGAGAGCCATTTTTTATGCTCAGGGACGGACAGACTGTTGTTTTTCCCCATGTTGTGATCTATGTTAATGATACATTTTGGGACTGTTGTAATTCGCTTGGGAGTCGTTTTGGCCACGATAGGGCCAAGAACGACTTGGGAGTCGTTTTCCCTGTTTAAGCTGAAGCTGTTGATTGATTGCATGAGTGCAATGGTTGGTCTTCGGATTGTGCTGGGAGCAGGGATGAGGGCTTGGGTTGCTTGATAAACCTGGTGTGTTTGGAAACCACACAGACAGAGCTAGAGGGTTGGCTTTCTTCTCCACAACCCCTGAATAGCACTGGAAGGGAAGTCAGGGGTAGCACTGGAAGGGAAGTCGGGGCCTGAGGGACTGTGTAACAGAGAAGGGACTGATACCTTGTGTTGGGTGTGTGTGGGTGTCTTAGAAGTCAGGATAGTTCTGGTGTAGGTATTCCTAGCTCTGTAATGGGCTCACCAGCTTAGCATTTAGCCTTTCCCCAACTCCTAGATGGCCTGATAAACCCAACTGTGTTGGCTTGGCTGTGTTTTGTGTATCCTTGGCTATGTGTAAGCCTGCTTGTTCCTTATTCCTTGGGGAATCATTCCCATCTCGGGGGTGGCAGCATTGCTTAGAGATTTAGGAGCATGCTAGCTTATGTTTGGGTGGAACGTTGTAGCGACGTAGCTAGTTGGGGAACGAATTCTTCATAAGATAAGTAATCTTGTCTATTTTACCTCTGCACTCATGTTTACTGTTAATGAATGTGATGAACATGTTGAATGCTTGTTTGAACGCACGTTTGCTTCCGCTGTGTATGATAAATAATTGTATCTGTGTATGTTCTACTTCAATGCATTTTTTTTCAGTATTTTAATAATGTACATGTTTATGGGGCTGTTTGCCCGGATGGTTGAGGCCATGGTAGCATCCTCTTCACCGGTCGGAGGGTTGGGGACGCTACTGTGTGTTATCAGAGCTCATGTTGCAGCATGGGCCGGAATGAGCCATGAAAGACTAGTTAGCAGAGACATGTTGCCTTCTGCCCAGGAGAAATTAGTGAATGACTGGAAAATTCAAAAAAATTGTCTAAGTGTTCGAACCGTCGGTTCATCGGAACACTTAGTGGGATGGACTTCCGACGCAGCAGAGAGCTAGATGGAAGCACACCCGACAGAGAACAGTGGTAAGCAAAATTGCGGAAAGTTTTCTAAGTTTTTGTCGATTGTCGATGAAACTTAGTCGATGTGGGAGCCGCAGTTTCGACGAAGATCAGTCGAAGACCGCTGAAACACCGGCTCGATGTATTGGTTTGGACTGCCGATGCCGTCGGCGGAAAATAGTTGATCGAGCGCCCGCCATTGCGGATGGCTAGACAACTACGCGTCCGACGGGTAAGGCCTCCGACCGCCGACGCCGTAAAGAAAAAAAAGCTTAAGAATTTTTCTAAGGCCCGAAATTGTCGGCTAGCGGAAGAAGATAGTGCTTCGTGCGTCCGCCGTTGCGGAAGCCTAGAGCACTAGTCTTCCAATGGGGAAAAGCTCCGACTGTCGATGCCGGTCAAAATCAATTCGTCGATCATAAAAAGTTAGTGGATTGGATCGCCGATCGGGAAAGGATCAAAGATGATGAGCCGCTGTTGCGGCTACTGAACGAACTAAACCGCCGATGCTTTAGTTTTCCACTCGCCGATGCTGAGGTGTTAGTAGATTATGGAGCTGACAAAGTCAGCGGAAGAAGGAGAAAGTTTTCACCGACAGAAGGAGAAATTTTCAAAAATTTTCTAAGTGTTTAGGCCATCGGTGATCGGTGATGGTTAGTTGTTTGGATCGGTGAAAGTTAGTGGTTCGTGCGCCGCCATTGCGGAAGCCTAGAGCACTAGCTTTCCGACGAGAAGATAGTGCCGACGCTGGTCAGGTTATGCCTTAGTAGATTTGGCTGCCGATCGGAAGAAGATCGAAGATGGTGGGTTGCCGTTGCGGCTATTGATGGAACTATTTCGCCGACACCTAGTTAATTAAGTTGCCGATGAGCTACGTCGGATGAAGTTAGTGGATTGAACGTCCACCATTGCGGCTAGCTAGTGAACTATCCTTCCGAGAGATAGAGGCTTCAACCGCCGATGCTACAGTGATTAGTAGGTCCGATAGCCGATAATGTCCGCGGAACCCACAGTAAGATTGCTTTTCGCCGTTGCGGCTGCCTAGAAGACTAATTGTCTGATGCAACAACATAGCCGATCGGTGACACAGAGGAGGTAAGTGACTTGGATCGTCGATGAATAGAAGATGGAAGAGCCGATGCCGCGGAAGACAAGGCAAGAAGAAAATTCAAATTTTCTCTAAGGCACGAGATCATTGGCTATCGGGAAATGATAGTGGATCGGATCGCCGATTGGAAGTCTAGATGTTTGCCCGCGGAAACCGAAGTAAGAACACCTTCCACCGTTGCGGCTGCTCAAAGGACTATGCACCCGATGCACAGTCAACTTGGTCGTCGATGCAGATCGCAGATTGTCGTGGAGGTCTTAATGAGATTTCTTTCCGTCGTTGCAGCTGCCCAAGCAACTGTGCGTTCGATGAACAGTGGGAGAAGCTAGTCGTTTTGACCGCCAAAATGTCGGATTGATAGTTGGAATGGGATCCGATTCTGCAGAGGAAATTTCGGTCATTTTTCAGTAGGATTTTCAGTGGTTTTTCAGTGGATTTCAGGGCTGAAGGAAAATTTTGTGTTTTTAGCATAATTGTTGTTTTATGAATTCTAGAAGAAAAGGTAAGTAATTTTGAGTTATATTAATATTGTGCATCTAACAGTTTGCTACGAACACATTTGCAGAACTTTAGGTAACTTCCAACAGCAGTACTCCAGTGAGAATAGTGTGGTAAAGCTAGAGGTGGTTCAGTCATGAGAACCCATGATGGGTATGATGCTCGGGATTCTCACAAGCGAGCAGGAGATGCCATGGGAGAAAATGCCCATAATGGAAATGATGACATAGAGTCTAATGGAAGGAGATTCCAAGAGACACCGTCCGAGGTTGCAGCCACCATGAGAAGCTTGATCAAAGCCCAGGAAGAGCAACATCAGTTGAATGCTGCAATGTTGCAGAGTTTAACAGACTTGCAGAAATACCTCTCTGACAGGTACTATGATGACAAGATTAAGGAATTCCATGAGCTGAGATTGGGACAGCGGACCATGGAAGAATATGCAAATAAGTTTTTGGAGCTGTTGAGATATGTCCGGTACATCAGAGATGAAAAAGTGAAGGTCCAGCGTTTTCTGAGTGGATTGCCTCAGTCTTACAAAGATAGGATTGAGTTTTATGAACCTAGAACTCTTGAAGAAGCAATAAGGAAGGATAAGTATTGCTATGAGCAAAGCAAAGGTAAGACAGATTACCATAAGGCATGGAAGGACAAGAAGAATGAGAAGTTTGACCACAGAAAGAAAGGTTTCAAACCTTCTAACTTCAAGAATCAGCAAAAGCAGCCATCCCAAGCTGTGAGTAAGCCCATCGGAATGACAGGAGAAAAGCCTAAAGATCCACAACATAATAGAGGACCACTTCAATGTTGGAAATATGGAGGACCCCACATGCGCAGAAATTGTCCACTCGAGAATGAGAGTGAAAGGCCAACTTATAACATTCAAGAAGCAGAAACAATGGGTCAAGTAGCAAGGGCAGTCCCTATGATTTATGCAGCACTGGAGGACCGCCAGGCAGGTCACCAGTTAACTATGGTTGAAGTAGCAGGTAAGATTGTTGAGAAATCTGTTTCTATTTTGATTGACCCTGGTTCTACTCACAGTTACATTACTCCTAGAGTAGTGGAGATTTGTGCTTTTAAGAAAGTAAGGCATAGGAAGCCTTGGTTAGTTCAGCTAGCCACTGGAACTAAGAGAAAAGTCAGTGAAGTGGTAGAGAAATGTCCATTGGTCATGGATGGATTGGTCACTTGTGTAGATCTGAATGTCCTACCACTTGGTTCCTATGATGTTCTCATGGGAATGGATTGGTTAGAAGCTCACAGGGTAAAGCTTGATTGCTACAATAAGGCTTTCGAGTGCATGAATGAAGAAGGGAACCTAGTAGTTGTGAAAGGTATCCCAAAGTTGATTTCAGTACGACAGATTTCAGCAATGCAGTTGAAGAAGTTCTGTAGGAAGGGTTGCCAGTTGTATGCAGCTCAGATTTTGGAGGAAACAGATGATGAAACTCCTAAGTTGGAGGACTATCAGGTGTTACAGGAATTCAGGGATGTGTTTCCTGATGAGATTCCAGGGCTTCCTCCAAAAAGGGACATTGACTTCACGATTGAACTTGTGCTAGGAGCAGCACCAGTGTCCAAGGCACCCTACAGGATGAGTACACAGGAGATGCTAGAATTGAAGATGCAACTGCAAGAGTTGTTGGAAAAGAAGTATATCCGGCTGAGTGTGTCTCCTTGGGGAGCACCAGTTCTGTTTGTAAAGAAGAAAGATGGTACACTCAGGTTATGTATTGATTACAGACAGTTGAGCAAGGTTACTGTGAAGAATAAATATCCTTTGCCTAGGATTGATGACCTCTTTGATCAAATGAGAGGAGCAAAGGTATTTTCCAAGATTGACTTGAGGTCCGATTACCATCAGGTGAGAATCAAGGATGAAGACATTCATAAGACAACCTTCAGGACAAGGTATGGGCATTATGAGTTTGTAGTGGTACCATTTGGTCTCACCAATGCACCAACTACATTTATGTGCCTTATGAATAGTGTCTTCAACAAGTATTTGGACAAGTTTGTTCTTGTCTTCCTTGATGACATTCTTGTTTATTCTAAGAATGAGCAAGAGCATGAAGAGCATTGGAGATTAACATTGAATTTGCTCAGGGAGCATCAGTTGTATGCAAAACTAAGCAAGTGTGACTTCTATAGAGATAGAATTCAATATTTGGGTCACATTATCTCAGAGGACGGTATATCTGTGGACCTTGAGAAGATTGAAGCCATTATGAATTGGCCTACTCCAAGAAATGTGACAAATGTAAGATCTTTTATGGGACTTGCAGGATACTTCCAAAGGTTTATTGAGGGATTCTCCAAAGTTGCACATGCCATCACTTCTTTGCAAAAGAAGGGGATGAAGTTCGAATGGACATCGAGGTGTGAAGAAAGCTTCTAGCAATTGAAGAATCTTCTCACTAGTGCACCATTATTGAAGGTTGCAGATCCAGTGAAAGATTTTGTGGTGTGTACCGATGCATGCGGACAAGGGCTTGGAGGAGTCCTTATGCAGGAAAACCACGTGATATGTTATGAGTCAAGAAAGCTGAAGGAGCATGAGAAGAACTATGCCACTCATGATCTAGAGCTTGCATCCATAGTACATGCTCTCAAGATGTGGAGGCATTACTTGATGGGCAGAAGATTTGAGCTCAGGACAGACCATTGTGGTCTGAAGTATTTGTTTGATCAGCCTGCTCTGAATGCTAGGCAAGCGAGATGGCTGGAATTTTTATGTGGGTTTGATTTCGAAATCAAGCACATAAAAGGAAAAGAGAACAAGGTAGCTGATGCACTCAGCAGGAAGGTGCAGGAAATGCACGTGGCATCCCTTAGTATTTGCCAATCAAATTTGAGGTAGCAGATTGTTAGTCATGCTGCTGGAGATGAATTGTATGAGCAGGTAAAAGACAAATTGCAACAGCAAAGTCTCGAGAAGAGGTATGAGGGATATAAATTGGAAGAAGATGGACTTCTCACTTATAAAGGTAGAATTTATATTCCAAATGTAGCAGATTTGAGGAGAGTTGTCATGGATGAAATCCATCAAGCTCCATATTCTGGACACCCAAGATATCAGAAGACAATTGCTACAGCTAGAAAGCAGTACTTTTGGCCAGGAATGAAAAGAGACATGGCTGAGTACATTTCAAGGTGCATGAAATGTCAATAGGTAAAGGCTGAGCATCAACATACAGCAGGCTTGTTGCAGCCCTTGCCAGTGCCATAATGGAAATGGGAAGTTATTTCCATGGATTTTATTACAGGATTGCCGATGACCTGGAAGCAACATGATTCCATCATGGTTGTGGTGGACAATTTGACAAAGGCGGCACAATTTTTACCGGTTAAATCTATGCATAAGACTGATGATATTGCAAAGATCTTCATGAAGGAGATTTTCAAATTGCATGGATTGCCTAAGGCAATAGTCTCTGACAGAGATGTCAAGCTTACTTCCAACTTTTGGAAGGGGTTGTTTGCAGATTTGGGTACAAAGCTAAACTTCGGCACTGCATACCATCCTTGGACAGATGGGCAGACAGAGAGAATTAATCAGGTGCTTGAAGATATGCTTCGCATGTACGTGATGGACAAACCAACCAAGTGGGAAGATTACTTGCACTTGGTAGAGTTTGCTTATAACAATGGACAGCAGGCATCCTTGGGGATGAGTCCGTATGAAGCCTTGTATGGAAGAAGGTGTAGGACACCAGTGACTTGGGATAATCCAATGAACATAGTTGTGCTTGGACCAGAATTGCTCAAGGAAATGGAGCAAGAGGTTGTAAAGATCAAGTAGAATCTGAAAGCAACACAGGACAGGCAGAAAAGCTATGCAGATAAGCATAGGGTGAACAGGGAATTCTGTGTTGGGGATCATGTTTACCTCCGAGTGAGGGCAAGGAAGAGTTCCTCAAAGCTTGGAAATTGTGCCAAGCTGTCACCAAGATATTGTGGGCCGTTTGAAATGCTTGAAAGAATAGGGCCCGTTGCATATAGACTTGCATTGCCTGCTAGCACTAGGGCTCATAATATTTTTCATGTTTCTTTGCTTAAGAGATATGTACATGATCCTAACCATATGATAAATTGGGATGTGATTCAGGTGGAACCCGAGGGAGAGTTCTGAATCAAGCCAATGCGCATCCTTGACAGGAAGGTCACAATGCTCCAGAACCGAGCCATAGGTCAGGTAAAGGTGCAATGGGAGCAATACAGACCTGAAGAGGCTACGTGGGAGCTGGAGGATGCCATGCGATTGGCTCATCCATTTTTGTTCAATTTTGCGGAACACTGAGGTGATACCAGTGTAGCATTTTGTTCAAATTTTGTAAAGCATTGAGGACAGTGCTATTGAAGGGGGAGGGGAATGTAACACCCCGGTTTTGACCCCGCTAGATTAGATGTAATACAATGTATATATTGTAAAGAATCATGGTGCGGAGCTAAAGGCCAAGGCCCCACCATCGATTGGTTATGCTATGCTTCGGATTGAAATTGTCACCGATGGTATATCGGGGCTTCCGGCATACATATCAAATTTTGTCATCATGTAAATATACATCTTTAATTAAATGAACCCAACCAGCTATGCTCACTGCAACCATAATGAAAAGGGCATGATTCTTACAAGGATAAGGGGGGGGATTGTCCAATTTTGGGCCATAGGGGGAAAATCCATGTGTCACCACCCTATTTAATTGCCCATCTTTCCTTGTCATATCCAACTACCACCTTAATGTTTTGTTGGGTAGTTGAGGTAGTTATGGCTGGGAGTGGAGTGTGGCAGGGCTGTCAGTCCTTGCCCAGATGCACACTCCACCAGCGGACTAAACCTCATGATGGGCAGAAGAATGACTATGCCCTTCATTATGTCCTCTCGACGATGCCACTCTTTCCCTTGTCTACTCGTCCTCACACAGGGGCAGTAGTCTGATTGTTCCCACGCACAGGCGTCTTTCCTGTTTGGTCTCATGCAGCCAGGAGAGAGGAGTCGTTTCCCCTGTCATTCACATTTTCCACACAGAGGAATCGAGTGTGTTTCAATCCATATTTGGGATTTGGTGTGAACCTTCTCTCACGCCCTGGGTCCTGTGTTGTTGTTACGTACGCAACAAGCTGGGAGCCGTTCGGTCACTATCACCATGATTTCCTATGGAGAGCCATTTTTTATGCTCAGGGACGGACAGACTGTTGTTTTTCCCCATGTTGTGATCTATGTTAATGATACATTTTGGGACTGTTGTAATTCACTTGGGAGTCGTTTTGGCCACGATAGGGCCAAGAACGACTTGGGAGTCGTTTTCCCTGTTTAAGCTGAAGCTGTTGATTGATTGCATGAGTGCAATGGTTGGTCTTCGGATTGTGCTGGGAGCAGGGATGAGGGCTTGGGTTGCTTGATAAACCTGGTGTGTTTGGAAACCACACAGACAGAGCTAGAGGGTTGGATTTCTTCTCCACAACCCCTGAATAACACTGGAAGGGAAGTCAGGGCCTGAGGGACTGTGTAACAGAGAAGGGACCGATTCCTTGTGTTGGGTGTGTGTGGGTGTCTTAGAAGTCAGGCTAGTTTTGATGTAAGTATTCCTAGCTCTGTAATGGGCTCACCAGCTTAGCATTTGGCCTTTCCCCAACTCCTGAATGGCCTGATAAACCCAACTGTGTTGGCTTGGCTGTGTTTTGTGTATCCTTGGCTATGTGTAAGCCTACTTCTTCCTTATTCCTTAGGGAATCATGCCTAGCTCGGGGGTGGCAGCATTGCTGAGAGATTTAGGAGCATGCTAGCCTATGGTTGGGTGGAACATTGTAGCGACGTAGCTGGTTGCAGAACGAATTCTTCATAAGATCAGTAATCTTGTCTATTTTACCTCTGCACTCATGTTTACTGTTAATGAATGTGATGAACATGTTGAATGCTTGTTTGAACGCACGTTTGCTTCCGCTGTGTATGATAAATAATTGTATCTGTGTATGTTCTACTTCAATGAATTTGTTTTCAGTATTTTATCAATGTACATGTTTATGAGGCTGTTTGCTCGGATGGTTGAGGCCATGGTAGCGTCCTCTTCGCCGGTCGAAGGGTCGGGGACGCTACAGTGTGTTATCAGAGCTCATGTTGCAGCAGGGCTTGAATGAGCCATGAAAGACTAGTTAGCAGAGACATGTTGCCTTCTGCCCAGGAGAAATCAGTGAATGACTGGAAAATTCAAAAAAATTGTCCAAGTGTTTGAACCGTCGGTTCATCGAAACACTTAGTGGGATGGACTTCCGACGTAGCGCAGAGCTAGACGGAAGCACACCCGAAGGAGGATAGTGGAAAGAAAATTGCAAAAAGTTCTCTAAGTTTTCGTCGACCGTCGGTGAAACTTAGTGGATGTGGGAGCCGCAGTTTCGGTAAAGATCAGTCGAAAACCGCCGAAACACCGGCTTGATGTATTGGTTTGGACCGCCGATGCCGTCGGCGGAAAATAGTTGATCGAGCGCCCGCCATTGCGGATGGCTAGACAACTACGCGTCCTACAGGTAAGGCCTCCGACCACCGACGCCGTAAAGAAAAAAAGCTTAAGAATTTTTCTAAGGCCTGAAATTGTCAACTAGCGGAAGAAGATAGTGCTTCGTGCGTCCGCCGTTGCGGAAGCCTAGAGCACTAGTATTCCGACGGGGAAAAGCTTCGACTGCCGATGCCGGTCAAAATCAGTTCGTTGATCGAAAAACGTTAGTGGATTGGATCGTCGATCGGGAAAGGATCAAAGATGATGTGCCGCCATTGCGGCTGTTGAACGAACTAAACCGTCGATGCTTTAGTTTTCCACTCGCCGATGCTGAGGTGTTAGTGGATTATGGAGCTGACAGAGTCAGCGGAAGAAAGAGAAAGTTTTCGCCGACAGAAGGAGAAATTTTCAAAAATTGTCTAAGTGCTGAGGCCATCGGTGATCGGCGACAGTTAGTTGTTTGGATCGACGGAAGTTAGTGGTTCGTGCGCCGCTGTTGCGGAAGCCTAGAGCACTAGCCTTCTGACGAGAAGAGACTGCCGACGCCGATCAGGTTATGCCTTAGTAGATTTGGCCGCTGATCAGAAGAAGATCGAAGATGGTGGGCCGCCGTTGCGGCTATTGATGGAACTATTTCGTTTTGGGACTGTTGTAATTTGCTTGGGGAATCATGCCCAGCTCGGGGGTGGCAGCATTGCTGAGAGATTTAGGAGCATGCTAGCCTATGGTTGGGTGGAGCGTTGTAGCAACATAGCTGGTTGCAGAACGAATTCTTCATAAGATAAGTAATCTTATTTATTTTACCTTTGCACTCATGTTTACTGTTAATGAATGTGATGAACATGTTGAATGCTTGTTTGAACGCACGTTTGCCTCTGCTGTGTATGATAAATAATTGTATCTGTGTATGTTCTACTTCAATGCATTTTTTTTAGTATTTTATCAATGTACATGTTTATGGGGCTCTTTGCCCGAATGGTTGAGGCCATGGTAGCGTCCTCTTCGCCGGTCGGAGGGTCAGGGACGCTACATTAAGATATTCATCACTCTAGGTGATCTGTCAAGCTCTTGGATTTTCTCATCTATGGGTGCCTTCTGAGTTTGTACAAGGCATATTCTATATAGGTGCTTGTTTGCTCGATATATACTTCTACTGGAGAAGTGTTTCTGGTCAATAGAGTATGCCATGCCATAGTTTATTCTTTCTGAGACAAACCACGAACCTTTCTTTGTACACTTGTTCTTGTAGATCCATATGGAAGACACTACGGACTTCCCTTCAGGTCTCGGAATCATATCCTTGACATCATTCCCCATGATATTTTGTTACTCTTTGATCATATCTTCTTCCATAGCTAGAAGGGTTTGCATCAATGATGCCACACAACTAGAGTGTGTATGAGGCCTCTTACTTTAGTTTGGAAGTCCTGACATAATCTTCTTCATCTTGGAATATCTCTCATGCCCAAGATGGTCTTCATCTCTCGAGGTGGATCTACCGCTCTTTGAAGCTCTTTCTTCTGTCAGGGTGTCCCTGACCATGGGAGCTTCAGGTTCATGTTTATTGGAGTGAATCTTGAATTGCTATCACTTGTTCATAGGAACAAGTCTCATCCTAATTTTCTTGTAGGCGGTTGTACAAGACCTTTCCTACAATTCAAATGCACCAGTTGCATGGTTAGAACCATTTCATAGGACATATGCATGAGGACAGGTTCTTATGCATCATGCAACTATTTAGCCAATACAACATTCATCCATATCTCATGGAAAATTTCTAAATGCCTTCCATCTCTACCATGACATCATTGAGATTGTGCACTTAATCCAATATTTCAACAAAGAGGTTTCATTCTAGATAAGTAGCAATAGAGAGTTGTATAGCACCATGGACTACTTACCCATCACATGCATATTAGTAGTATACTGTCATTAATGCAAACATTCTATCATGCATAATACACAACATAGACAGGAAAGACAATTCAAATACTTATCTTTGTTTTTGTCTTCATCTTCTTCTGGATCTGTAGCTTCTTCTTTGACCAATGAGATTGCTTCAATCTCATGCTTGCTTGAAAGCTTTTCTGGAATGCTGCTCCTGATGGACCTAGGGTTTGACAGAGAAACCCTAATTTTTCAACTGAGGTATCTTTCAGATCTAATTGGATAGAAAGATGCATCTCCTCAAGGCGAGCTGAGCAGTATACTCATTTTCACAAAACTGTGATCATAACTGCAAAATATCTGATGCCCTAGTTTTCTTCAATTTCTTCTGCAGAAATGTTGATTTTGTTTCGACGGTATTTCTGAAATTACTGCTCATTTACATCTAAAACTTCGCACTAAGGTAGCCTCGTATGTCCTCTTTCCAACACCGTAGGTTAGAGCATAAATGGTTTCACCAATTGGGACTTATGCGAGTTTTCCCAAGGTGACTTATTTCAGGACTGTTCAACATAGAGAACTTGTACGGACTGCCACATTTTACTATTTCACCTTTGGGGTCTAAAAATTTTACCACAGAAAGTAGAGTCCATGCCCTATCTATAACATCTTGCGAAATTTGATTTGGACCTTCGTAGCCATAGATATAGCAATTCTCCCTAGGTGTCCTGTTTAGGGATGAATCTTGGGAGAGGCTGGAACCTTGACTTGGAGGAATCATATCTCCCAGAATATAGCGAATCTGAAGCTAAAACTTTTACATAGGGTACATCAGGAATTTATCTTTGGCCTATAAAGGTTTCGTCTCCTGAGCCTTCTCGAATATCGAGATAGAGCAAATTCACCAAAATGACTAGCTTTAGTCTCTTAGGGTTTTCAAGCATGAAACCCTAATCTTCAATAGTTGTAGCTATAGCACTATTTTGGATGTACAAAGACTTCTTTCAGGGTGGCTCTGATACCATGTTAAGTCTTTAATCGTTATATAATATCTTATAACATTTAGTATCATAACAACATAACCATAAGCAAAAGATCACTGAAAAATAGACAAGCACAACCACACAAAAGAACACAAAGATTTATCCTTGGAAACCCTCATGGGGAATAAAACCAAGAAAAACTTCCTCTATATAAGATGTATAAAAAGTACAATACAAGACCCCAAAACAGGTCTGCCTCCCTCTAACAAATCTCTCTCTCTCTCTCTCTCTCTCTCTCTCTCTCATGCGTTGTGCACAAGTGAGTGTGTGTTCAAATGAGGAACACATATCCTCTATTTATACTCTTTTCGTCACTTGATATTTAAACTAACAAGTCAGCCCCACTAAACTAAGTAGGACGACTTCACTTAGGAAGAATCAATACAATATTATATTATATTCATTAGGGTACTATTGCCCCGACTTACAATGGAGGCTTTACCTCTTGATTCTATGATGACCAAATACAATAGTAACACCCCACCAAAGGAATAATAACATCTGCCTTGGGTTACATCAATAAAATACATTTAGAATATCCTTTGAAGTTACAATATTCAACTTATGATAGCATTGGAATGATAAAAAACACCTCTCAGCGGTGTTTCTAGCTTTTATTAGAATACTAACTTATCGGTTGAGTTGTTTTATCTAGTTTCGAGACTTGTCATGAGAAGTGTTTGTGAAAATTATTGAGTGAGATATTCAATATAAGATCCAATAATTACCCTTGAAATGCGTGGAAGAATTCCTAGATAATCCTTGGTTTTGCTTATTGAAATTATAGTTTAATTTCCAATTTCTAGTTCCTTCAAACTTATTGTTTTAGATGGATTTATGACTTTGCTTGAGAAGTGTTCGATGAAATGTATATATGAGATGTACTTTTGATAAGATTGACAATACATGGTACTTAGAGATGGAATGGCTTATGGATGGTTCTATGAATATTCTATACATTTATTTTACCTATTTTTCAATTTCTTGTTAATTCAAAGAAGTATATCTAGCTAGTTGGTGAATTAATAAGAGGACTGTTTATAAGTGGAAAGCAAGAAACATTTGAGTATAGGTTACCTCTTCTATGCTTTCCATGAGATACAATAGTCATTACTTTCTTATTGTTTTGCAATAAGAAACTAGAAACAAAAACTAGCTTCAATTCCGTGGAAATTGGTAACTAGTTTGTAAATTTAAATATGTGTTCCATAATTTATGGAATGTACAACCATATGCTATGTTCTTAACATTTTATTTGCATTGTAGGTGGCTACTATGCAGGTGTGATCCTTTATTTATGAATTCTTGAGTCCTGGTTCATTTGATTGGATTTATTTCCTTGCGATAAATGTTAACTAGTTGAATTGGAATTTAGTTGGAAGAATCTTGTTTATGTGAAAGGATTTGACCTAAAAATCTAACTTTATTTTGTTATACGTGCATGCTTAAATATGTGCAGAATGTCTGTAGGTTCACTTTTTGGTTCATTAGCATGGTTGTGTGTCGAATTTGTCCAAGACTAGTTGTTTGTATTGAACAACTAGTTAACTAGTTATTGTGGAATCATTTCCGTAATTATTATGTTTAATTAATTGGAAAATGGTAATTGGGAATCATTTACATGTTATTGGGTGTTAATTAGTCATTTGGATTGATAAATAATGAGTATATGATATACAAGTGAAATTATGTTAAGTATCGTCAATTGTGTGCTAAGTGTCGTAACCATAACACTAATTACTAGTTAATCATGATTAAGTGAAAATGGCCTTTAGAGGTGAATTTATTTTTTATTCATATTGGAATGCATATGCGATGGTGTTAAAAGGTGTTAATAATATTTCCCAACCCTTGGATCAGTTGTTGGAATAGTTATTGAATTTATTTTAATTTATTGGTGTTTAAAGGGATTTTGTCATAATTAGATCATGAAAAATGAAATTAAATATTTGTTTGACTAATTTGATGTGCTAAAATTATTTAATTAGACTTAGAGAGTTAATTATATGTCCCTGAGACCCTTTGATAGCCCCGGAGGAACATTACACACAACTATTTCCCTCCGCACTTAGTAACATATCGGTCATACAGGCACAACTCTGTCTGATTTATGCTTCTCTTGTGCTATCTCTAGAACCGCGTGGATACATCTTCCACTATCATTGATAACCCTGTCAACTAGTGCATATCATCCACTTGAATAATATATTGGAGGTCTAGCCATAGGGTGTGACCATGTACTCGACTAATGAAGAACCTGGTACATTTTAGAACTTCTTCTATGGTGTTGAATACTGGGAGGTCCTTCAACTTCATAACTATAGAATCCTGAAGGGGCAAAAAATTTGGATTCCATGTGTCAATGTTTGAGCAAAAATTGAATATGATTGAACTTTAAAACTTTTGATAATCAATTACAGCATATGTGAATCTCATAAAACAATCCATTCACATAAATCTCTCAACCATAAGAGACAAGATATACCTTGGGAAAACCCTCCAAACATTGAGGATGAAAAACTCAACAATTCTTGTAGTGTGATAGATAGTCGTAGAGAATGGTTTACAACACATAAGTATATTTCCTGATAAGAGATATCAATGCACAAATAGAGAACATAGATCACTAGAACCATTGTCCCAGCCTTTCCAAGTGCATAACACTTTAATAACAAGTTTTTAATCACACAGAGGAAGAAGTAGTGAATAGTTTCATGATTTTGGTGCATCATGTGCACTAATTACTTCACCATACCAAAAATTAGCGCTCTCCTTGTCTTAGTGCCAAATTGGCACCTTAGTTTCGCTTACATGTAGAAGATATGTGTCTTCCTTCTTTAACTGAGAGTTAAATGTCTTTAACTAAATGTGAAATGACTGAACTGAAATCAATCATCAACTGATTGCTTGACCATTAGTTAGGAGTTTAATTGAATGTCTTTACTGCTTCACAATCAGTGCCATCCAGGAACAAACACTTTGCATAAATCAAGAGGAGATTCCTTATTTAATTGAAACTTGTTTTCCACAACTAAGGCTTAACTAATGTCTTCGTAATTCGAGTTCACTGAAGGTATGTCATGGGAAATTCAAATCCTTACTCTTTCTCTATGCTTATCTCATTTATCATTAATTAAATAATGCATGGTCCAAATGTGTATTAATTAATTTAACCATCTTATCATATCGTACTCAAAAGAATTATTCCACATACATATGATCACATATATTACCCCGGGCCATATAGTCACATGCTAAAGTATATCACTCTATTGATATCTAAGCCCTAAAGGAGACTTATAACATTTAGTGACCTTGATTAACAATACATCACATAGTATAATCATTTTACACATTAAAGTACACCACCTCACAACATGAGGATATTTGTAGGACTTGATATTACACACAACTCTATTGTCTTGATATTACTCATAAGACTAACTTGATATTACACACAAGTTTACTGACTTGATATTACTCACAAGTCTACTAACTTGATATTACACACCAGTCCGCTGTCTTGATATTACTCACAAGACTCAGCTTGATATTACTCACAAGCTTTTCAATACAACATCAACACCTCAATCATATGAGGATACATATGACTTGATATTACTCACAAGTATAGAGAATGACTTTTGATGTTGTACAATAAACACTCCCTCTCAACGAGGGAGACATTCTTTGCCATACCAATGTTATCTCGGAAGTGTCTGAACTTCGTCACTGATAGAGGCTTTGTCAACACATCTGCAATATGCTCATCAGTAGCTATGTACTGAAGTTTTACAATACATTTCAGAACCATGTCTCGAATGAAGTGATACTTCATTTATTTGTGTTTTGAGTTGTCATGAAACACTTTATTTTTAGAAAGTTTTTTACAACTTTGGTTGTCAAACCTAATCCCTATAGGCTATAGATTTTCACCAAATAATCCTCCAAGCAACTTTCTCAGCCACACTGCTTCTCTGCAGCAGTATTAGCAGCAATGTATTCGGCCTCTACAGTGTTCTATGCAATTGAGCCCTGTTTTCTACTAGACCAAGAAATCATAGTAGAACCCAAAATGAAACAGTACCTAGAAGTGTTCTTTCGATCAACAATGATGCCACCCCAATCAGAATCAGTAAATCCAATTAATACCACTCCTCCATTAGAGGCATACCTAAGTCCATAAGGAACTGTATTGTGGAGGTACCTCAAAATATGCTTACCTACAACCTAGTGTCTATGTCTAGGATCAATTATGAACTGAATCGAAATGCTAACTACATAGCAAATGTATGGCCTCGAATGTATCAAATACACCAACGAGCCAATCAAATGCTTGTATAATATGGAGGCCACTGGATCCGATCCAGTATTAGTCTCATGGAGTTTCCTCAAATTGGAATCCATCGAAGTATTCATGGATTTATAATCCAACATGCCAAAGCTGTGCAAGATGTCCACAATGTACTTTCCTTGAGATAAACATATCTCATCATTCCTCTACCAAATCTCAAGGCCTATGAAGTAGTGCATAAGACCTAAGTCTTTCATCTCAAGCACCAAGGTGAGTTCCCTCTTACATTCAACAGTCAGACTTTCCTCTCTAGTGAGGAAAATATCATCAACATATAGAACCAATATCAAAGGTTGGTTCTCCACTACTTTGAAGTATAAGTTTGAATCTGCATCACTCTCTAAGAAACCCAATTTCTGAAGATAACTGTCTATTCTGGCATACCAAGCTCGATGAGCTTGTTTTAACCCATGCAAGGATTTATTCAACTCACACACATGGGAATCCTTCCCATGCATCACAAAACCCTCATGCTGCTAAACGTAGACCTCTTCCTCAACCTCACCGTCGAGGAAACCAATCTTCACATCCATATAGTGAAGCTTCCAACCCAATACTAATGCAAGTGAAATAATAGAACTAATTGTGGTATACCTAGCCACTGGAGAAAAAGTCTCCTCATAATCAATGCCCTCTTTCTGAGAGAAGCCATGGGAAACAAACCTGGCTTTGTGCTTATCCACACTGCCATCTATAACATGCTTTATCTTGTAAATCCATTTGGAAGTTACAACAAACCTTCTCTCAGTTCTGGGAACAATATCCCAAACATTATTCTTTAGAATAGAATGATATTCCTCCCTCATAACATCTTTTCACACTTGCTGCTCTGTAACCTCTTCAAATGATGAAGGCTCCAAGTCACTGATGTTGATTATGAATGTAATATATCATGAATACCTATCCGGCTACTTGCGCTCTCTAGAAGATCCCGCAGGTGCTCAATGCTTCTCACTGCATCTCTCAATACATCCTGACACCATGTTGAACTCCTCTTTGTATGAGGTTCATCTACCAATTCAAGTGGTTCATCAATGATAGGTAGATCTGCATGTTCTGTTGGATTCTCGCTCTGAACATCAAAAGGGGAAGAATCATCATCATGATCTTCTGATATAGGATCCTTAACCTGCTTTGTCTCTAGATCACATTCAATATTTTTTTGATTGCTTGAATGTTGCCTCCTCATCGAAATTCACATCTCGACTAACCTCAACATGTCTCTCACCAAGTATATATATTATGAATGCCTTGGAGGTCTCTATGTATCCCACACAAGTTCTCATCTTGCCAGAAGGTTCCATCTTGGTTCTCTTTTCTTTTGGTATGTGAATATACATAGGACATTCAAATATTCCAAGATGTGAAATGTTTGGTTTCTCACCAGTGAATAACTCTTCAAGTGTTTTCTCATAAAGGACTTCATGTGGACTTATGTTCTGTATGTACATTGATGTACTAGTGGCTTCTTCCCATAAATAAGAAAATAAATCATGATCATGTAACATGGATTTTGCAGCCTCATAAACAATTTTGTTCTTTCTCTCTGCATCCCCATTATGTTGTGGGTTGTAAGGAATTGTTAGTTGTCTACATATCCCTGCATCACTACAAAAGTCATTAAAAACATTTGATTGAAATTCTCCATCGTTATCAGACCTTAGGTAACAAATATGCCTACTTGTCTGATTCTCTACTAAGGCTTTATATTCTTGAAATTTACTGAAGGTTTAAATCTTGAATTTCATGGAATAAATCCAGGGCTTACGAGAGAAATCATCAATGAATAATACATAGTAAAGGTGTCCATTGAGGGAAGGGGATGACAGGGATCCACATACATCTGAGTGTATTAAATATAAGATGCCTTTATATCTAGTATGGCTACTAGGAAACTTATGTTTAACATTCTTTACTAAATCACAACCCCGACAAACAACATCATGTACAAAATCAAAATTAGGCATACCTTTCACCATTCGCTGTAAACTAGGAAGTGCTCTAAAGTGGAGGTGTCTAAGCCTCCTCTGCCAGAGCTCGTATGGGATGATAGTATGAAGTACCATGGCTATGGGTAGGGAATATTATGCATATGGGTAGGAAATATATGGCGAAGTCCTACTCTCGAAACTCTAGAGAAAAGTGGTGTAACCTTGAGGGATTTCCACTTCAATCCTAAGCCCCTTTACACACAGTAATCCCACCATACAAGTGAATATGGGATGTTTGTTCCATTTAGATTGAATATAATGCTTGACACATGTGTTATATGCACTTTATTGGAGAACACTCTTTGTTACTGATGTATTTTTTCATTCTTTAATCAAACCATAGTTGTGTTTTACAAACCCATGGAGAATTTACTCTCCAAACATATAGCCAGGGCCCCAAAATATAGAGTATTGTTGGTTTTATATTAAATAAAAACAAGTTTAGTTCATTTTAGTTAATTTGGTTTTAAAGGTTTTGTTACTCAAGGAAATAAATGTGCAACAAATAATGCTCATACACATAATATGAACCACTAAGAACATTGGCTAGGTTTTAAGTTCACGCATATTTTTCTTTGAAGTTAGGTTTCTATTCAAATTGCAAGAAAAACTTTTCAATGTTACTATGTAAGGAAAATATACTCCTTTCTTTTTTCTTTCTATAACCCACAAATATGCAATCAACAACTCTTTCATAGGAAAATGCATCCACACATTTTCTACCAAAACTACAAGGTAAGAAAAAGAACAAAACAAAACACAAATTTTCCTTCTTTTTCCTTTTTATGAACTTATTAAAGCACAAAGACAAGCAATCATTCCTAAATGCAGACCCTAGTTTTCCAAGTTGGCCCCAAACATTAATTTAACATGGACAAAATAGGCAGAAAATGAAGAATAAAACACCCTACACAAAACCAAAGCTCTTGTCTCTTGACGAAAGTGCATGTTCACAGTCCTTTTGTGAAGCACGGTAGCATGTACACACTCCCCTCACCATTAGGAAGTGAGTGGATACCTTGTTTAATCCAACAAGGATTGCTAACACCCATATTTTTCCTTAAAACTTTGGTCTCCAAGATACAAAACAAATTTTAATTAATAAATGATTCCCAACTGTAACCTTACACGAGGCTAGAAAAAACAACAAAGGAATACCCTAATGTGGAGAACTCAAGGAGTTATTCCCCGATGGACTTGCTAACTCTATTAGGAAGGAAATTCACAAATAGTTAGGATTAAAACTATTCTATAGTGAAGAAAAGAATAAACAATGTCTTGCCCTAAATTAGATTTACAATACTTGAAATTATTACCTACTGGTTGAAGAGGATGTGAACCTTTTTCGGCGATTTCTTTGAAGTGTGACTTGGATGATGATCCCAATGCACATTACACCCCCAAAACTGGGAGATCTAAAACCTGCACACAAAAAACAACCACCTTTCTCAATGGAATAGGTGAAAACAAAAGAAAATATAGGAAACAACTAACATAAATTAAGCTGACTAGGTAAACTAATTCACCTATCGAAACTACAATGGAATTAATAACCAAACACATAACAATTTCATTTGGGGTGTGTTATAGATGATTTTACCATACCAGGTAGATCACACATTTATGGCCTTCCCTGTCCCTCTGCAGACTCCTTAGACCCCATGGACTTATATTATAATTTGATGTTCCAAGATCATCCCTAAAATACACATGTTTATTGTTGTATGCGACTTTTAAAGCTATACTCGCGTGTACACGCGAATTTTGTTCTCAAACCCGCGTACATCGGGAGGTGTGCATAAGTCCAAATATTTTTGGAGTTTTCCTCATATGAGTCCGAATAACTTGACTCTTGGCCTTCTAACTGCCTTGAGAATGCTTAGATTCAACCCTCCATTACCTCTTTGGAGTATTATATAAGGAACCCCTTGGATACATTGAAGGAGGAGAAATTGAAGAGCAAGAAAACTATAGTCCATTGTTGCCTCAACTTTTCTTATACTTGAGTCTGCATCTCTTTGTCACTTGGAGCACATAGTGTTTTTCCCAAGCTTGCCTTTGCTTTGTGAGTTTGCTATCGAGAGATGGAGGATTGGAGTGTTGGAGGCCCAGGTGGAAGACTCGGTTTCTCTAGTTCGTAGAAGTGTCGACAGAGTTTGTCACTATTGTATCTCTATTTTATTAATAGAAATATCTTTTCTTGTCCAATTCATGTGCATTTTTAATACAAATATTGAATCCATGGATGTGTTTAATTGCTTATACATGGTTGAATATATATGCTAGAATAGCTCTAACACCTTTATATATATAGCAATCACATTGGAAAAACTCAACGGGGATTTACTTCAATTGTTCAAAATAAGGTACGATTCGATATCCCTTAGTGTTAGATTTGCTTACTGTTCTTGCATATTGGGAAAGATTGATTTCTGGTGTCATACTGTTTGTTGTGGTACCCCAAGCCATAGGAAGTTACTCTCCATAACATAATTTGTGACTCCGCTCGGGAAGTTCCTTGTTTTTGTTTGGGGTTGGGGGCACAATGTGCTTGATATTATTGACTTGCTCTCTATTTCTCCCCGTTTTCGTGTTGCATTTAGTAGTATGTCCATCCATTGACACTCCCCTAGTTTGGTTTAAACCTTGGCCTGGTTTTTACCACTTTCTTCTCTGTATACACAGGTTTTTGGCTAAAAGTCGCATACATATGCAGGTTTTTGGCCAAAATTCGCGTATACACATAGGTTTTTGGCCAAAATCCGTATATACATGCAGATTTTTGGCCAAAAGTCGCATACATATGCTGTTGTTCTTTATACAGTCGCGTACATCCTCCCTTTTTTGGTTGAGTTTGATGTGGGAAGTTATTGGGTGGGTTGTGAGTGTGGCTGGGTCTTCCTAGGTTCTGATGTTGTCTGTTGACTGCTTCTTTCGTGACCAGAGACCGCTTTTTCATTGATTTTTTCTTTGAAAGTAGTTCTAGTCATTTACCTCCATTTTTGTTTTTCAATTAGTGCATTAGCCTTTTGGTCTCGGTGTCTTTCTTGGCTTATGTTTTCTACTTGCTGCAGAGACTAAAGATATTAATGACTTTTATTGCATTTTCATTCTTTTATATTGAAAATACAAAATAGTTGCACTCTTACTTGCATTTCACTTATGGATTTTAAGGAGGTACTTGCATTGGATTGCTTGGATGAGAGTTTTGTTTAGGCTTTCATATAGGAAGGATTGCATTGGCATTCAAAAGTGAATGAACATTTTTGCATCTCATGTAGTGGCATACCCTGTTTTTCATTCGACAGAGATTTTCACTTGGCATGGTTTGTTAGGTGTGCAATTTTATTTCAGTGTTGAGTCTTAATATCACTAGTTTCATGGCCATTTCCTTTTGATTAATTACAACCATTAAAGTCAACGCTTAACTAAAATGAACTACACATTTTTATTTTATAGGGTTCACAAACATGATTAGGTTTTAGAGTCTTGGAATAGTTCATTGTGAATCAATTCTCCAATACTACTAAACAACAACAATTAGGTGTCTGTCTAGGTGAGAAAGAGAAATCCTTGGTATAATTAGTGTTTCTCATGAGGATCCTCTTACACAGGATTTAAGCACGAGGCGACACACATGATTGTGATTAGGATAGCCCTTGGTCACTTTCTGTGAGCATCAAAAATATTTCCAGGATTGTATTCGTATCTGGGGGCTCTTTTGAGTTTCAGGATTTGATACCCCACCCATATGGTTGATCCCACCTGCGACTGTCCTCCTAAGCATTGATTATATTGGGGTGACCTTAGTTGCCTTACCTAGGTATTTTAGGGGGTACTTGCAGAGGTTATTTTGTAGGTGTCCTGGCCAGGTAGGGGTCGGACAACACAGTCGCTTTACGTATTGAAGTTGAGGGCTACTATAATTGGTTACATACCTCTGCTTGTAGTGTATGGGAGTTTCTAGCCTCTCCTAGGCGAGACATACCTGCTGCATTCGAGAGCTCACTTATCCTCCCCTTGGCTTGCTTGCATGTTGGCTGTATATTTTCTTAGGAGTATGCTCTTTGTGTAGTAGTTGGCTATAGGTATCGCGATTACTTGAGTATATTTATGTTCTCTTGAGTTCGGTTCCTTTTATGTTCGGCATGCCTGATATCACTACTGGTATCCCGTCACTCGCTTCAGGTCCTTCTGCATACCCTGGTGTTAGACTTGGGGGCACCACAACCCCTTACCTTTCTCGTACATTGGGGAGTGGTCATATTCCATCCTCTACTCCATTTCGGAGGATTTTCACTCCCGTTGTCTAGTCTTAACACTAGTGTTCACCCTCACGGGGGTGGTAGTGGATACATGAACGGTGGGTCTACACCTTACATTCCTTCTTATGTCCCATCATCCACCGCACTGTTTCATTTGAATGCTGTTGTGATGATCAATCCTTCCTATACCCTATAGTTTGGACTCTTTATTGGTCATTTCCAGTTGTTTTGGACTAATATTGTTGTCATGTAGGGTCCATTTTTTGTACACTCTCGTCGAGACTTTGACCCATTCGTTCCCATTACAGGTATAATGTATGAACTGGCATATAGGTTAGGATTTCACATCTGCTTGCATTTTGCATGACTTTATGACTGTTTCATTTCAACCTTAGGTACGAACCCATTCCATGATATCATAGAACCTTCATGTTGCTGTTAGAAGTGGAATTGTGTGAATGGTAGAGCTTTCTTATACATGGGTGCCCTAGTTAGATCTCATTTTACATTTGGTGCCCATGTTAAGATACCTCCTTTAGGTTGCGGGAGTCCCTTTTTAGTCCCGCCATGTCCTTGAGCAAGAGATTCATGCTCTTGAACTTTATGCTGGATTTTTCCCATAGGGAATCCCTTGTATATATCAAGTTGTAATTGCATTTCATGAGTTTTGCTTGCCTTCTTAAGCTTTATTTTGACTCCCTAACTTTGAGTTATCAGCCATATAGCCCGAGCTTGTCTCATGTCTAGCCAAGCATATCCTTTTTATGTATCCTTTGCAGCTTAATCACCCCTTTACCGGGAGGAGACGTTCCCACGAGTGTCGTTATCCTGCACATGTTTCCTTACATTGAGCACAAGTATGTTCCATTGCTTGGAAATAGATTTCTTGTCCCTGACACTCGTCTCCTCCTAGATATGTACTATAACGCACTTTTATTCTTTTTTAAGCTTTTCAAAAAATCTGAAAAAGTACAAAAAAAAACATAAAAAGTTGGACAGGAAAAGATGTTATCCTTGGCAGCAGTCGAGTCGTGTCGCCTTCGAACATAGCACTGTATATCACATCTTTTGGTCAGGTTCTTAGTTTGGATTTATAAGATGTACTAGTTACTCTAAGTTTATCTCCGTCACCATGGAGCCTCTGTTGATGCCTCATTCATCACAAAGATTCCCTAGTTTGCATATCGAGTCCATGCTTCCTACCTTCAGTCACCATTTGCCTTATGCTCTTGTTCGAAGGAAAATGAATCTTGAGTCGGTCATTCCTCACTTATATTGACTTTGCATGTCGGACATCCCTGATATTGTTACCGATCTGTACACATCTTGTTCGTTGAGTTCTTCCACATTATACAGCGTTGCTAAGTACCTCGTGTTGGTTGATGGGGGATGCCTTAATGCCCTCCTTTCAGCGGATTCCATTCCATCGACATCAGATCATTTTCTCTGGAATAAGAGTCTAGAGTCATTTGAGTGCCTTGAGACTTACAATCATCAGTGGTAGGTTCTCTCACCATCGATAGTTTTGGGAATACATCAATGTCCCCTGATCGATGGATTCTTACAAGTGTTCGAACTCAACACATCTATTCACACTTATTAGATTGCACTCTGTACCTTGATTCCCATTTTCATTATTGGTGGGTTATCTCGCATTTGTTAACGACATACATCAATGGTCAGTAATCAGACGATGGACTACTACTATGTTCGACCTCGACACATCTATTCGCATAGTAGGACATGTACACGTAGCGGTTTGCGTAGAAGACCTTCCAACTTTGTGGCATTCCATATATGCTACCTCCTTGATTGTGCCAATATTCATGAGATTTCATCTATCGTGATCATGATTCCAGTATTTCCATTGTGTATATCAGATATCTTCATCCATTATGGAGATCTTGATCCATTGTATATTGTACGTGGCGATGACCACACATGACACTTTGTATATCATGCCCATTCATGGCCATTGTACTCTTATGTATTCATGACTTCTACATGTATTTGCAGTGACATGCAGAGATTTATCATTGTATCATACTAATGAGTGGCTGGTTCTTCCACCTGGGTCTTCATTACTCCACTTCTGGGATGGATTTTATAATGTATTTCGACCATCATGTTACCCCTCTGAATTCACACATTAGGGGCATCTGTTATAGCTGATTTTACCACACCAAGTAGATCACACAATCATGTCCTTCCATGTCCCTATGCAGACTCCTTAGACCCCATGGACTTATATTATACTTCTATGTTCCAAGATCATCCCTAAAAAACACCTGTTTATTGTTGTACGCGACTTTTAAAGCTATACTCACGTGTACACGGGACTTTTGACCTTAAACCCGCATACATCGGGATGTGTACATAAGTCCAAATATTTTTGGAGTTTTCCTCACATGAGTCCGAATAACTTGAATCTTGGCCTTCCAAATGCCTTGAGAACGCTCGGATTTGGCCCTCCATTACCTCTTTGGAGTGTTATATAAGGAACCCCTTGAAAACATTGAGGGGGAGAAATTGAAGAGCAAGAAAACTATAGTCCATTGTTGCCTTAGCTTTGCTTATACTTGAGTTTGCATCCCTTTGTCCCTTGGAGCACATAGTGTTCTTCCCAAGCCTGTCGTTGCTTTGTGAGCTTGCTATCGAGAGATGGAGGACTTGGTTTCTCCGATTCGCAGAAGTGCCAACAGAGTTTGTCACTATTGTATCTTTGTTTTATTAATAGAAATATATTTTTTCTGTCCAATTCATGTGCATTTTGAATACAAATATTGAATCCATGGATGTGTTTAATTCCTTATACAAGGTTGATTATCTATGTTAGAATAGCTCTAACACACACACACACACACACACACACATATATATATCTATGCTTGCTTTGTTTGTTGTTGTTGAGAGCAAATTGTAATCACAATCGCATTGGAAAAGCTCAACAGGGATCTACTTCAACCGTCTGGAATAAGGTATGATTCGATATCCCTTAGTGTTAGATTTGCTTATTGTTCTTGCATATTGGGAAAGATTGATTTTTGGTGTCATAGTGACTATTGTGGTACCCTTATGTCGTGAGTTTTTCTTGCCTTCTTGAGCTTTATGCCAGTTCCCTGCTTCAGATTTATAAGCCACATAGCTCGAGCTTGTCTCATGTCTAGCCAGGTAGAGCCTTTTTATATATATCCTTTGCAGCTTGATCACCCCTTTATCAGGAGGATACCTTCCCCAGAGTGTCGTTATCCTGCACATGTTTCCTTTCATTGAGCATAGGTATGTTCCACTGCTTGAATCTAGCTTTCCTGTCCCTGACACTCATCTCCTCCTAGCTATGTACTATAAACCACTTTTATTCTTTTTTCAAGCTTTTCAAAATATCTGAAAAAGTCCAAAAAAATAAAAAAACATAAAAAAGTCGGACGGGAAAATATGTTATCTTTGGAAACAGTCGAGTCATTTTGCCTTCAAACAGAGCAATATATATCACATCTGTTGGTTGGGTTATTAGTTTGACTTCAGGAGCTGTACTCGTTACTCTGAGTTTATATCCACCGACTGGTTACACTTCCAGTACCCATGGAGCCTTTGTTGATGCCTCCTATGTCACAAAGATGTCCCAGTTTGCATATCGAGTCCATGCTGCCTACCTTCAGTCACCATTTGCCTTATGGTCTTGTTCGAAGGAAGTTGAAACCTGAGTTGCCCATTCCTCAGTTATCTTGACTTTGCATGTTGACCATTCTCGGTACTATTACTGGTTTGTGCACATCTTGTTCATTGAGTTCTTCCACATTATACAACCTTGCTGATTACCTCATGTTGGTTGATGGGGGGTGCCTTAATGCCCTCCTTCCAGTGGATTCCATTCCATCGACATTAGATCATTTATTCTGAAATAGGATTCTAGAGTCATTTGAGTGCCTTAAGAATTACAGTCATCAGTGGTAGGTTCTCTCGCCATCGACAATTTTTGGAATACATCAATGTCCCCTGATCAATGGATTCTTTCAAGTATTCGAGGTCAACACATCTATTCACACTTGTTAGATTTCACTATGTACCTTGATTCCCATTTTCATTATCGGTGGGTTATCTCGCGTCTGTTAACGGTATACATCAATGACCGGTAATCAGATGATGGACTACTATGTTTGACCTTGACACATTTATTCACATAGTAGGACATGTACTCGCAGCGGTTTGTGTAGAAGACCTTCCAGCTTGGTGGCATTCCATGTATGCTACCTCCTTGATCGTGCCAGTATTCATGAGATTTCAGCTCTCGTGATCATGATTCTAGTCTTTCCAGTGCATATCAGATATCTTCATCCATTATGGAGATCTTAATCTATTGTATATTGTACGTGGCGATGACCACACATGACACTTTGTATATCATGTCTATTCATGGCCATTGTACTCTTATGTATCCGGGACTGCTACATGTATTTGTAGTCACATGCAGAGATTTATCATTGTATCATATTGATGAGTGGTTGGTTCTTCCACTTGGGTCTTCATTACTCCACTTCTAGGATTGATTTTATATTGTATTTCGGCCATCCTGTTACCCCTCTGACCTCACACATTAGGGAACATCTGTTATAGCTTATTTTACCACACCAAGTGGATCACACATTTATGGTCTTCCTTGTCCCTCTGCAAACTCCTTAGACCCCATGGACTTATATTATACTTTGATTTTCCAAGATCATCCCAAAAAAACACATGTTTATTGTTGTATGCGACCTTTAAAGCTATACCTGCGTGTACATGCAACTTTTGACCTCAAACCCGTGTACATCGGGATGTGTGCATAAGTTCAAATATTTTTGAAGTTTTCGTCTTATCAATTTAAATAACTTGACTCTTGGCCTTCCAACTGCCTTGAGAACGCTCAGATTCGACCCTCCATTACCTCTTTGGAGTACTATATAAGGAACCCCTTGGATACATTTAAGGAGGAGAAATTCAAGAGCAAGAAAACTATAGTCCATGGTTGCCTTAGCTTTGCTTATACTTAAGTATGCATCCCTTTGTACCTTGGAGCACATAGTGCTCTTCCCAAGTCTGCCTTTGCTTTGTGAGCTTGCTATCGAGAGATGGAGGATTGAAGTGGTGGAGGCCCAGGTGGAGGACTCGGTTTCTCCGGTTCGCAGAAGTGCCGACAGAGTTTGTGACTATTGTATCTCTGTTTTATTAATAGAAATATCTTTTCCTGTCCACTTCATGTGCATTTTGAATACAGATATTTCCATGGATGTGTTTAATTGCTTATACATGGTTGATTATATATCTAGAATAACTCTAACACCTTTATATATATATATATATATGCTTGCTTTGTTTGTTGTTGTTGAGAGAAAATTGTAATCGCAATCGCATTGGAAAAGCTCAACGGGGATCTACTTCAACCGTTCGGAATAAGGTACGATTCGATATCACTTAGTGTTAGATTTGCTTATTGTTCTTGCATATTGGGAAATATTGATTTCTGGTGTCATACTATCTATTGTGGTAACCCCAAGCCATAGGAAGTTTCTCTCCGTAACAGGGTGTGTGTGTGAGTTTAGGGGAGGGGGGCGTGATGAGAGATCTTCTTTGATTCAAAATAACAATAGAACATAAGTATACTTGAACTTCCATTGTCGACACCCTTTGTAATTGATCTCTGAGTTCTTCCAATCTTGAGCCACTGATGACAAGCCTCTAGAATCCAATTTCTCTCTAAAGTAATGATTGAGGACAACCAATGATTTTTATCTTCATCATTCAAGAAATAAATCACTAATTAGAAACATGGGTTTCTGGGATAAGGGTTGTCATAAAAAAATAGAAGATCACAAGTAATTGGTCCAACATTAGGCCCCGGTTTATAGTTCTTTTCGGATGGTTGAGGTAGTTGGATATAGTAACTCAATGGAGGTATAGGCGTAAAACTACTATAGAAACCACTCAAGGGCATAAAATATGCATCTTTTTTTGCAAAATTCTTGAGGCCCACGGACCTTTCCCATAGGGAAGCAATGTATACACTCTTGCTTTCATGGAAGGTGTGTTGAGGTGGAAAAAGATAGTTTTTTTAGTGTTTCTTGAGCTAGGAAAGAACTGAAGGCGATCCATATGAGGGCCATGTGGACATCACAGATGTTGAGGTGTCAAATAATGTAATAACAACTAGGGAAATTGACACTTACATGTAGTGGAGCAATACCCGAGGGAAATTGTATTCCATTCATGGGGACAGTCTTTTCACCCCAAATTTAAATATGTCATGTGATTATTACCCTCACCTAGATCATTTACTCACAATATAAAAGGAATACATTATTAAATGCACAACATCACGAGTCATTCTCCAAGCCAATCTTGTGCATCCAGGACTGGGCCTCATGTGTTGAGGTAGAGACATTGAGTTGGACTCAATAGCTTGGAGTGTATTCTTAGGTTGGAACTAAGGATGACTTAGCCTTCAGTTATAAATTTTATTCATCATGTGTTGAGGTGATTGCTTGATTTATCAAAGCGATGATGTTGTAAAGGCTTGTAGTACAAGGATCTGGACTTGTGTGTATATCAAGTCACGATTCTCATATGGACCTCCAATTATATTAGGTACATATGGGGTGGACCTCCAGTTATAGAGGTAATAGATTCTCGTGTGAAACTCCAATTATAGTAGGTATCCATGGGGTGGGCCTCCAATTATAGAGGCGAAATGCTTTGCATGTTGAAGCATAAATGTTAGGTGATGTATTACTAACCATAGTCATCGATTGCTATTAAGTCTCATTTAGAGCTTAGCTACCTCTAAAGTGAATTACTTTAGAATTATTTGGTCTAAGAGTAATATAATATGATCATAGCATGTGACAATTCTTCTGAGTATGATGTGATATGATGGATAGTTAAAGTTAACAAATATAGAGCATGCGGTAAAAGATAAAGAGATAACCATACTGAAAGAAGAGAATTTGAATTTCCTATGATATGACTAAGTGAACTCAAAATTGTAAGCTTTAGTTAAAACTACAATATGTGCTTCAGTTAATTAAAATAACTCATAGTGATCATTCCAAAGTAAATCAATCATCATGATTCAACTAACAATAGTTAACTATAGTGTTAAGAAATATGGACTAGTAAACTAAAGTGTTTATACTTTAGTCAGACTAAAAGATGACACTTACGTTAATAAAAAATACGAAGCTTTAGTTAATAAAGTGTTTGCATGAAAACACTTGAGTTAAAACATAATGACACTTAAGTTAGCACCCTAACTAAGTGATCATACATCTAGATAGATGATGAGTTCACTAAAGAGTCAGTTAAGCATCAGTTAATGTCAAAGATGAAAGGCATGGCACATATGTTATGCATGATGGAGATTCCAATGCATAAGAATTATTATTCATGAAGGAAATTTGCAGTTGTAGTGTATTTAGTGAACAAATTCTCAGCATCCATTCGCTATTGTGTGCATCGCAGTGATTATGGCTTGTTATTAATGTGTTGGGCACATGGAAAGTTTATACAGTTGATCAATATTCTATATTGCTCAATATTATTTCTTATCTAACACTTGGGGTGCCAAAGACAATCTGCGATTGTGTAAAAGACATTCTCTACAATCTATCTATTTATACTATGAAGAGTTGTTGGGTTTTTAATCCTCATTATTTTGAGGGTTTTCCTAGGGTACATCTTGGGTTGTGGATGAATGATTTATGTGATTGAATGTTGTATTGATTTCAGTGTTGAGTTATTCTACAATGAAAGTTTTAAATTTCAAAGATCTTCATATTTGCTAAAAAATTAGCATGCACTTCATCATTTGTTCTTTAATACAGTTGGTGATTTGACTAACTTGGTTCATGAGAGTAATCATTGATTCTCTCACAAAGGATGGTTTTATAGGGTTCTGCTCCATATAAACACTTGGACTTTTATGAGGACCAAATAAAGTCTTGTTGCATCTTGATTTATAGCTTAATAGTTTCTTGCATAGATTCGTGGCTTCATCCAATGTTTCACCATTTGTTGAGGCTTGAACTAATCCCAAGTCCTTAGACTTAGGGAGCCCCTTTTTTAATTTTATATTATGAGCTTCTACATCAAATGAACCTTCTAGATTTATTTTACTTGTAATGCTTTAATGATGCTGGCATATTCCATAGTTTTGATTTATTATTATCTTATGACTAATATAGTTGCTTAAGAATACCAACATATTAGCTTCTTCCTTGTCCTTTAAATCAAACTTTTCAACACCTTGTGGCATGCCTCATAAACTTGTTTGGTTTCATTTGTTGCTTTATTGTTTCCTGATAATGATTATGATCTAACTAACTTTCACATGGTTTATTGTTAATCTTATTTTAAATTATGTGTTCTTGATCTTGAATTTCACATGGTTTGTTGTTAATCTCATTTTGAATTATGTGTTCCTGCTCTTTTATAAGTTTGTTTGATTAGTTTGACTAATAAATTTTGTGATCTTGTAATTATTATGCTTCAATGCTTACAATTACATTTGTGTAGGTTTCCATGCCTTGTCTCCATAGATTGGCAATAGAAAAACTAGTCAAAATCATAGCGCTTTTCATAAATTGCAAGAGATTATGGATTTTAAATTAATGAGTAGAGAAATGAGCAAGGACATCGTATAGATATGGAACTAATATAACAACTTCAAATGGAGATATAAACAATGCATCAAGACAAATAACATTGACTTCACCTCATGTCCAATGATTGAACATCGTTTCTATACAGCTTGGAAATTTTCATTATGATATTGGCGTTGGAAAATCAATGATAAGAATGATGTTAACGGTGCATATAGTGGTGAAATAAATAAATAAAAAAGGCTATAAGAACATAGTATAATACCTAGTATTGTTTAACCTATTGGATTCATTACTTATTATTAGTCCCTGCCCGGCTAGCAGGGACTCTTGTTATCGGCGTGCTGCCGTTTCGATTATTCTACACGAAAACCAAAACAAGTTTTACTGAAATATCCTAAGTTTTCTATACCACAATGTTTATTCAAATAATAAAAATTTGCATTGAACTAATAAAAAATTGTATTCAACCAATAGGCAATTTTGAGGCCTTATTTGGCCTCATATCGAGGCCATTTTCACTTTTTTGTGTTTTAACTTGGGGTTAAAACACCTGTAACAACATTGAAACATTGAGATATCTGATAGCATTTTCATTTTGATTTTAAGGCCATCTCCATCATGGCATTAGATAGCATTAGTTTACTAAAATAAAATGTTAGCGATCTCTTTCAGTTGCGTTCTATCTTATTGCATGTTGCATTGCATGTTTTACATCTGTTCACATGTGGTTGCGTTCTATCTTATTGCATGTTGCATTGCATGTTTTACATATGTTCACCTGTGGTTTCCTGCATGTTTTACATATGTGTGTATTCCTACATGTTTTACAACAAACTCAGAATATTTAAAAGGCAGTGTAGGTCATGTGCTTCGAACAATTAGTTATTTCTTCAGGTTCAATGGTATTTGGATTCAGTCTCGACTGGGATCCACTTTGGCTTTAGCATCGACTGGGATCCACTTTAGCTTCAATATCCTCCCCATTAGCCTTGATAGAGCGTTTCCTTTACCCGGTGAAAGAAAGAAGAATAGTGCATCGGTTGGGATCCACTTTGGCTTCAACATCCTCCCTATTAGCTCTGATAGAGCATTTCCTTTACCTGGTGAAAGAAAGAAGAATAGTGCATCAACAGTTAAGAAGTCTTCAGGCTACTGTAATTCTCTTTTTATAAATATATGCAAGAAAATACTATTGTAATTATGCTTTTAATGTTTAAATATATCATAGTATTTGAATAGAGATGTTACAAACCATCATACCAAGCCTCCTACTGATATTGCATTTTTTTATTATCTCAAATAGGTTCCGAGAACGTAGAAGAAGCTCATTGTCCATTACATATTTTGCCTCTCGTCTTCAATAAGAAGCTCACTGTCAAGCTTCAGAATTTGACGATAGCTGGCAAGTTAAAGAAAGTGAAAGGATCCTCGAAGCTCACCGAGAAAGAAAATAAGCTTGATGCCCCCAAGTCGAAGACAAAAAAGAAGTCGGCTGCCAAGAATCCTAAAGCACCTACGGCCAAGTCTCCGGAAAAGGCTCCTTCTAAGCCCTCGAATGAACATAATCAATACGTAAAGCTTTGCACAATTTTAGCAAAATCAATGAAATTCAAAGAAATGCTATTAGTTTTTTCTAATATGCTAGAGGTTTTATATGAATATAATTATGCATTTTATCAAAATGTAACTGTAAAGTGTGTACACTCAATGGCATTCCTCTTATTCTCAATTCAAAATCAAAGAAGAGAGGTCGAACAATTACAATTATAAAACCACAATAAAATAAATTTTTGTACTTTGTGTCATAACAACTAGCAAGTAGAGCACTTAATAATGTAAACAATCACGAAAAATGGAACATGAATATGAAGAAAAGAGAAAACACTACATAGTCGGCTGATATGATTTCAATTTCAGTGTTACAAATCGAAGAAAACTTAGGAAAAACATTTCTTAAAACAAAAAGAAAGACCTAATTTTTACCTGCAGAAATCAAAGAAATGATGTGTCAATTGGATTGTGCCAGCAACTATTGTGATTGAATGTTTTGTTAAGTGTTGATTATTTTATTTCTAACACATTTAAAGCAACATGGACATCTCCATAGGAGACAGACTAAATAAACTCAATGGCCTCTACTTCAACTTTCATGACCGAAAATCCTTTCAGTGAAACCATCAAACGTCCCTTAATATCAACTATGATTTTTTTTTGTGTTTCAACTTATGGTTTTGAGAGCATTGAGATATTTAAAAGGCAATGTAGGTCACGTGCTTTGTTACCTGCTTATATGCATTGTATAACCGATAGGTAGGATTATCGCATGCAGGCCATCGCTAACGATCTTTGGCGGTTGTAGAATAATCGCCTCCAAATTTAGGCATTTCAACTACTCCAGACCTCCAATATTCAAACTAATAACCACGTCAATGTCAATTAGTGGTAACTCTCCATCCAGCTTGGATTTAGAGGAACAAAGGTTGTTGTTTTCACCAGCATTGGCAAATTAAGCCTCGGTATTTGATACTGTCCTCATTTGGGTAGCTGCTTATCAAACAAAAATAGGCCTGGAATGGGAAGGTGGAACTTGAACCAATAAGAACCACAAAAAAGACGGATAGAAGACAAACCAGATTGCTCACTGCATCTTCTACATTTTTATAAGCAACTGCACCCATTCGCTCCTTGATCTTTAAAGGTCCACAATTGCTTGCTATACTCTTCCCATTATGCCCTACCAGGGGATGAGAGACAAACTCAACCAGTAAGTGATGGATTAACCCGTTGAGAACTTGTTGATCACGAGTCAAAAACATGCATGCATTCAATCATCCATTTGGCTAAATCAAACAGGGAGTTCAGGACCGAGTAATATCATATGCCTCCCAAGTGGTAAAACCCTTATGTTACTTTTTTCAATTTAAAAACTCATACATTATTTAATATCTTTTTTCAATTTATGTTATACATTTTGGAGGAGCTTACATTTGTCTTACATGCTTTTCCACCAGCTGTAATATTTAGTACATTTGTCTTATATGCTTTTCCATCAGGTGTAATATTTAGCGTTAAGTGTCGATTAAGCTTTTGCAATATTGTATGCGTGTATAATGTGAAGTGGGTGGTGCAAGTCCTTGCCTATTAAATTTTAGCTATGTTATATAAAATATATATTTTAAAATATTAAATTTTTGTTAATAAAAAATTAACATTTTAAAGCCTACTACAATTCCTTTTCCATAAATTAAAGCATTTTTATCCAGACTCTTTGCGTGCATTGATACTCATAAAGTTAGAAAACAAATGCATGTGAATTTAAATTTCCAAGCCCTCTTTTTATGTCTATGCGCAGATGGATTTGGGATTCTAAAGCCTGAGTAATATGTGGTGTACTTCGAAAATTTAACTCCAATTGAAGTCTGTACCTGTTGATATTTGCGGTATCTGATTGTATTTTTTTCCATCTTTCATTACGTAGAGTCATGACCTCAAATATTTTATTCAATTACCATCATAAAATTAATTGACCAATCCTCCCACAAGTTCGGGACTAAAATATGCATCAGAATATATTAATCTCCCACCAGGTATGAACTTTCTCCAGGCATGACAATAAAGGAAACACATTTGTTAATCTCACACCGTTTGTCCTTGACACTTTTCTTCACCGTGTGTGATATGTATAGAAGAATAGCAAGCAGAATTTGCAGCAGCATAAATGACCTGTTGTCCTATCAAAGCAGAAAATATAGAGGTTTGATTTTCTTTCGCGGGAAGCCATAGTTAAATTCACTTGTTTGCAGCTACTTGTTATGCATAATATATTTCATGGGTATCCATAGTTCATTACACTCGTCAACCGTTGCTTGATGTGCATAATATAGAGTACCATACTAGGGTAAATTAACCAGACTATCGAAATGGCTACAACTATCTAGCAACCCAAGAAAGAAGGGTTCAGAGTGATCACGATGGACTTTAGAGGAATACAGGTCCCCCACGTCCGATCGGGCCCATATTTGGAAGCAATTACAATGTTACAATCAATTGCCCGATTTTGGAAACTATTTAACGTTTATAATTACTCAGGCTGAGGTGTTCTTCTTCTTCAAAATATTTAATTTTCTCACCAACCATTTTATGAAGAAATACTTATATTGACATATTTTGCATTTACATGTTTAGATAAAAACCCTACCTAGGGAATTAATTAGTTAGTTGAAACTTACTAACATGATCACAAGTTTTTGAGTTCGCTGGACTGTGGTCTAGCGGTAAGTTGAAGAACCAGGCGGAAGCGGAAGTATCACTGACCTTGATGGTCCAATAATGCAACAAATTTATAGTAAAATAGCTTTGCTTGTGGCTATCATTGGCTAAATGTGTCTGATTGGATTAATGCCATTTCTTTGTCAAAACTTGCAGCAGAATGTTGTAGTGTGTGGTAGACATGTTGACATTTTCTCATGATGATTGTCATATCGGGGATAAGTTTTGAAGTTTTAGATAAAAATAGCATTGTCACATGCTGTAATAGTTGCATGGTTGATCAAAAGGTTTGTCAGCAGTGTGGAATGTTGTCCACGGTATATTCTTGAACTCATTTGTGATGCTGTTATGGGATTGATAATATTCTTGTGAAATAAGCAAAATAAAATCAATTTGCATATGTTAAGTTTGTGCCAATTCTATGAACAAGATTATTATTTCCAGAGAAGTTCCTTCCAATATGATAAGGTTGCTTATGCTTGCAAACATTCTTGTGAGAACTACTTTGATATAGGCACACCCAACAAAAGTAGCACACTTTTGTCAACATCCCACGAGTTAACATGTATCTCATCACCGCTAGAAACCACTTTCACGTAGGAAAAAGATATAGGAGTAAAAAAGATAATATGCATAATATAATTCACAGCTACAAGTAAAAACACAAAGTTGTCCATCTCCTTTTGCTAGTTCACAGCTACAAGAAAAAAACACAAAGTTGGCCATCTCCTTTTGCTAGTTCATTCCAAATAAGGACCATATCCTGGAAGGTCAGGAAGTGTTTCCTAAGCTAAACCTGTCATAAGATATGGTCTTATTATCTAGTTCATGCACACACTCAAGATTAAGTTTCTACCGAGTTCCCTGCTTTTCAACATTTTTCCAACAAGTTCATAGAGGACCTTGCATAGAACTGGGTACATCATAACCCATATACCAATGCGTATAGGTAGTGACACTAAATTAATTTCAGCCACTTCAACAACTTTCTTAATTCTCTTCACATAACTTTCTTAATTCTCTTCACATAGTACCCAATGATTACTGCTAGAAACATGTCAACTAATATGCACACATACAAGAATCTGTCCAGAAATGAAAGTTGTCGAGAAATACTTGTTTTTGGAGACAATTATCAAATAACAAGAGTAAGTTCCAACATGAGATCATAATTAAAAAAAAAGAACAAAAGTAACTATTTGATGTCAAAGAAATGATTGCATTTCTAATCTCCAAAAAATAGATCTCAAGTTGTTTGAAGAATTTGACTATAGTTCTACTGTCTATGTTTGTAGATGAATGAGTGTGACAGTGACACTAAGTTTATATTTTGGTAAAGAACTAGTGTCACAACTTTGTCTCTTTCCAATGTGGCAAACATGGAAAACCAAATGTCAGCATTGAATCCATTACACGGCTTTGTCCGTTTCAATACCACGAATTAAATGTCTGTGCCCTGAAGTAGACGCTTTGATTTTTGTAACAATGTTTCTTTTACTTGCAACCTGGTAATTGAAAGTGGAATTAATCGTCTTTTTTAACAATAAACATTTAGATAAAAACTAATCAATACCGAGACTGGTTAAAAATCTAATTAAAACTGGGACTGGTTAAAATCTAATTAAATATTTACGGTCAGAAACCATGCAGCTTCATTTAGCACATTTAACATAGCGAAACTCTACTTTTTTTATACAAAATGATAGATTATTTCAGATTAGATATAAGATAATTGGCAAAAGGCAATCCAATAGAAGAATCTTATATTTTCAAATATAAAAAATGTGGAGTTACTGCTATGAATTAGTTTATTAACAACCATCTTTGCAATGATAATTATAAAATAATTAAATGTGAATCCCTTAAACTACAACACGTTCTTGATTAGAGCACAAATCTAACTTGAATCCCCTACTCGATAAACTACAACACTTCACAAAGAAGTGAATAGTCATTGCTGGTAAACTACTACAACAGGTGTCACGTCCCCATGCCTCCGACCGGCAAAGGAGACGCGACACAATCTTTGACCACCCGGGCTAACCGCCCATGAACAAATGCATGAATAAAATTTCATAAACAGAATGCTTAAACATACACACATGAACATTTATCATGCACAGAAGCAGTCATCTATCAGACACAGCGGAAACATCATGCATTTAAGCAAGCATTCATTAAGCATGTTCATCATTTTCATTAACATAATTTATAGTTGTAGAAGTAAAATGGACAGATCACTTATCTTATCAAGAGCTCCTTCCGCAACCAGCTATGTCGCTGCAACGTTCCACCCAACCATAAGCCAGCGTGCTCCTTAATCTCTCAGCAGCGCTGCCACCCCCGAGCTGGGCATGATTCCCCAAGGAATAAGGGAAATAGCAGGCTTACACATAGCCAAAGATATACAAAACACACAGCCAAGCCAACAAAGTTGGGTTTATCAGGCCATCAAGGAGTTGGGAAAGGCTAATTGCTAAGCTGGTGAGCTCATTATAGAGCCAAGAACACCTACACCAGAACTAGCCTGACCTCTAAGACACCCAAACACACCCAACACAAGGAATCAGTCCCTTCTCTGCTACACAGTCCCTCAGGCCCTGCATTCCCTTCCAGTGCTATTCAGGGGTGATGGAGAAGAAGGCCAGCCCTCTAGCTCTGTCTGTGTGGTTTCCAGCCACCAAGTTTATCAAGCAAAACTAAGTGCCCATCCCTGCTCCTTACACAGTCCGAAGACCAACCATTGCACACACATGCAATCAAATCAGCTATCACAACCTAACAGGGAAACGATTCCTGAGTCATTCTTGGCCCTATCGTGGCCAAAATGACTCCCAAGTGAATTACAACAAATTCCCAAATGCAACAGCAAACACAATTACAACAGGGGAAAAATCAGAGGTCCGTCCAGGGCAATGAAGCAAGCGACAAAGGGAATTACACAGACCCCGCACTGTTCTTAAACGTGAAAATGACTTCCTACAGGAAATCGTGGGTAATAGTGGCAAAAACGACTCCCAGCTTGCTGTGCGTGAGACCAAAACAAGACATGATCCTGTACGTGGAAAACAATCCGACCCTGTGAGGAATGAACAGACAATGGTGGTCCTGCGTGAGGAGAAATGGCTCCGTTTTTGTCCGTGGATGAACAAACAACAGGAAGGACGCGAATTGGAAGTGCGTGGATGTTCAACAACTCGTGGAAGGAAGAAGAATGTCTGCATGAGGGATGAACAGCAAAATCGTGGAGAGGAGAATGGTATTGCCTACGTGAGTGAAGTCAACCCTGGTGGAGTGTGCATGTGGGGGAGGACTGATAGTCCTGCCACCCCACTTCCAAGACCATTAACTACCTCAACCACCAGCAGCCTTTCTTAATGAAAGTGGTTGCAATAAAAACAAGGGAAGAAGATACATGGGTTTTTCTCTCATTGGCCAATATTTGACAAATTCCCCCCCACATCCTTATCCTTGTGAAAATCATGCCCTTTCGATTTAGTTGCCGCGACCGTAGCTGGTTGTGTTCATTTTAATTATAGATGCATATTTACATGATGACCAACATAATATATGCCGCATGCCCCGATATACCATCGGTGACAAATTAAATCCCAAAACATAGCATAGCCGATCAATGGTGGGGCCTTGGCCTTTAGCTCCACACCATGATCATTTACAATATATATATATACATCATATACATCTAATGCAACGGGGTCAAAACCGGGGTGTTACAACAGGTAACAAAGAAATTTAGTCATTGTTGAATAGCTTAATAACTTAGGGTAGGGACTTGTTGCTTAGCAACCTCCCTTGTTGATAAAGTTGTATTTGCTCTTATGTTTGCATATAGAGTGTTTTTTATTATGAAAAAGTAATGCTCTGAACAAGGAGGGATGGACTTTACCCCTCCCATGGTTGTTTGTATATGTCCAATGAAATTTGAAGTCAATGAACTCAATACAAATAACAAAATTCAATTACGAGCCCGAACGATACAAAAATATGTATTAAAATTGTGTCTATTACTTGGGCAATTTTGGTTTCATAATTTGGCTTCATGAATTATGAAACCTATTGATTCAAAGGTGGAATGGGGGTGTTAGACCACTTTCGGAAATCTCGTTGCATCCTATGTGCCTTGAATTTGGAAATTCCTTGGTTTATGGTCATGAGAATAAGTTATGTTAAAAAAAACAATTTCATCAATGCCCATTTTAATTTCAAGTTGAGGTTGTGTGATGAATGTGAAATCTCAAAGGAAAATATTTTCCTGCAACTTAGTTCACAAAATACTATGAAAGCATGCGTATCTTCTTACATTTTTCTGGATTGAACCATTCTCATGTTCATTTCCACTTCAATTATATGCTTTGGATTTAAAAACTTAGTAAGCTTCCTTAAATTGCTTGCCACACCAATGATTGGCTACCCCAAACCACAAGTTCAGTCTATTAAGAGAAGGTAGATGGATAAGGTAAGAGGGTTGTTTCTCGTAATTTATAATTCACCTTTGGACAAGATCCCTCTTCAATCTTGGGTTGTAGATTATCATTTCTCCCTTATTTTCTTGTAAATGCATGGTTGTTCATAGCCATTGTTATGGCCTTAATGGATGGAGAATCGAGTGACAACTTATTGAATTTCATACATTTTGTTATAAGGACCATTACAAATATTAGAAGTATGCATACTCACTCTTTTATCAATAAGATCCATTATTGGTCCATTTACTCTTCAAGTCACTATTGAGGAGAGAACCTGAGATGGCTGGGCTTTCGGTTCTTCTGGGTTTATTACTGGTCGGCTCTTCTGGGTTTATTATTGGTCAACTCTTATGAGGATAGTGTTTTAGCGTATGAATTGCTTGGTTGTAGTTGTTTCAATGCTCTGGACCAGATATGGTTTACAGTCTGAGGTTGTGTTCAAAAGTGTGGTGGGTGGGGTTCGACGGTTTGTGGGGTGTGCGTTGGGGGGGTTGGTATGATCGGTTTTTGGTATCATATGTTGTGACAGATAGTGTGGCGGAGGGGTTAGGGGTTTATTTTGTTTTTCTATCTCCGTGGAGTTCATCTAGGCTTTATGCTTGGCCTAGTACCAACCAGGTTAAACAAGTGGGAAGCTCAGATTTGTCTTATGATGTTTTGAACCTCTGTATCTCTGACCTTTTTTTAGGGTCATGGTAGGTGTGGTATTCTAGTTTTGTTTGTCTTTTTTAGGGTTTGGTGGTGGAGTATGTCAGGATTTGGGCTGGTAGAATCTAACCTAGGGTCAGGATGTCGGGAGGAAGGTAAATATTGGATGGTAGAGTCTGTACCCTCTCTGACATCCATAGAGGAAGTGGTTTTTTCCCCTAGGGTTTTTGGAAAGTTCTCGAATGCGAAGATCTTGGTATTTCCTGAAGGGGGTCATGCTGGGGGTGAAATAGGGTCACATATGGTGGAAGGTTATTCTAATAAGGACGAGGTTTCTTCTTCGACTAAGGGACAATGGAGCTAGAAGAGGCATCTTTGGTTTGAAAGAGTTAAGAGCGGTAGACCTCTGCGTGTCTTGGGGAGAGACGTGACATGTGATATGGTTGCTAACCTATCTGACCGGGACTTGGTAGGGAAATTTGAGACTATCCGGCTTTCTAGGGCTGAAATTATTGCTCGGGTCAGGACGAAATGGCAACCTTTCGTCTCTAATGTCCCTAGGGTTATGACTTCAGTTAATGGATGGGTGGTCTTTCACTTTCTGTCGGTGGACAAGCAACTTGCGGTTGAGAAACGCTACTGGGTCATTGGTAGAGGGTCACTGGTGCCTGCGATATGGAATATGGCTTTTGACCCTTATAAATCGGTGTTACCTTGCTGACATCTATGGATTATTTTACGGGATCTGCCACTATTTTGCTGGAATGTGAAAGGGTTCATGAGTATAGCGAATTCTATTGGATCTTTCATCACGGTTGAAGCGACATCAATGCATGGGGAAAAGCATATGGTGCCGCAAATTTTGGTTGATATGGATGTGACGAGGGGTCTTCCAGCTGAGGTCGAAGTGGTTTGGGAGGGGGGGACTTTCATGCAACGTTTGGACTATTGGAATGTGCCATTCAGGTGCTTCAAGTGTAAAGGGGTCGACCACCAAAGGGAAAAGTGCAATGGAGGTCATACTTCAATTGTGGCTGCTCATGATCTGGAGGCTCCAAAGGATTTGATAGAGGAAATGAATCTTGCGGATATTTGCATGTCGATCCCACTCGATCTGGACTCGACACAAAAGTTTGTTGGTAAGTTTACTGACACTTTACCTTCATTGTTAAAGTTTATGGCGCTAGATGATATTATGGATTTGGTGTCTGGTGCGTCTGGTCTTGTGTCGGGTGTGGATAATGTGGGGGTTTCAGCTAGTGATCATAGTCATGAAAAGGTGGTTGTGGAGGGCTTATCTTTGTAAGAGTTGTCTCCCACCCCAGCTAATGTCTCTTCTAATGATGTACCTGTCTCACATAGGTTTTGTGAGAAAGATAGTGGTCCTTTATTTACTTTCGAGGAATTTCCACCTCTGCATGTGCTGAAATATGGGGGGTTAGATATTCGCATCTCCACTTCTTCAGTTACAGAGGGTGACGGTTTCTCGGTGGGTGTTTTGGGACCTTTAGGTACTTATGCAATGATAAAGGATATTCCTAGTATTCTTCATGTTTCGTCTCTACATAACCCTAATGTCACCTTAAGGAAGGTACACAGACCTCGTAAATCAAAGGGGGTTGGGTTATCGGGGAGTCCTATTACACAGAATCGGGGAAAGTCAGATGTTAAGGTTAATTTTCTGTATGACCTAGGGTTGCCTTGAAGTTTAGTGGATCTTAGTGAAATTGATGCATGGGCACTTAGAGAAGTCGTTGCCCCAAGTGTGGTTCCAATATGATACTGATGTCCTTTAATATTAGGGGCTTTAGCAGCGGCCCGAAATGTGCTTCTTTAAAGCGTTTATTGGGGGGAATTTGACCTGGAGTCCAGTTCCTTCAAGAAACTATGGTATATGTTTGAGATACATGTATTTCATTTCTTAATATTGCACCAACTTGGCATGTTTGTGATGTTGATGCTGCAGGTTTGTTTAGGGGAACACTAGTGGCTTGGAACCCGGGGGTGGCCAGTTTAAATGCTTTTATTACTTGTGCAGGGATATTGTTGGAAGGGAAGTTATTGGGTTTTAATAAGAAAGTCAGATTGATTAATGTATATGCCCCATTTCAGAACCGAAGTATCTTTTGGGACGCGGTGGTGGGTTATTGAATGATCCTGCGTTGATTTTGGGAGGGGACCTCAATTGTACTCACCATCCAAGTGAAGTTTGGGGGAAAGGTAAAATTTTAGACCCTCCATTTGATTACTTTTCTCAGACTTTTGAGTTGGTGAACATGGTGGATGTGCTTCTTGCATCACTAGTGCCTACATGGCTGAATGGGCGATGTAGTAACAAGGGGGTGACAAAGCGGGTAGATAGATTTCTCATGGAGGAAGTATTATCAGACAACATTGGTAGGTATCGGAACTCGACACATTCAACTGGGATCTCGGACCATAAATCTATATGCTTACAACTGGATTTTGATAGTGACAAAATATTGTATCCCTTCAAATTTAACCCAATGTGGTTGGAGGATACGGGATTTTGTTACGGTTTGTGTGAAATTTCTGGAACTGTTTGTGTGAAATTTCTGGGGGGTCGAGTATGCAACAACTTGTATCAAAGTTGCATGTTTTAAAATTGGAGGTGTGAAAAAAAGAGGGCGAATGATACTGAGTTAATCAAAATTGAGGCTGAGATCCAATCACTATCGGAAGGCACAAATGATGCATTTTTCTCGTTGCAAAGGAAATGGCGGCTTATTGAGCTGGAGGCTCAAAAAGGGCTTTGAATCAGGTGAAGGAGGAAATTGCGAGACAGAAAATCCGGGATACTTGGATGCACAATGGTGATAACAATACTAAATATTTTCATATATTTGCATCAACTTGTAGACGCAATAATGCGGTATGGGAAATGTCAAACTCCAAAGGTGAAATGATTTCCGGTGATAAAGGGCTAAAGGAGTTGGCGGTGGGACATTTCTCTGTTATTGTCTTTGCCGCGACTAATCCAGACCTGCCAGGTCAATTAAATGTGATAACAAAATTTCCACATATCTTTGATGTTGAGGATTGTGTGAATATTGGTGGTAGGGTTTCCTTGGAGGAGGTAAAGACCACATTGGATAACTTTTCCAGGGACAAGAGTCTCGGTCCGGATCAATGGACCGTGGAGTTCTACCTGCATTTTTTTTTATCTACTAGGACCAGAGATGGTGGAAGCTATTGATGAAACCCGGAGAAACGGAGTCATTCCAGGAGTATTAAATTCTATTGATCTCACTATTATTCCTAAGAAAGATAAACCAAAGTATTTTCATGACTTCTGGTCGATAACTCTTTGTAATCTTTTATACAAGATTATATCAAAAATCATAGCAGGACGGATGAAGTTGTACCTGGAAAAATACATATCTAAGAATCAATTTGGTTTTTTATCGGATAGGCATCTCCAGGATGCGATAGGAATAGTGCAATAGTGTCTGCACTCTTTAAAGACATCTAAGAAAAAATATTTAATTCTTAAGTTTGACCTGGTTAAATCACATGATAGGCTTGACTTGTCCTTCCTGAGACTCATCCTTGTTCAAATCGGTTTATCTTGGGAGCTATGCTCTTGGATTATGGGGTGTGTAATGTCTGTCACGTATGGGATTTTGATAAATGGCTTGGAAACTCATTTTCCCCAGTTGCAGAGGAATACGACAAGGGTGTCCTCTCTCACATACTTCATTCATTTTAGCAATTAGAATTGAGCATTCTTGTGAAGAACTCAAAATTAAAACACGATATCGAAGGGATAAAATTTGCAGGTATTATCAACATTACCCATCTTATTTTTGTAGATGATGTTTTGTTATTTGGTAACTATACGATGGAGGAATGGGGTGCTTTTCACTCTCTGGTTTCTCTCTTTTGTGACTCGTCGGGGCTTGAGGTTATTGGGTAAATGACTTGCTACATTATAGCAAATATGGAGGAAGAGGAGAGCGAGGATTTTAAGCATGTGATGCATTATCGAATGGATGATTATAGGGAAACTTTTAAATATCTTGGATTTTTCCTAAAACCTTCAGGTTATTCTATGAAGGATTGGAAATGGCTGATTAAGAAGATTGTTTGGAAAGTGAAGATCTGGACATGCAAGTTTCTTAGTTTAGGAGGTAGATTGGTGCTAATCAAGGCTATTTTACAAGGGATCCCGATGTTTTGGTTCTCCTTATACAAGGTTTTGAGATCTATTACTAGGGCCATCAGGAGGTATTTTTTCCAGTTTTTATGGGCAGGTAATACTATGGGAGGGAAATACCACCTATGTGCATGGTAGATCATATCAAAATTGATTATTTTCGGTGGTTGGGGTATTAAATTTCTATCCATATTCAATGCTGCACTTTGTGTTACTAGCTTGTGGAGAGGTTTATTCAATAAAGGACTATGGGGTAAGATCATTAAGGCGAAATACTTAAAGAGGCGATCGTCAGATTTGCGGATCAAAAGTCCTGAAAAGAGAAGAGGTCGATCCTCCTCCATATGGACTAGTTTTATTAATTGTTTCTTGGTGATCAATGATGCTTTAGCTTGGGCAGTGGGGAGGGGCATCCTTGTTAATACTGGGATGGATCTAGTTATTGGACTGTAGGAAAATTTTATGTTGTCAAGAAATCTCATAACACACTTACATCGGAGGAATTTGGTGGTCCTTCAACATATCTGGAAGGAGGATATTAGCAGTTTGTTTCATTGGTGCACAGTGGAAGACTTACAGTTGGCAGGGGATTTAGGGGATGAATGGTCCAGATATTTAAAAGGGTTGATACATGAGGGGTCTCTCTTTCTGATAGGCCATATCAACTAGTTTGGAGGTGTAACAAGGCTACTGGTAATGTCACTGCAAAACTGGCTTACGATCATCTAATAGGAAATTGATGCTGAATCGGTGGACAGATGGTGGAATGCGTGGGTATGGAAAGCTGTAGGTCCGTTAAAAATCAAACATTTTGGATGGATAAGCTTGAAATATCGCATTTTGATGTGGGATATTCTACAAAATAAAGGATTTCTTGACAAAATCGTTGTTGCCTTTGTCAGAAGGAAGCATAACGTATCGATCATTTGTTTGGAAAGTGTATGTTCTTCAGATTGGTAATGATGGCTATTGGTAAGCATTTCAAGATTTGGATCAGCTGAGATAGAGGAAAGATTAAGGATGATCTTCTCAACTGGATCACTAAGGAAAAACAACTTAAAGACCTTCCTCTGTTTATCTTTTGGGAAGTATGGAAAATTCGCAATAAGGTATTGTTTGAAAATCATTGGAGCTGCTCGATGAGGGTATCTGCTAGCATAATTGGTGAGCATAGTGCTTGGATTAAACCCATGAAGGCAAAGAAGTGTCGGGTTTTGCAACAACCTACTTTTCCAGAAGGGCGGTCCATACGCTATTTTGATGGGTTGAGAAGGAAGGATTACGTGGAGCATGTTTTATTCTTAGAATTAATAAGCAATAAGTCATAAAAGGGCTAGGTGAAGGTAGGATTTGGGTCAAACACAAGAGCTAAATTACTGGCTTTATGGGCTCTGCTATCAGTTGCAACTACGAGAGGGGTGAGACAGATTGCTATTGCGGGGGATTCAAAGATTATTATAGGTTGGGAAAATGGTGACACAAATCTGCAAACTCTCTTATTGGAACATTGGCCGGCAAAGGCATACTGCTGATTTCATCCTATACAGACATCTCATTCCAGCATATTTATCGTGAAATCAACACAAAGGTGGATCTATTATGAAAGGTTGGTATTGGGATGATGGACTGTGTTATCCATTATGGGGTTTGAAGGGATGCCAAGCTTGATAATAAGGTTTCTTAGCCTTGTGTTTAGGCTTATTGGTATGTAATAGATGGTTTTGGTCTGCAAAGGACTGGTTCTTATAGGTAGCAGTATGAGTTTTCTAATTATAAACTTATGGATGATGGTGGTCGAGAAAAGATATTGTAATGTATGTATCTCGACTGGATCTTATGATGTTTTGAATGTTTTTATGTTTTGCTGAAATGAGAAACTATAAAAATCATAAGCAAAATGTGTAACTGGTTTCAACTTTATTAATATATAAGTTAAACTTTTTTTTCGTTGAAAAAAAAAGATCCATTATAAATTCTTTGCTTGGAAATTCTGAACATCTAATATCATTACTTACGAGTAGTAATTCTACTTGTGTTTGTTTTTATTATTATTAAAATTAACTTCAATTTGTTGGCATTGCTTTGTTATTCAAATGAATAGACTTGTATTTATAACAAAAAAATTGAAGATAATCATTCACAAAGAAGCTTAAGAATGTTATGAGATTGCTTACAATCTTTTTGTTAGTGTACAATCAAGAATCACTTTAATAATAATAATATATTATGTTAATATATAATATTATATATTTAATATTTTTTTATGTTTTATTATCTTGTGTTTTTAATATTAATATACTATGGGCATATTTTTATTTTTCCAGGTTATAATGCTCAAGGAAAACCCTAGGGTAATTCCCCTCATTTCGAGGATGGAACTTAGGGTAAACCCTAAATTCAATAGGACATAAAGCCATATAAACAGTAAGGCTTAGAGACATTACAACAATATACTTATTGTAAGCTTAACATGTTGGTTATGGGAATAAAACACGAGTGACAAGGATAACATGAAATTCAACAACCATTTGAACTAAACCCATTTGCATAACTCACAATGGACAATATCAATATATAATATTTTATTTTAAGAACATGTTATATATCATAATGTTGTGTAAAGTCATATAATATAAACATTATAATATTGATCTAATCTTGGAAAATTGAATTCCCAACGTTTAGTGTAGACAATATTATAATGTTCAAATAATGTGCATTAAGAAGATAAGTGCTACACAAAAATTTCAACGTCTTTGTTGACACCCTTTTGAGACTGTGTTTTTGTTTGAGTTAAAAAAATAATCCCATTCTTGAAAAAAGGGTGATTTTTCACTAATTGCACTGAAGCTTAGTATGGGGGAGATGTAACGTAATGTAACATTACCAAAAATAAAAAGTTAAAAAATTCATGTTGGCTCATAAAATAAATCATTATTAAAAGTAATTAAAAAAATCCATGTTTGCTTATAAAATACAAAAACTAAAACTTAACCACAGATCTATAAAGCAAGAAGGGGATCAACTTTTTTGAGGTGTAAATTTTTTGTAAGAAATTTAAGATTAAAAAATATTTACATCGCAATAAATTTGATCAAGAAATTTGTTTTTTGTAAATACAGGTTTAAGATGGATCTATGCTGTTTTTTACTAACAAGTATGTTTTCTTTAAATACATCTTTAATTAACGTTGAAATAAAAATGAATAGCCAAATACATGAGAACTTGAATCTTAAATACATGAAAACTTTAACCTTAATTTATTCAAAGCATTTGACACTATGATTAATTCAATACATCCTTGATAAACATTGAAACATAAGTGAATGGACAAACACGCAAGAACTTGATCTTTAATTCAATAAAAGCATTTGACACCCTTTTAGATGCTCTGGAAATAAATGATATATTTGTTGTTTGTAACTTGAGTTTGCAAAGATTTTAAGAATAGGTATAGAGAAAAGGTATGCAAATTTTTCTATCACTCGGAGTTAAAATCTACTTGAAAAATAGGATTATGCAACAATAACAAAATTATTTTATTAATATATCCAAATTTGTGTTCTTATTGATCTTTAAATAGAACTGGTGTCCATGTTAATGTAATGGTAAAAAAACTCATATATATATATATATATATATATAGAGAGAGAGAGAGAGAGAGAGAGAGAGAGAGAGAGTATTTAGAACTCTTTATTTTAAGCTCAATCCACATGTACAAGAAGCATAATAAAGATTTTTCTAGATGATAAATCAAAGACAAAACCATGAAACTAATGCATCCTCTCATAGTTTTATGAGAGCTCAAATTATCATTAAGATTTCAAAATGTAATCATTTAATGGACCAAACAAAGATACAAGGACCAATGAGAGACAAAAGATAAATTTAGTTCAGAACAATCTACTAAGATTTCATATATTCAAAGAGACATTAAATGCCAAGACTATATTAGAATAAAGAAGCAATTAGGGAGATGAATGGTTTTCTTTTTACTGACAAAATTTGGGGTAGGCTACACTTTTCTAGAACCCTTCTTTCATAACTAGAATGTAGCTTATTTGTGATGACATTAGAGTGGGGGGGGGGGATAAGGTTGTAGTAGAGCGACAATGGTGGAACTAAGGTTTAGTGGATTGAGATAACCTTGACTTTGCTTTCCCTATTGTTGAATCTTGTCACTAATTCAACCATGACTGTAAGGGCTACATGGGTCCACCCTAAGGTGGATGCATACTCCCTCCTTTCGAAACGTTGTCCTGAATAAAACAAAACCATCGCTTGAAGCACCATCCAGTCTTAGAGCCACTGGTGAAGCACGTGGGGTAAAATTTTCGACCCAAGAAACTCAAGTGAACTTGAACCTTCTATGGTAATCATAAGAATCCAATGCTGAAAAGGAACAATCGGAAAGCTCAACAAAACGAAGCAAATTTCTTCGCAAACCCAAGAATATTCCAACCTTGGAGGTAACATCAAACACCTTAGCTGGACAAAAGCAATATTTTAGGGATCATGCGTTAATCTACAAGTCCATGGGTTTTTGGCCCACTAAAAAAAATATTCAAGTGTAGATATCCCACAAATGGAAACCCAAAAGGAGGGTTTGACCTAAAATTAGGCTCAATTTTTTTTTTTATGGTAATATTCTCGGATCCAAAAGAGAGGGAGCATGTTATTGAATAGTGACCCTATATATTTAATAGTGTTGGCCTCTTCTTAAGGAACTGGAAGGACAACTATAACCCTAGTAGGGAGGACTTCATGGAAGTGCATGTACAGTGCGACTATACTCACTCCCTCAGGAGTATTAGGATGAGCAAATATTAGCAGGAATAGACAACACTATAGGCCAGTACATCAAAATCTCAGACGTCACAAAATGAGGACAATACACCTCCTTTGCTACAATTTGCATCAACTTGAATGTTTCAAAGCCTCTGCCTAAAGCAATGTGCCTAAGTTTCCAAGATGAGGAATGCATTCAGTCATTGGAATATGAACACATTCCCTTTAGATGTCGAAAATTCCATGAGCACGGGTATATCTTTAGGGACTGTCCCCAGAACTAGACCCCACAAGCACCCCCTGCTCAGATGCAGCCAAAACAAGGAGATTTTATCATTGCAATTCACAAATCTTAGGGAAAACCTTTTGAAGCAGATCATAGCAATGAAACCAAAACAACAACATTAAATTCCTTTGAATCCCCAATGAATATGGAAGAGGAGAAAGTAGGGGATATAGAATCAGCAAACGCATCGGTCGCTAATACAAAAAATCCATAACCAGAAAACACTGAACATGATCCCTCAAAGCGAAGGAAGCTCGACCCATAAGAAGATGGGATAATGACAAAATATGAAACCCCATAACTTATCGATGCAGAAATATAGGTGGACATCACAGATCATGAGATACAAAAAATAGTGGAGGTCTACAAATTTGGAGATCTTGCTTCCATTTCCATACCACACACAAATATCATATACAAATCCCTCCAGGAAGACTTAGAAAATGAGGGACTAGCAGCAGATAAGGAAGAACAAAAAAAACACTCTCTGGATATTCAATACATGCATAGGGTCGATGGGGACAGGAGAGGCAAGAAGGAGATAAAAAAGGGGGATATACAAATCAAGAATGACTTTCCATTCTAGGAGACCATCGAGTGGCATTAGGGAGATATAGATTGCTATTTGAATGGATCTAATATTTGTCCTCCTTACAAACAATATCTTAATGACGCTTTTGTCTTGGAACATCAGAGGCCTCGGAGGAAGAAGAAAAAAAGGAACCCACTGATCCAAGATACTAAGGGAGAAACTGACAATAGTGTTCCTACAAGAGACAAAATGCTCCATCCAAACTCTCCAATTAATCTCCCTCCTTTGTTGGAAGGGATGTAAATTGATATCCCTATATGCAAACGGCTCCGTAAGGGACTTAGCCATTCTTTAGGACCCAACACTTATTAATATTTATGATTTCTTCTTGACCAAAAACACCCTATCTGCTTCCTTTAATTCAATTAATGTTGGGCTATCTGGATTTATCACCAATGTCTATGGACCCCCAGTCTAGGTAGATAAAGCAGGTTTCCTCGAATCCATCTCCTTTGTCGGTAGAATCGTCTAAAACTCCTTGTGGATTATTGGAGGGTATTTTTAACTAATAAGGTCCACTTTGGAAAAAAGAGGAGGTATAAGTGACGTCGACGCTGCTAGTAGACTATTTGGATGCTTGATAGGTGATCTAGATCTAGTAGATGTACAACCAAAGAATGGTTTGCACACTTGGAATAAAAGGCGAGGAGGAGAAGATCAAGTCACATCTAGATTGGACCAATTTCTAATCTCAACCAATCTATTTTAGGATAGTTCAATCATTGACTCTTTTATCCTTCTCAGAGTTGGATTTGACCATTGGCCCATATGTCTGGAAGTTGATGAATTCACCACTTCTCGCAACAGACCTTTTTTATTCAAAAAGTTTTGGCTTGATCACCCAAACTTCATGAATACCCTATCACGATGGTGGGAAAATGCCCCCATAAATGAAGGATCAAAGATGTATATCTTACAACAAAAATTAAAATGGGTTAAGATGAACCTAAAGACTTGGGACATATAATTATTTGGAAACATTTTTGAAGCACGAAGACATCCAGAAGGAGAACTAGAAATACTTCAGCAAGAACCCATCATGGATGGTTATACTGAAGAGAGACTGCAAAAATAACAATGCCTACATGAATAAATCAATATCATAATAAACCAAGAAGAAACACTATGGAGGAAAAAATCCATAATCATATGGATCAAGGAAGGGGAGCGCAACTCTAAAATTTCCATGAATCAATGATCCAACGTAGAGACCACAAGAAAATATCCCTATTTCAATTTGACCACCCAGGAGGATATCACCAACAAACTCATCAACTATTATTGAACAATCCTCACAAACGACAATAGGGACAACTCTTAGACTATGAATCTAATCCTCTAGAACATTCTAAAACCAGTTACTAATGAGTAAAATGAAATCCTAATCCATCCTATATCCTTGTAGGAAGTCACTGAAGCTATCATAGAGATGCCAACAAGAAAGGATCCTAGGATAGATAGATTTACCACAGACTTCTACCACCACCACTACTAGATAGTCAAACAAGAAATATGGGAAGCCATAGAGGAATCAACGATTCGAGCCAATGTTCTCCCATCCCGGAATGGAACATTCATCATGCTCATCCCCTAAGAATAAAATCTTGTGCATCCATGTAGATTTAGATCCATATCTCTTTGTAATGTTATCTCCCAGATTTTAACCAAAGTCTCATATACTTGCTTGAAACTTGTCCACCCCCACCTCATATCGGAAGAACAATCCAAATACGTGGATGGAAGGAAAATCCTAGATGGAATCCTGGTGGCTCATGAAACCATCCATACTCTCAAAATTGTTGATGTTTTGAGCAATAATGAAGATGCTTGAACTTTAAAACTTTTATCAATGATATGCTAATGACCTGTAACAATTAACAATTCAATCACACGCAAGAACTCATCCACAACATAAGATGTACCCTGGGGAAAATCCTCATAATGGAAAGGATGAAAAACCCCAGCAATTCTTCAGAGTATAATAGATAGAAAGCAGAGAATGAATTTTACAACATCAGAAGATTGCCCGATAAGAGAGAATACAGAGCAATAGAGAAGAGAGATCCACTGTTACAACTGTCATGAACTTTCCATATACCTAGCATATTAATTACAAGCCATATTGATTGTCATGCAAACCCTAGTGAATGGTTGCATGAGAATTATCTAACCATGCTTTACAATTTCGAATTTCCTTTTTGGAATAATCAATGCATGTAATGAATCTTCATCATGCAAAACTAATGCGCCATACCTTCAATCATGGATATTAACTAATAGTTAACTAACATTGGAGTGAACTCAATCTCTAACTAAATATTGATGACTTAATTAATAGGATAACATAAGTGTCATAGTGTAATAAATCGAGTGTCGCAGGAAACACACTTTCTTAACTGAAGTGTAACCCTTTGATTAACTTAAGTGTCTTTTGTTAGTCTAACCAAAGTGTAAAAACTTTAGTTAACTAGTCCATTATTTAATCATGTAGTTAACCATTATTAACTAAATCTAGTTGATTGATGAACACTGAGCTCTTCTTTACTTAACTGAATGTTGATCATTAATAGTTCAACTGATGCCATAACTAAAGCATTGATTGAGGCATTCATCTTAACTGAAGCTTTGTAACATGAGTTCACTTAGTCATCTACACGGGAAATTCAAATTATCTTTCTCTCATAATCTCTTTATTGCTAATATCTTTATCTTATTGCATGGTCTATGTTTAATCATCTATAATATCATATTATACTCAAAATAATTGTCACACATACCGATGATCATATATATTACCCCAGACCATATAGTCATATGTTAAAGTAATTCACTCTAGAGGTGATCAGTCTCTATAGAAGACTTAACAATTTTAACCATCTCGAATGACCATGGTTAATAATACATCACATAGTATAACCTCATGACTTGATACAACCCAAGTCTCCAGTCTTGATACAACACAAGACCCCATCTCGAATGACCATGGTTAATAATACATCACATAGTATAACCTCATGACTTGATACAACCCAAGTCTCCAGTCTTGATGCAACACATGACCCCAGTCTTGATGCAACACAAGACCATCTCCAGCTAAGGAGATCCATCTCATAGGGTATCATCTATAAGAATAATTTGACTTGATACAACACAAGTCCATACTTGATACAACACAAGTCTGCAATATTGATACAAAAGAATTATGTAGTCTTGATACAACACAATACCACTCTTGATACAACACAAGACTCCAATATTGATACAACAAAATATTATAATCTTGATAGAACATAAGATCCTAGTACATACATCCCATCTCAATACATGACAACATAGATAGGACTTGCTAAAACACAATGTCCTGACTTGATACCACACAAGTCCTCAACTTGATATAGCACAAGTTTCTAACTTGATACAACACAAGTCTTGGAGAATGACTCTTGATGTTGTACATTTAACACTCCCTTTCAGCGAGGGAGGCATTCTCTACTTTACCAGGAATTTCTTGCCATACCAAGATTATCTCGGAACTATCTCAACTTCTTCACTGATAGTGACTTTCCACAAATTTGCAATCTTCTCATCAGCAGCTATGCACTGAAATATTTTATTTACATGACCATGACTCCGATGAAGAAAAGCTTCATCTCATTGTGTTTTATCATAACACACACAGGGTTTTTCGGAAAGCTTGACTATTAACACCTAATAATTGTAGGATCAAGTCTTTCACCCTAGTAGGTAGCTTCCTAAGCTACACTACTCCTCGTCATGTAGTACTATCCACAAAACACATTTTCTTATGCAGTACTCTCTGACATACATCTTGCTTATGTAGTATTAGTCGCAATACACTTAGCTTTTGCAATACAAGCCACATTTTACATCGCTTATCTAAGGCTAAAACAACAGTTGGATAACACAATAATAGGTTTGCCATGTATTAAATACAATAAAGAACCTATCCTAATGTACCTCAAAGGTACTCAAACATATGCTTAGTAGTAAGCATAAAATACAACAGGTCTGCTCAGAGATCCACCATCTGGATCCGATCCAGAATATGGTTTCTCTAAAATGGAAACAATGGATTTTAAATACATCATATACAACATTATATATCAAATGTGTAATATCATGCAGAAAGAAAATGTCATCATTTCTTTCAATATTCAACATTTTTTTACTTCAAATTCTTCTTATATTTAGCGAAGTTCTCTGTGAGCTTGCCATTCTCTGTGATGTTCTTCAAGGCATGATCACTTTCTCAGTTATTCTTCTCTTTATACTGCATCACGCCAACTACCTCTCTAAGAGGTTTAATTGTTCTCTGAGAGTTTGGACCATAACTCTTCTTGAGTATTAATATTCTTTGAGACTTTGACCATGTCTCTACTCATGTGGATTCTCTACAGAAGGTATCACAACCCCTGGCTTCCTGGTGCGGACTTTATCCATTGTCACCTGTGAAGACACATCAATATGCCCTCTTCAACTGGAGGATTTTTTCTGTACTATACCAAGCTTGTCCCAGACAAAGGCTTAGTAAGAATGTTTTCGATGTTTCTCATCTGTGGATATGTACATGTCTTGTATATAACTGACTAGGAACCTTATAAATCTTTATTGCTTTACAACATGCTTTATCTGGAGCAAGATATGTGATATTTCCTCAATCATTGTTCTAGTCATATTTCATATATATTTGAATATTTATTTCATTTTCCAGGACATATTTGATTATGCATACACTTGTACCAAGTAGGTACCACAACACATGCTTTGTTTATACATGTCTATGTATAGACTGCAAAGCATATAATCGATCCTGGGACCTGTGATTAACCAAGTACATCTCAAATTACTTTTGAGATCTTCCAAAGATGATTTAAACTTTAGATTTATCTTCATATGTGTGGCCATGGATTAATAGTCCATCATCCTGAAACTCTTCAGGCTCTGTTATTGCACATTTTCCTTAACCGAGGAAAATCCTTATCTGGTGACTACCACACCACTAATCATAGGAATCATAAAAATATTCTTGAATACATTTCTCAGCTTCCTTCTAAATATGAGCATCATGCAGGTCTCCTCTTAACAGAATATACATCAACCAGTTTTATTAGTTATTCAAGAGCTAGCGAATCTAACTACTCCCTCTCACTATCAGGATGTGAGAATCATAATCTGGGTCCTCCATCATGGAGACTCGTGCTCATCTATGTTCAAAGCTCTTCTTAACTCATGAATGTAAATAATATTATTTAGTTATCTTGAAGAGTATTTACATCTCTCATAATAGGATTAGGAATTCTATTCTGAGTTCTTCCTGATACATAGGAACCTCCCTATCTGCTACCAAAAGTTTCTTGCTTCACAACATCCCACCCTCTTTTAGGATCAACCATCGGATTTACTCCTCATTCAATGCATGCCATTTTTACTTGTAAGTCAGGGTATATAGTTTTCCGCTACAAGCCAAATTCAATCAAGTTATTAGCAACCTTGGATAATCCAGTCATTTCAATAAAATGACAAACAACGCATACTGACATGTAAAACATTTTAACCAGTGTTTTAGTATAACCATATCTCATGAATTTTAATCACATGAATAGTTCAATGTATTTGCAATGGTACATATAGTTATGTACACATTGAATCAATGTTTCGACATAACCCCATTCATATTTCATGTAATGTTTTGTAGTTCGATATCGATCTTATATTTAGATCCCATGAAGATTTATGCAACGCCTTATTCTTCTTAACATGAGTTTTCTATTTACCAATAAATAGAAAGAATGTAACATATGCTTTTAATCATGTTCATACCATAACATCATTTCTAATCCCACGAATACATATTGCAATGAAACAAAATATGATTTTATTAAAGCATATAATAATCAAATAATCATCGAAACAAACATTCATATCTCATGAATAATCATGCAACTCTATATTCATATATTTATGAACAATCTTTCAGGCCAACATTCATATCTCACGAATCAATCATGCATGCTTTATATTCATATCTTATGAAACAATCATGCAGCTCTATAGTCATATCTTTTGAATTTTGTTATTTTCCAATAAAGTAAAGACTATCTACATATATCCTCACAATTCCCAATCCCAGGAATAAGAATCTTTATATGAATGTAATGAAAACATTCAAAAGCATATATATCTAAATAACATATAATTAAATATGCAAGTGCTTCTCTTTTATTGTTTTGTGTGCTCCCTCTTGATCTCTGCTCTCTTGTGGAGATTACTGGAGTCCATTGGTCTTGATCTCTTTGCAAATTTGAGTGCATGTAGGAGGTAGTAAATCTCTGCATGGGGAAACTCAATCCCATACAACCTGGAGTGAATACTCTTCTTCAAGAAAATATTCTTCCAATGATCATCATCATATTTGAATGAGTTATAAACTCTATTAAGATCTCATTACACATAAGATCCATTGAAGAAGGATAATATCCAATCCATAAATCCCTCGGTCATTAAACCAATTCATCCAGTTTTGGAAAAAATGGAAATAACACGAATTCTAAAAAATTTCATCTTCAATAATTGATTGTATCTCTCAAATAGTTGTGAATTTTCGAAATCTTCTTACAATTAAGTTAAATAATCTATTTTGGAAGCGGATTTTCAACAGTTTTGGCTAATTCCTCACGGATTGATAAAAAATGCTCCACAAAATTGTCTCCTGAAAATTGATGGGAAGGGTGCATATTGACTTTCTCTTGAATTCACCCTGCATTGGATAAAGGCTCCTCACTCATTGAGGTCACATAGGCATCTAGGATATGCTACTTAAGAGTGATTAACGCCATTGCCTTCCATGTGTTGAATTTGGAAGCACCTTCAAGTCGGTCTTCCGGCTGGACGAAGATTGGTGCCATGGCTCTAAGATTTTGCTCAACTCCTCAAGATCACGCAGGCTTAGTTTGCGTGAGAAAAACTAAGCTCCTTCATGCCCTTGATCTAATACCATGCTGATGTTTTGAGCAATAATGGAGATTCTTGAACTTTAAATTTTTTATCAATAATATGTTCATGACCTCTAACAATTGACAATTCAATCACACACAATCATTCATCCACAACATAAGATGTGCCCTGGAAAAAATCCTCATAATGGACAGGATGGAAAACCCCAGCAATTATTCAGAGTATAATAGATAGATTGCAGAGATTCACTTTTACAACATAAGCATATTTCCTGATAAGAGAGAATATGGAGCAGTAGAGAAGATATATCCATTGTTACAACTGTAATGAAATTTCCATATGCGTAGCATATTAATAACAAGCCATATTGACTACCATGCAAACCCTAGAGAATCGTTGCATGAAAATTATCCAACCATGCTTTACAATTTCGAATTGCCTTATTGGAATAATCAATCCATGCATTGAATCTTCATCATGCACAACTAATGCGCCAGAAGTTCAATCATGGATATTAATTGATAGTTAACTCACATTGGAGTGAACTCAATCTCTAACTAAATATTGATGGCTTAATTAATAGGCTACCGTTAAGTGTCATAGTGCAATAACTCAAGTGTCGCATGTGACACACTTTATTAACTGAAGTGTCGTCATTTGTTTAACTTAAGTGTCTTCTATTAGTTTAACTAAATTGTAAACGCTTTAGTTAACTAGTCCATATTTATTTAATCACGTAGTTAACCATTATTAACTAAATCTTGTTGATTGATGAACATTGAGCTCTTGTTTACTTAACAGAATGTTGATCATTAATAGTTCAACTGATGACGTAACTAAAGCATTGATTGAGGCATTCATCTTTAACTAAAGCTTTGTAACTTTAGTTCACTTAGACATCTACATGTGAAATTTGAATTCTCTTTCTCTCATGATCTCTTTATTGCTTATATCTTTATCTTATCGCATGGTCTATGTTTAATAAGCTATCATATCATATTATAGTCAAAAGAATTGTCACATATATTGATGATAATATATATTACCTCAGACCATGTAGTCATATGCTAAAGTAATTTAGTCTCTAGAGGAGACTTAATAGCTTTATCCATCTTGAATAACCATGGTTAGTAATACATCACATAGTATAACCTCATGAATTGATACAAAACAAGTCTCCAGTCTTGATACAACACAAGACCCTATTCTTGATACAACACAAGACCATCTCCAGCTAAGGAGATCCATCTCATAGGGCATTGTCTATGAGAATCATTTGACTTGATACAACACAAGTCCATACTTGATACAACACAAGTCTGCGATCTTGATACAACACAAGACCACTCTTGATACAACACAAGACTTCAATCTTGATACAGCACAAGATTCCAATCTTGATAGAACACAAGATTCCAATACATGCATCCCACCTCAATACATGAGGACATAGATATGACTTAATACAACACAATGTCCTAACTTGATACCACACAAGTACTTAACTTGACACAACACAAGTTTCTAACTTGATACAACTCAAGGCTTAGAGAATGGCTCCTGATGTTGTACATTTAACAATCCCTCTCAGCGAGGGAGGCATTCTCTACTTGACCAGGAATTTCATGCCATACCAAGCTTATCTTGGAAGTATCTCAACTTCATCACTAACAACGACTTTCCACAAATTTGCAATATACTCATAAGTAGCTATGTACTGAAATCATTTCTTTACATGACCATGACTCCGATGAAGAAAAACTTCATCTCAATGTTTTTTATCATAACACACACAAGTTTTTTTGGAAAGATTGACTATTAACACCTAATAATTGTAGGCTCAAGTCTTTCACCCTAGTAGGTATCTTCCCAAGATACACTACTCCTCATCATGTAGTCCTATCCGCCAAACATATTTGTTTTTGTACTCTCTGACCTATATCTTGCTTCTGTAGTACTAGCCACAATACACTTAGCTTTTGCAATACTAGTCGCAATTTACATTGCTTATCTCAGGCTTAAACAATAGTTGGATAGCACAATAATAGGTATTCCATGTATCAAATACAATAAATAACTTATCCTAATGTACCTCAAAGGTACTCAAACATACGCTTAGTAGTAAGCAAAAAATACAACAAGTCTACTCATAGAACAACTAGCTACTTACACATAGTAGCACCATCTGAATCTGATCCAGAATATAGTTTCTCTAAAATGGAAACCATGGATTTTAAATCCATTATATACAACATTATACATCAAATGTGTAATATCATGCAGAAAGAAAATCTCATATTTTCTTTTAATCTTCAACATTTGTTGAATTCAAGAATATTCTTCTATCTAGAGAAATTCTCTACCAGCTTTCCATTCTCTGTGATGTTCTTTAAGGCCTGATCACTTTCTCACTGATTCTTCTCTTTATACTGTAGCACCCCATTTACCTCTCTAAGAGGTTTAACTCTTCTCTAATATTTCCGACTATAACTCTTATTGAGTATCAATAGTCTTTGAGAATTTGACAATGTCTCTGCTCATGTGGATTCTCTCCACAAGGTATCACAACCCCTGGATTCCTGAGTCATATACCATGACTAATTGGTGGAGACTACATCTGATGTCACCTGTGAAGACACATCAATACTCCCTCTTCAACTAGAGAAGTTTTTTTGTACTATACCAAGCTTGTCCTAGACAAAGGCTTAGTAATAATGTTGGCAATGATGCTCATCTGTGGATATGTACCACGTCTCGTATATAAATGACTAGGAGCCTTATAGATATTTACTACTTTACAACATGCTTTAACTTGAGCAACATATGTGATATTTTCTCAATCATTGTACTAGTCACATTTAATATAGCTTTGAATTTTTATTTCATTGTCCGAGACATATTTGAGTCCATGTACATTTGTACCAAGTAGGTACCACAACACATGCTTTGTTTGTACATGTCTATGTATAGACTGCAAAGCATATAACTGATCCCGAGACCTGTGACTAACACAATACATCTCAACTTACTTTTGAGATCTTTCAAATATGATTTAAACTTCATCTTTTTCTTCATACATTAGAGGAAATTTCAACTCAAAATGGGCCTTTTAACTCGAATTCAAATTCCATGTCATCATGTATTATCCAATGAAATTGATTTAAATTTGAAATACCGCAAAGGTCTTAAACACTTTTTTAATATAAATTTGGGGATAGGTATCATAAAAAAACTACTTTTTTGTTTGTATGTTTGACATACTCCCCGTTTTTTTACTCAAATTTATATCGGGAGAGCTCGTTGGATGCGGAATTAAATTCCGCATCCAACGAGCTCTCCCGATCGAAATTTGAGTAAAAACACTTCCGCATCCAACGAGCTCTCTCGATCGAAATTTGAGTAAAAACACGGGGAGATATGTCAAAAATACAAACAAAAAAGTAGTTTTTTTCATTTCTTCATCCAAAATTAATAAATATTATTTTATTATTTTAACTATTATTTTATTAATTTTTTTTTAGGAGGCTATTTTGAGTTGAAATTTCCTCTAATGTGTGTGGTCATGGATTTATAGTCCATCATCCTGAAACTCTTCAGGCTCTTTTACTACACATTTTCCTTAATTGAGGAAAATCTTTGTCTGGCGACTGTCACACTGCTAATCATAAAAATCATAACAAGATTCTTGAATACAGTTCTCATCTTCCTTCTGAATATAAGCATCATGCATGTCTCCTCTTAACAGAAGAAAAATCAACCAATTTTATTTGTTCTTCAGGAGCTAGCGAATCTAGCTACTCCCTCCCACCATCAGGATGTGAGAATCATAATCTGGGTCCTCAATCAGGGAGACTCATGCTCATCTATGTCTGAATCTCTGCTTGACACATGAATGTAAATAAGATAATTTAATTATCTTCAAGAGTCTTTAAATCTCTCAAAATAGGATTAGGGCTTTTATTCTGACCTCTTCCTAATACATAGGAACCTCTCTATCTGCTACCAGAAGCTTCTTGCTTCACAACATCCCACCCTCTTTTAGGACCAACCATCAGATTTACTCTTCATTCAATACATGCCATTTTTACTTGTAGGTTAGGGTATATAGTTTTCCCCTACAAACAAAATTCAATCAAGTAATTAGCAACCTTGCATAATCCAGTCATTTCAATAAAATGACAAACAACACATACTGACATGCAAAACATTTTAACCAATGTTTCAGTATAACCGTATCTCATGAATTTTAATTGCATGAATAATTCAATGTATTTGTAGTCGTTCATATAGTTATGTACACATTAAATCAATGTTTTGACATAACCCCATTCATATTTCATGTAATGTTTTGCAATTCTACATCGATCTCATATTTAGATCTCATGAAGATTTATGCAACCCCTTATTATTCTTAACACGAGTTTCATATTTACCAATAAATAGATTTTGAGATTGATAATCCTCCTATTTGAATTATTGTGCCATTGATATGCAGGCAATGAGTGCAATTGAAAGGTATAATTGTGCAGTGGAATGCAATGAAAAATGTACATTGAACAAGACAAAGTTCAGGTAAATATGATAAGAATTGCTCAGTAAATTACAACATTAATCTTCATTAATTCCAGCAGTATACAACACTGTTACAATAAGGATAATTTGAATCATGTGGATAAGATTCAAATCTACCAAATCAATCCTAACTAACTTTCTAACTAGAAGTGTCTAAATCACTATCGAAGCTCACTAGTCTAACTCCAGATGTCTAATTCAGCCTATCAATCAGTTAAATTAGTTAAACTTATGAGGTAAGTGAGAATAGGCGTCTACTCCCATGCATCCATGCAAGACTGGAGCTAACTGAACTGAAGGACATCTAACTGAATGTAACTGGAGGTTAACTTAGCATAACTAGGTACCTACCACAACCAACTGATGGAGGCTGTTGGTGGCACTCAGAGTGGCTCCTAAATTATAGGGATTGGTCTCAGAGGCACATAAACTGATGCATGAACATGCAGTAAGTGTCAGTTAACCTCTATATGTGTTCCCCACATTCTAGTGGTTGGTATTGGTGGCACCAATGGCCCAAGTTGACCCAATGGTACTAGTGGACCCAATATCAAGTAAATGACTCCTACGTAAAGCCAAATTATCTAATAGACTATGTATGGAAAAGGGAGGATTATAAATCCTAATACCCCCCCTTAATCCTAACTTGGACAACTATGGGACCTGGAAACAAGGACACAATTCACCCATTACAATCTAAAAGAATTAAAAAGCTGCTTAATAAATCGAAGAAATAGGGGAAAACCTCATGGGAACACCCCCCCCCCTCAAAATAAGCAAGAACAAGAAATATGAATCAATCCTTTACACCTAAAAGAGATATGAGAAAGACAATTCTCTTTTCTGTGAAGGACTTGATGAATATGTCTGCAATCTGTTCCTCTGTAGGATAGTAATGCAGTGTGATAGTTTTGTCATGCACTAGTTCTCGAATATAATGCATGTGAACCTCAATGTTATTCATCCTTTGCTTATGAACTGGATCACTAGAAATTTTTCATGGTACTCTAGTTGTCACAATAAATGTCCACTAAAGGTGAAGTTCGAATCTCAAATTCGGTCGAGATGCCATGCAACCAAATTGCCTGAATAGTTGCATTCCCAGCTCCCCTACACTCTGCTTCCGCTGAAGAGAGTGCAAGTGTTGCTTGCTTCTTGTTGGACCAACAAATTGGCACAGATCCAATCATTAACACAAATCCTAAAGTGGATTTTCTATCATTCCCATCTCCATCCCAGTTTGAATCTGTGAATCCTATGAGATTAAGTTATGCATTGGCTGCATAATGAATCCCATAATCTCTTGTACCCTACACATAGTGCAATATACGATTTGCTACCTTCCAATGCAGCTTATGTGGTTCATGCATGTACTTTCCAACAACACTCACAACATAGGATATGTCTGGTCTCGAATGTGTGAGATATAGAAGGCTGCCAATGAGATGTCTGTAAAGAGTGTTGTCTACCAATGGTGTAGAGCCACCTTCCTGTAACATGATGCCAAATAGGAAGGGACAAGGGGCTACCTTGCAATATTCCATGTGGAATATTCTGAGCATGTCTAATGAGTATCTGAATTGTGATATCATGATTCCCAAATTCTTTTGACTTACTTCAAGACCAATGAATTGTCTTAACAATCCTAGATAATTCATAGTGAATGCTTTGTTCAGTGATTACTTGATGCTTCTTAATCCAACATCAAAGCTGCTAGTAATGAGCAAGTCATCCACATACAACAAAATCATAGCAAGGATCCCCTTTCTTCTACATGTAAACATTGCAATCTGATTTGCATCTTTCAAATTTCTGTGACACGAGGAAGGCATACATTTTGGAATACCATTCCCTTGGGGCTTGTTTGATCCCATAGAGTGATTTCCTTAGTTTGGAAACTAAGGAAGGATCCTCAATATACCCCTCATGTTGTTTCATGTCAATCTCTTCCTTCAAGTTACCATGGAGGAAGGCACTTTTCACATCCATGTGATGTACCTCCCATCTCTTTGAAGCTGCAACTGCCAATACAATTATGATAAAATCCATTCTTGCTATTGGAGCGAATGTCTCATTATAGTCCAATCCTTGAACTCGTGAGTATCATTTGGACACCAACTAAGCCTTGTACTTGGCTATGATTCCATCAGAGGCTATCTTGGTCTTGTATACCCATTTGCAATGAACAAGTTTCCTCCCTGGAGGCAAGGAGACAAGTTCCCAAGTTTTTTTGTCATTTAGTGAATCAAATTCTGCATCCATAGTTGCCTGCCATCTTGGATCATGGAAAGCTTCCTTGAATGTGTGGGGATCTGACCCAAACATCATGAAGCACCTCTCAAGGAGAAGTGGATCTATGTGGGACAGTTCAACATACTCTTTCTGATACCAATACCTAATTCTTCTGTTATCATCTAGATCCCCAACGCCATCCCCAATTGCTTTAATGAGTTGTTGAGCCCATTTGGGTTGTTGAGATTAAGTGGATGTTGAATCTAGATCTAAATATCTTTGAGGTGTAAACTTAGTATCAAAATCATGTTGGTCTTCCTCTTCTTCTGAATATGAATATAAAATGTTACACAATAAATCTATATCTGGAATAGGAAGTAAAGGAGTTTGATACCTTTATCTGCTTCGAATAGAAGCTGTGGTTGTACTGGATCTGAGTATGGCATGAAATGTGAGAATGCATATGCCTTGGAGGCATGATCTAAAATTTCTATCGCTATAGTCTTCCTAGTTGAAATTTATGTGTTCTCTACCGAGTCAGGGCCAAATAACACTTGCTTTGGTAAGCCAATGTGAGTCATCTAATACACGGACAACAAGTTTGTTGCAAGAGAGGGCATATAGAGAACATTCTTAAACTCACCATGCTGGATTTTAATTGAACCTCTTCCTGTTGTTGGGATATGAGAGTCATCACCGATATGAATAGTAGGCCCTCATGTGAGGTTGAGAGTGGTGAAGGAATCCTTGGATGCAACCATGTGGTTGGATGCTCCAAAATCTATCAAGTAAGATTTCGACCGAGCGAGGCCATCTTTCAAGGAATGGAACCTCTCATGATCTTCTGTCGGTTTTTCCAACATTAGACTTATTTACTCTTTGTGGAAGAGCAATATGGTTATGTTTAAGGAGGGCTGATACTTGGTCGATTTGCTTCTTCATGCACTGGCTTTCAGGATGAAAGCTCCTCATACATTAAGGACGCCTCGTCTTTTCAAACTTTTTATTTCTCTTGGATCCTGAGGCTCCTTCAGAATACTTATGACTCTCTTTTGGATTTGAATTAGAGGATTTCGACTCCTTCCCCTTGTGCTTTCCTTTAGCTTTCACATTGGTTGAGTCCGACATCATAAGAGCTTGATACTTGGAAGTTTGGAGTACTCCCATTTAAACCAACTTATCATTCTCCTATATTAAAGACTCAACAAAGCCATCTAGGGAAGGCATCTTCCAATTGGAGATGGAATCTCTTCCAGAATGGAAGGTAGAGACGAAGACAGAGTATTTGAGCCAAGCTTACTGAATACCAATAGAACCGGTTGCTCATCTTTCCTCTCTATTCCACGTTGCCTACATTGGAGTGCTAATGACTTGAATTTTGTGAAAAATTGTTGCATAGTTTCGAAACTATTGGGATGCAATGCAATTAGATCGTTCTCCAATATGTGCCCTTGAAACTCATCTTGTTTTCCAAACAAGAATTCGAGCTTCTCCCAAGATTCTTTAGGAGACTTCAATCTCTCAAGGTGAAAGAGGAGATCCCTGGAGATGTGAGTGAATAAGAATCCAAATGCTTCATCCAACCGATTCAAGAACTTAGTTTTCTTAGTAGGATGATGAGGCTCTATCTCTCTGCCCATTGTCATCCTAAACATGCTAAGCTTATGCAAGGAGACTTGCATATCTCCCCTCCAATCAACATAGTTGAAGGGTGTAACGATCCGGGGTACAAGAGTTGAGGAATCCATCAAAATTTCTTATGAGCAGTCAATTCTTCAACAAGCTACGTAGGTACCTACATGTATCACTGCAAAAACAAAACAAAAAACCATTCAAAATCATGTTAGAATCAAGCCTTCCATCTCGACATGTACACTTTCTCAAGGTCTACCACACCTGCAGAGACTTCTCTAGACGAATCCAGAGTTAGCAAGGCAGAGATTGCAGGAATTATATGGAAACCCAACTGCTTCTAGTGTATAATGAAGATTGGACAGACTTGCTGCTAGCCTGAACAGGCTCTGATACCATGTTTGAATTATAGTGCCATTGATCTATATGAACTGAGTGAAATTGAAAGGTATAATGTTGTAGTGGAATGGAATGCAAAATGTACACTGAACAAGACAAATTTTAGGTAAATATGATAAGAATTTCTCAGTAAATTACATCATTAATCTTCATTAATCCCAATAGTATACAACACTGTTACAATAAGGAGAATTCAAATCATGTGGATAAGATTCAAATCTACCAACTCGATCCTGACTGACTGACTAACTAGAAGTGTCTAAATCACTAACATAGCTCACTAGTCTAACTCCAGATGTCAAATTCAGTCTATTAATCAATTAAACCAAATAAACTGATGAGGTAGGTGAGAATAGGCACCTACTCCCATGCAGCCATGCAAGACTGGCGCTAACCAAATTGAAGGACATATAACTGAATGTAACTGGAGGTTAACTTAGCATAACTAGGTACCTACCATAACCAATTGATGGAGGTTGCTGGTGGCACTCAGAGTGGCTCCTAAATTGTAGGGATTTCTCTAAGAGGCACATCAAATGATGCATGAACATGAAGTAAGTGTCAATTAACCTCTATATGTGTTTCCCACACTCTAGTGGTTGGTACTGGTGGCACCAATGGCGCAAGTGGACCCAATGGTGCTGATGGACCCAATATCAAGTAAATGACTTCTAAGTTAGGAAAAATTATCTAATAGACTATGTATGGACAAGGGAGGATTATAAATCATAACACCTCCTTTGTCCAATATAGTATTTTGTCATATTGCCTAGCTGAGTTCATTTATCACCTTACTGGAGTTTTGGTGCCACTAGTTCCATTGGAGCCATTGGTGCCACCGATTCCACTGGTGCCATTGGTGCCATTGGTGCCAATCCCTACATTATAGGATCCCACTATGAGTGCTACCAACAGCCTCCATTAATTGGTTGTGGTAGGTAAGTAGTTATACTGAGTCAACCTCCAGTTACAATTAGTTAGATCACTTTCAGGTTCTTTAGCGCCAGTTATGCATGCATGAAGGGAGAGTGGTGCTCTTTTCCACCTACCTCATTAGTTAACTGATTGTAGAATAATTTAGACATCCATAGTTAGACTAGTGAGCCTCTAACAATGATTTAGACACAATGAGTTAGCTATTCAGTCAAATTTAGTTAGCTATTCAATCGGCTTGAGCTGGTAGATTCGAATCCTATCCATGGAATTTGAATTATATTTATTGTATAATCAGTGTATTATTGATTAATGAATGAAAATTAATGTTGTAATTAAATGATCAATTCTTATCAGATTTATCTCAAATTGTTTTTGTTCAATGTACATTGTCTTTGAAAATTCCACTACATATTTCTCTTCTCAATTGCTTTCATTTGCATGTAGATCAATGGTTCACAAATTTAACATGGTATCAAAGCCTTGTTCATGCTATCAACAAGTCTTGTTTGATCTCCATTATACACCAGAAGCAGTTGAGTTTCCACATAAATCCTGGAATCATAGCATTGCTCCCTTTGGATTCTGTCTAGAGAAGTCTATCTAGGTGTGACAGACTCTGACAAAGTGTACATGTCGAGGTGGAAAGGCTTGAATCGACATATGATTAGGAATTGAATTGGTTTTGCAGTGTTATTTGCAGGTACTATTAATCTTGTCTATTGATCTAGGAACAAAGAATCAATCTCATCAAGAATTAATCAACAAATAACACATGAAATGGTGTAATCGGTCTACAGAAATAGTACCCGCTCAATAATCACATAAATAATGAATAATTACAATTACAATGACATGCTACAAGCATGAATGAAGAGACAATTCAAATTCCTTAGGATGTCATTCGAATTGAATGTGTGAGTCTAGCTTAACTAACTGTAAGCCATGGTTCACACTCAGTTAACCACTGACCAAAACCCTAATTGACTCAACTAACCCTAACTGAAGTCAGAGTGCAATAAATGACTGAGTCTCAACTGAAAGAGATCAAACACATGTCACAGCTCACCAACCATCAAGAGGTAGCGCTAGACTGACTCCAAAGAACCCCGATGAGGTTAACTGAAGTTGAACTGCACATCAAAAGTTGGTGGAGGTGCCCCTGTTGACTCTAGTTCATTAATGTTGGTCTCCCAATAGATCCCTTTCTATTTGCAAAGGAAAGGGAACCCACCAGTAAAATTTTGACAAATTCTGAATTTCTGTAGCTTTTAGATATAGATTTCATTTCTGTAGCTACAGATTTATCATACGAGACTTCTCTTTGGTATTTTTCATTATTCTTTTTTGGTTTTGATTTTGTAATTATTTTCTTTTGATTTTTGTAAATAAATTTTTATCATTGTAAAGATAAAAATTTCAAAAAAAAATCGTTTTTAAACATGTCTAAACCGAGAGATGATCAGTGTTTTTGTTTAGAACTGGATAATCTACACATAAGAAACACAAGCTTCATCAGAAGGATATTTGAAAAATAATGAAGAGGAAGTCAAGTCATAGATGTATATCAACAATTGTGTGTTAAAGTATTTCATGATTTTATCACCTAAATTCTATTGAAGATTGAGATGATGACTAAACCATTATGAATACTTTAATCATTCTATCTTTACCCTATTTCTTGACATTCCATTCATTTGTTATCCTATGGTTATTTGACATTATCAATTTCTCGACTTGTTTTAACTACTTGACATATTGAAACTCATTTCAATGGATATTTACTATCTCTCTGCGTGTATTTATTCGACATGACTTAAACATAAGAGATGTGACACATCTAAAAACCTCATCATGAGATGATCTTCATGGCTGTCAACGTATCAATTGACCCCCTGCCACCTGTTCTTAAACACGAATATACTTAATGGAGCCATCATACTCACAAATACTCGTATCATAATTTCTATGACAGGAATGGTATGGTTCTCGAAAAGCTCATTTGAGGTCAATTCATTACTTTAGGTATGGCTCATTCCTTGCTATTTTGATTTTTTCCAAGTCTAGAGCTCTGTAGTCACCTGGTTCATGCTCTGAATATGGTTAGGGTTTTACCCTTCTTTTTCTAAGACCACATCGTGCAAGCACGAATCCTGTACATTTCTGAGAGACTGTGTGATATTGCATGTTTTTTGCTGAGTTTGAGGGGTTGGATAGGTCACATTCATGCTTTGGGTTTGGTAGAACATTTCTCAGCCTGGTTCACACAGTATCGTCTTGATTAGGCTCTGTTTTGATTCTAAGTTCATAACTCCATGACTTTGGTCTGCGTAACATATTTGACAATTCTCATGTTATCCATCTTTGAGAATTTTTATGTGCATTGTTTGGGCTTTTGAAAATGCTGAGGGGAAAACTGATAAATCATCTTGTATAAGGGTTTGATTTGGAAATTGAGACTTGTTTGAATTCTGTGAAGAAGAATTTAGTCTGGGCATTTTGGAAAATTCACCTGGCTGTTGACTTGTGCTTATTTGACAGCGAATTTCTGGTAAGTTCAGCTCTGTTTATCAAACTTACTAATCATTTTGTAGAAAGCAAACGATTGTGAATTTCATCTCTGCTATGGTTGAGTTTGCAAGCTTTTCGTTCTGGTCAAAGTCTAGTCTGCACAGTCCAAAATGATAATGCCTAGCTTTAATTCCAGATTCATGATTCGTTGCTTAATACTGAAATTCGAAAATACAGTTCGTGGCTAAATGATTATGATAATCCCCAGACTTCATTTGGTCATATAATGTTTTCATTTTCTGAATGTGTCATAATTCTGGAACCATTGATTTACTTGAACAATTTTATGAAAGTTATTATTTGACAAACCGGTATGGTAATTCTGGATAGTCATTGTTCTCTTAAATGATATTACCATCATCAGGGTTTTCGTTTTAAGAAATGTTCTAATGCGAGAATATTCATATTTTTAAGTCCAGATTATTCACCTATGGTTTTAATTCTCAGAATGTTTTCATGATTGAAAATAGTACATGATTGTTACCATGGTTCGATTCTGGAATTTTTACCAGCATGCTTGAATAAGTCTCTATTACAATGAAGAATGATTTGATTCAATGATAAATGACTAATTCATTTTGGGATGATAATACTCGTCTTTTCAGAAATTCATTTCTGTTTATGGAGATAGTGTAGCCATATCATTTGGAAGTTTATCATTAGAATGTACAGATCTCTATCTGAGATTGTTTCATTTGAATCGAATATATACTGGAAATCACTATGTTATTTGAACATTGAGTCTCCCCCCTGTTTGAAATTCAGATTTTTATATCGAAGATTCGAAGAGAGAACTGTTAAAACAAATGACTGATTATGCCTGATTTTGATAAATGACAGCTCTGTTTCTCTTGATATTATTTTGCTTTGCAAATCAACTGCTGATGATTGGAAATCGATTTATCTTCTATTTTGACTGATAACTCAATCGATATAGTTCAAATGAAACTCATGAATGCTTTTGAAGAGATTATTGGTACGAATTTGATTTTGATGTTGATTGATTCTGGGCATGATGAGAATACAGAAAGTAGGAAAACAAACATAGTTATTTTGATTGACTTTTATTTTAAGAAAAGCTTCTGTTATTTCAAAATTTATGAATCTAAAACTTGCTAATTCTGAGTTTTTATGCTTCAGTAAGAACATATTTTTTTATGGACTGTTTCTGTGTGAACAGACAATCTTTTAGGAGATCATATACTCAAGATTATCATTTTTTGAAGTCACGAGAAGGATTGGAGCTTATGAGGGAATCATTATGCTATGTTTATGGAATTCAAAGACCGCTTATGCCAAGTCAAAGGAAGAAAACATGCCACGAATTTCGTTCTCAATCAGTAACAAAAAACGTGTGTTAACACTGACAGACTTTTTTCCGGGCTTCACTGCTCATAAATGGAGATAAATTTCGAAAATCCGCCACATGGGTTTTTTTTCAGAACGGGCCCATTTATTTTTCCTTGGAGAGATTTCCTCAGAAAGTGAGGGATTATGGGATATTTTTGTGGATCTTTGAACACGTTTTTTCCAGCTGCGTCCAGCAAAACAATTTCTATTTATATCTTTAATTTCTGTTTTCTATTTAAAGAGGCAGAGGATCAATCAATGGAGGAGGTCGATAGTTGGGAAAATGGATGAAGCAAGATTACTTTATCATTTCCTGTAGCTAAAGAAAATTTCTTGTTAGCAGTTGCAACATCTTTCTACTGGTGATATTTATAAGTATATTTACAATATTTCTATTATGGAGATGTGCTTATAAGTATCAATCGATCTTGTTATTTCTTTTTGCAGTCTTTATGTTTTGTTATATTTCTTTAAAGAAATGTGCAAATGCATCATGTTTAACTGTCGATTTATGCTGGTTTCATTTGCAAATTTATGTCATGTACTAAATCTGATGTTATCATCATAATGTATGTGATATACTTGTTCACTGTGTTGTCTTGTTTAAATCTCAGAATTTCTTCTGATGTGTTCAGGATTATCTGCACAGTAGCATTATTTGCAAGTTGATTTCAGGGTTAAATATTTCCATGCTCCTGATTAATATAGGATAGTTAGGATATATAAGTGGTAGTTTTTATTTATTTTACAGAAAACATATTGAATCAGATTTTACATTTATATTTTGCTAAGTTATCTTTCAATCTTGTTATGAATGTACATGTGTTTATAGTGTAATTTATGTAATTGATTGAGTTTGTTAATATTTAATTAATTATTTATTCTTGCATTTATAGATTAATTGCTTAACTAGATTAATTTCCAGTTATCAGTCGTGTAATATATCAACTAACTTAGTAATTATCTTTAACAGTTTGCATTGTATATTCATAGGTGTACTATAGACAGTAGCTTCATTTTTCCTTTGTGTCTCCTCCTGTAGCTGGGAGTAATTTAAGGGAAGGTAACGGGGCCTTAATACCGTTAGAGACAACTACCTAACGACTGAGAGCAGCTTTGAAAACTTTTGGATCGGGTTGTCTCTTGGTTGACTATTGTGCCAATTCGGCCTGTCAACAATTAAATAATCATTAAAAAATATATTTAATGAGAGGAGGCACCTTAACTGACTTGTTTAATTGATTGTAACCACCAGTTAGCAATTAGGTGCATTAGTATCACTCATATCACCCCCGGAGTGCTCCAGTTAGCCTCCTTGACTGAAGGTAGGCGTGGGTGTGACTTGATGATGCCAATAAATGTCAATTATATTTAAGATAGTAGTTTAACTAGGCCAATTTGACCAAAAAGAGTGTGTATGGTGGTAAATGTCTCTAACAGGTACCTACGTAGCTTCTTGAGGAATTGACTGATCAACATACATAAAGATGGATTCTTCATCGCTCGTACCCCGAATCCTTACACCCTTCAACTACATTGATTGGAGGAAAAATATGTAGGTAGTCTTGCACAAGCTTGGTCTGTTTAGGAAAATGGGCAGAGAAACTGAGCCCCAGTAGTATGTTGAGAAGAATAAATTTTTGAATCAAGTTGATGAGGTCTTCGGCTTCATGTGCACTCATATTTCTTGGGATCTTTTGTTCCACCTTAAGGGACTACGGACTCCGACGGAAGCTTGGGATAATATTAAATCTTTGTTTGGAAAACAAGATGAGTTTCGAGGGAATATTTTGGAGAATGAGCTCATTTCTCCACACCCTAACAGTTTCAAATCTTTTCATCAATTATTTACAAAATACAAGTCACTAGTACTCCAATGCAAACAATGTGGATTAGAGAGGAAAGATGAGCAGCTTGTGTTGTCAGTGCTGAGCAAGCTTGGCTCAGAGTACTCAATCTTTGTCTCTACATTCCATTCTGGAAGAGCTTCCATCCATAATTGGAAGATTCCTTATCTAGATGTTTTTATTGAGTCCTTAATACAATAGCAAGATAAATTGGTTCAAATGGGAGTGATTCATACCTCCAAGAATCAAGCACTCTTAGTGACAGACACAGACAATGCACAAGAAAAATGGAAGGACAAAGGGAAGGAGACTAAAAAAAATGATTCTAATCCAAATGAGAATCAAATATCTTCTAATGGAGCCTCGGGTTTCGAGAAAAAAGAAGAAATTTGAGAAGACTATATGTCCCTACTGTATGAGACGCTTTCATCCAGAGAGCCAGTGCATGAAGAAGACCATCGATCAACTGTCAACACTCCTTGAATAGAACAATATTTCTATTCCACAAAGAGTAAAGAAGTTTGATGATGGACAACCAACAAACTATCATGAGAGGTGCCATGCCTTGAAGGCAAGACTCACTCAATCGAAGGCTTATTTGATACATTCTGGAGCATCCAACCATATGGTTTCCTCCAGGGAATCCTTCACCACTTTCAATCTCTCAAGAGGACCTACAATTCATATGGGGGATAACTCACATATCCCAGTAGCAGGTAGAGGTTCTATTATAATCCAACATGAAGAGTTCAAGAATGTACTCTATGTGCCCTCTATTGCAGCAAATTTGTTATATGTTTATCAGATGATACATATTGGCTCGCCAAAGCAAGTTGTATTTGGTTCTGACTTAGTGGAGGTATCAGATATCTTAATTGGAAATATTATAGTGAAGGGTGTTGCAAACCATGCCTCCAAGGCATATGAATTCTAACACTTTCTGCCATACTCAGCTCCAGCAGAATCTCAGCAGCCATTCGAAAGGTAAGGTAAAAACTCTGTTTTCATCTCCATTTCCTGATAATGATATGTTGTCTAAAATTTTAGTTTCTGAAGATGAGGAATAAGATAAGAATGATATTGATATTGATATCGTACCTCAAGATGATCTAGATCCAGATCCAAATCCTATTTCGAATCAGAAGCCTAAATGGGCCTAAAATCTCATTGAAGTAGCTGGGAATGGTGTTGGGAATCTAGATGATAAAAGAAGAATGAGGTCGCAGTATCAGAATGAACATGTTGCACTCTCTCACACAACTTCTCTACCTACAGAGTGGTGCAACAAACTTCCACAAAGATGCTACTTGATTATAGGGAATGATCCACAAATTGGCCCATTGATGAACAAAATGGATCATTCGATTCCTCCTCTAGAAAAAAGAGACAAAAGAAACATTCAACAGATCAAAAGAAGATGGAAAGGTTCACATGCACAGTCCTAGGATGTTGATGCACATAAGAACCTTGATTCTACATGGCTTTTCCATAGAGTTGCAAATTGCAACAATTTTTTCACAAGTTTTTTCTCAAAGAGAAAAAAATCTCTTAAGTAGTATAGCTTGTTTCGTGATTCCTGCTTATTTTGAGGTTGGGGGGGGGGGCGGTGGGTTGCCATGATGTTTTCCCCATTTTCCTATTTTTATTAAGCAGTTTATTTTATGTCATTTAGATTGTATGGGTGACTTTTGCCTTAGTTTACGGGGCCCATGTTGTCCAAAGTTAAGATTAAAGGGGGGTGTTTCGATTAATAATCCTCATTTGTCCAATATAGTCCGTTTTTTCATATTGCCTAGCTTAGGAGGTCATTTATCACCTTATTGGAGTTTTGGTGCCAACATGAATATTGGTGCTACTAATTCCATTGGTGCCACAGGTGCCACCGGTGTCATTGGTGCCACCAGTGCCATTGGTGCCACCGGTGCCAATCCCTACATTATATGAGCCCACTCTGAGTGCCACCAACAACCTCCATCAGTTGGTTGTGGTAGGTAAGCAGTTATGTTGAGTCAACCTCCAGTTACAATCAACTATATCACTTTCAGTGAACTTATCGCCAGTTATGCATGCATGAAGGGAGAGTGGTATTAGAATTTGCATGTCATTTAGATCTTCAAGCACATAGTTCAGAATTATAATTGCAGTTAAAAGAGTATGAAGATACAAACTGAACAAAACAAACCACACAAGAAATAAATGAGTATTGCTCAGGAATTTACAGTATCATTCACAATAATTAAATTTGGTGTTACAACAGTTTACATAGGAAAATAATTCGAATCAATTAGGGATGGATTCGAATCTCCCCACTGGATGTGACTATATCTAACTGACAATCTAAATCATGGTGTCTCAATCAATATCGGAGTCCAACAGATCAACTCCAGATGTCTAACCAACTCAAGCAATCAGTAATAACTAGTTAACTCAATGCAACCGAGTATGGTAGGTGGGAAAAGGCGCCTACTTCGCATGTAGCCATGCATTGCTAGTGCTAGCTATCTGATTGTGAACTAACTGAAAGTAACTAGAAGCTAACTAAGACTAACTAGTAATAAATCCAAGTAACTAAAGTAGGTTGGTGTTGGGACTCCCAGTGGCTCCTAAAATGTAGGGATTGGTCAGGGAGGTGCCCAAACTGATGCATGCACATGCAGTAAGTGGCAGTTAACCTCTAGTGGTGCTCCCCACACTCCAGTGACTAGTACATGTGGCCCCATTAGGCCAAGTGGACCCAATAGTACAAATGGACCCAATTAATTAATTGAGGTTCCTAAGTTAGGCTATATAATCTAAATAGAAAGTATGGTCAAGGGAGGATTAATAATCCTAACACTCCCCCTGAATCCTAACTTGGAAAACTATGGGCCCTTGTAACAAGACCATAGGTCACCCAAATACAATCTAAAAATACAGGAATGCTGCATAATACAACTGAGGTAGGGAAAACCTCTAGGAAAAACCCTCCTCCAAAAAGGAACTAAGAATCAAGCCTTAATGCCCAAAAGAGACCTGAGAAAGGAAAATCTCTTTTTGGTAACCAACTCTTGAATGTAGTGCATGTGAACCTCTATGTGCTTTGTCCTCTGCTTCTGAACAAGATCACTGGAAATTTTGATTGTACTCTGGTTGTCACAATAAAGATCCATTGTAGATGAAGTATGAATCCCGAACTCTGTCAAGATTCCATGTAGCCATACTGACTGAATAATTGCATTCATAGCCCCCCGATACTCTGCTTCTGTTGAAGAGAGTGCAAGTGTTGCTTGCTTCTTGCTAGACCAACAAATTTGGCCAGATCCAATCATGAATACAAAACCCGAGGTCGACTTCCTATCATTTCCATCTCTTGCCCAGTCTGAGTCTGTAAATCCTATGAGATCAAGTTCAGCTCCTGCTGCATAGTGGATCCCATAATCTAGAGTACCCTGAACATAGTGCAAGATTCTCTTTGCTGCCTTCCAGTGCAGCTCATGTGGCTCATGCATGTACCTGGAAACAACACTCACAACATAGGATATGTCTAGTCTCGAATGAGTGAAATACATAAGACTCTCAATGAGCTGTCTGTAGAGATTGCTATCTACCAAAGGTGTGGAACCACTTCTTAAAGCCTGATGCCTAATAGAAAGGGGCAGGGGATTTCCTTGCAATCCTCCATGTGGAATCTCTTAAGCATGTTTGATGAATACCTGGACTGTGAGATCATGATTCCCGAAGTCTTTTGACTTACTTCGAGACCAATGAACTTTCTTAACAGTCCTCAGTCAGTCATTGCAAATGCTTTGTTAAGAACATACTTGATGCTACTCAATCCAACAACAAAGCTGCTAGTAATGAGCAAGTCATCCACATACAAAACAACTAGAAGCAAGAACCCATATTTCTTCTTCATGTAGACATTGGAACATGATTTGCACCTTTCGAACTTATGAGAGATGAGGAAGGAATCCATCTTGAAGTACTATTCCCTTGGGGCTTGTTTAAGTCCATACAGTGATTTCATCAGCCTGCAGACTAAGGAAGGATCATCAATAAACACCTCAGGTTGTTTCATATATATCTCTTCCTCCAAATCTCCATGGAGGAAGGCACTCTTCACATCCATGTGATGAACTTCCCATCTTTTGGAAGCAACAATAGCTAAGACCAACCCGATGGAGTCGATTCTAGATACTGGAGCGAATGTCTCATTGTAGTCCAAGCCTTGAACCTCAGAATATCCTTTTTTTCCACCAATCGAGCCTTGTACTTGGTTGTGGTTCCATTAGTAGCTATCTTGGTTTTGTAGATCCATTTGCACTGAACTAGCTTCCTTCCTGGGGGTAAGGAGACAAGTTCCCAGGTCTTGTTGTCATGTAGCGAATCAAACTCCTAATCCATGGTTGCCTGCCATCTAGGATCATGGCAAGCTTCCTTGAAGGATTGAAGATTTGACACAAGCACCATAAAACACATGTCATGAAGAATAGGATCTGTGTGAGACAGTGCAACACTCTCCTTCTGATATTGGGACCTCATTTTTCTGTTATCATATGGATCCCCAACATCATATCCAGCTGCTTCTATGAGCTGCTGAGCCCATTTAGGCTGCTGAAATGAGGTAGATACTGGATTTGGATCTAGATCCCTTTGAGGTGTAATCTCAATGTCTAGATCACGCTGCGATGTCTCCTCTTTTGAATATGAATCTAAAATGTCAGAAACTTAAACTGAATCTGCAATAGGAAGTGAAGGAATATTTATACCTTCATCAACTTCGGATGGTAGTTGTGGTGATGCTGGAACTGTTAATGGCATGAAGTGAGAGAACATATATGCCTTGGAGGCATGATCAATAATCCCTTTTGCTACAATCTCCCTAGTTGATATTTTTGTGATCTCTATTGAGTCAGGTCCAAACAACACTTGCTTTGGTGAGCCAGTGCGAGTCATTTGATATACAGACAACAGATTAGCTGCAAGGGAGGGCACATATAGGACATCTCTGAACACACCATGCTTCGCTCTGATGGTGCCTCTTCCTACTGCTGGAGTTTGGGAATCATATCCCATGTGAATAGTGGGACCTTCTATGATGTTGAGGGTGGAGGAGAGATCCTTGGAGGCAACAATGAGATTGGAGGCTCCAAAATCAATCAAATAGGTTGTTTACCAAGGTAATCCCACTTTCAAAACATGACACCTTTCATGTCCATTATTAGAATTATTTGCTTCTTTTGGGGGAGCAATGTTATTCTGTTTGAGGAGAGTAGTCAACTAATCTACTTGTTTCTTCAGACAAGAGTTTTTCAGGATGAAAACCTCATACAGTAGGGGCACATCTTCTTCTTTTTCCTAGAGCCGGATGCTCCTTTGGAATTTTGTTGATTATGTTTAGGCTTTGAATCAGCTGCTTTAGGTTCCTTCTTCTTTGATTTCCCCTTTGCTTGTGCTTTGGAAGAGTCAGTAACTAGGAGAGCTTGATCTTTGGAGGTCTCGATGACTCCAATTTGAATCAATTTCTCTTGCTCCTTGATTAAGGACTCAGAAAAAGAATCTAAAGAAGGAATTTCCCAATAGGGGAAGCCCTCCCGCTTGGAATGAAATATAGAAACAAATATAGAATACTATGGGTCGAGTTTGCTGAGAATATAAAGGACATTTTTCTCATCCTTCCGCTCAATTCCGCACTGTCTGCATTGGAGTGCCAGAGACTTGAATTTAGTAAAGAATTTCTCTATTGTTTCAAAATTGCTCGGATGTAAGGCTACCAACTCATTCTCCAGGAGCTGTCCCCGAAGTTCATCTTGTTTGCCAAACAAGTTCTCAAGCTTCTCCCAGGCTTCTCTAGGTGTCCTCGAACCTTCTAGGTGGAAGAGGAGATCTCTGGATACATAAGTACATAGCTAATTGAATTCTTCATCCAAGCGGTTTAGAAACTTGTTTCTTTCAATAGGTTGATGGGGATCGACCTCCCTTCCAAGTACTATCTTGTGGTAGCCATGCTTGTGCAAGGACAACTGCATATCAATCCTCCAATCAAGATAATTAAAAGTTGTGAGGACCCAAGGAGTAGGAGATTGAGAATCCATAATTCTTCTGGCTGAGAGATCACAAAACTTCACACAAGCTATGTAGCACATGTAGATTTTCAATGCAAAAACACTAAAACATTCGAACTGTTAGAATCATTCTTTTCCTCTTGACTTGAACATTTTTTCAGGGTCCGTCACACCTGCAATGTCACTCTGAATAAATCTAGAGGAAGCAAGGTACCTTTTGTGGGACTTATGTGGAAACCCAGCTACTTCTGATGTTCAGTGGAGAGAAACAAACATGAGACCTGCCTGAGAAGTCTCTGATACCATATTATAATTTGAATTCCATTTAGATCTTCAAGGAGATAGTTCAGAATTATAATTGCAGTAAAATGAGTATGAAGATATAAACTGAACAAAACAAACCACAAAGGAAACATATGAGTATTGCTCAGGAATTTATAGTATCATTCACAATAATTAAATCCGGTGTTACAATAGTTTACATAGGAAAAGAATTCGAATCAATTAGGGATGGATTCGAATCTCCCCATTGGATGTGACAGTATATAACCGACCATCTAACTCATGGTGTCTCAATCAATATCAAAGTCCAATAGATCAACTCCAGATGTCCAACCAACTCAAGCAATCAGTAATAACTAGTTAACTCAATGCAACTGAGTGTGGTGGGTGGGAAAAGGCTCCTACCCCACATGCATCCATGTATTAGCCATGCATTGATAGCGCTAGCTAACTGATTGTGAACTAATTGAAAGTAACTGGAAGCTAACTAAGACTAACTAGTACTAACTCCAACTAACTGAAGTAGGTTGGTGTCGGGACTCGCAGTGGCTCCTAAAATGTAGGGATTAGTCTAGGAGGCACCCAAACTCATGCATGCACATGTGGTAAGTGGCAGTTAACCTCTAGCAGTGTTCCCGACACTCCAATGACTGGTACATGTGGCCCCATTAGGCCAAGTGGACCCAATAGTACTAGTTGACCCAATTAATTAATTGAGGTTCCTAAGTTAGGCTAAAAAATCTAAATAAAAAGTATGGTCAAGGGAGGATTAATAATCCTAACAAATGGCGCCCTTTTCCACCTATCTCATCAGTTAACTAATTGTAGAATGATTTAGACATTCAGAGTTAGACTAGTGAGCCTCCAGTAGTTATTTAGACACATTGAGTTAGCTATTCAATTATGTTTAGTTAGTTATTTAGTTAGCTTGAGCTGACATATTCAAATCTTATCCATGGCATTCAAATTCTATTTATTGTATAGTCATTGTATTATTGATTAATGAAAGGAGATTACTGTTTTAATTAATTGATCAATTTTTATAATATTTGTCTCAAATGCGTGTTGTTCAATGTACATTGTCTTTGATACTTCCGCTGCATATTACTCTTCTCAATTGCGCTCATTTGCTTGTAGATCAATGGTTCACAAATTTAACATTAGGAAGAGTGTAACATATGTTTTTAATCATGTTCATACCATAACATCATTCTTAATTCCAGGAATACAAATTGTAATGAAACAAAATATGATTTTATAAAAGCATATGATAATCAAATAATCATGTACCCCAACATGGTTGGATTAATAATCCTCCTTTGTCCACTTAGTTTATTTTTTCATATTGCTTAGCTTAGGAGGTCATTTATCACCTTACTGGGGTTTTGGTGCCATAATAAATATTGGTGCCACTGGTGCCACTGGTACCATTGGTGGCACCGGTGCCATTGGTGCCATTGGTTCCACTGGTGCCATCGATTCCAATCCCTACATTATAGGAGCCCACTCTGAGTGCCACCAACAACCTCCATCAGTTGGTTGTGGTAGGTAAACAATTATGCTAAGTCAAGCTCCAGTTACAATTAGTAAGAACACTTTCAGTTAGCCTAGCGCCAGTTATGCATGCATGAAGAGAGAGTGGCTCCCTTTTCCAACTACCTCATCAGTTAACTGATTGTAGACTGATTTAGACATCCAGAGTTAGACTAATGAGCCTCCAGCAGTGATTTAGATAGATTAAGTTAGTTATTCAGTCAGCTTGAGCTGGTAGATTCGAATCCTATCCATAGCATTCAAATTCTATTTATTGTAGAATCATTGCATTATTGATTAATGAATGGAGATTAATGTTGTAATTAACTTATCAATTCTTATCATATTTGTCTCAAATGTGTCTTGTTCAATGTACACTGTCTTTGATATTCCACTGCATAATTATACTTCTCAATTGCTCTCATTTTCCTGTAGATCAATGGTTCACAAATTTAACATGGTATCATAGCCTTGTTCAGGCTAGCATTAAACCTTGTCTGATCTCCATTATGCACCAGAAACAGCTGAGTTTTCACATAAATCATGGAATCATAACATTTCTCCCTCTGGATTTTGTCGAGAGAAGTCTATCTAGGTGTGGTGGAATTTGAGAAAGTGTACATGTCGAGGTGTAAAGGCTTGAACTGACATATGATTGCGAATTGAATTTCTTTTGCACTGTTATTTGTAGGTACCTATGCAGCTTCTTCAGGAATTGAATGATCAACACACAAAAAGATAGATTCTTCAGCTCTCGTACCCCGAATCCTTACACCCTTCAACTACTCTGATTGGAGGGAAGATATGCAGGTAGCCTTGTGCAAGCTTGGTTTGTTTAGGATGAGAATCAACTTGATGAGGCCTTGGGCTTCATGTACACTCATATCTCCCGGGATCTTTTGTTCCACCTTGAGGGACTAAGTGTTAGGATTATTATTAATCCTCTCTTTGTCTCCTTGTCCATTTATATTCTATTATATCATCATGCCTAACTTAGGAGTCATTTAATTAAGTTTGGTGCCATTGGGTCCACCACAACCTTTGGGTCTTTCAGTGCCATTGGGTCCACCGGTATCGACCACTAGAGTGTTGGGAATACATAGAGAGGTTATCTACCACTTACTTCCCATGTATGCATGATATGATGTGCCTCTAAGACCAATCCCTGCATTTTAGGAGCCACTCTGAGTGCCACTGAGGGCCTCCATCAGTTGGTTGTGGTAGGTAGGTAGTTATGCTAAGTCAATCTCCAGTTACATTTAGTTAGATGTCTTTCCATTCCGTTAGCGTCAGTTTTGCATGGCTACATGAGGGTAGCCACCTTTTCTCACCTACCTCACAAGTTTAATTGGTTTAACTAATTTTAACTGATTATTAACTGAATTATACATGTGGAGTTAGACTAGTGAGCTCCGATAGTGATTTAAGACACTTCTAGTTAGCCATCCAGTCAAGTTTAGTTGGTAGATTCAAATCCTATCTGCATGATTGGAAATCTATTTATTGTAACACCATTGTATTAATAAATATAGTTAATGGAGTATTTCTCATATATTCAATTATTTTATCTTATTTCTCTTGTGCTATCTATGAGAAGACTATGTTTGGCCCAAGATCTGCCTGCCAGAATCTAATATGGTATCAGAGCCTGGTCAAGATAAACAAAAATCATTTTTCTAGTTTTGTGCAGGTATTCAGTTCTCTCAGCAGCAGCACGACAGCAGAGCATGGATCTATATAAGATAGTAACCTTGAATTCATTCAATTATTATGAATGGAAAACCAAGATTGAGATACTATTACGCAACAACGGGCTCTATAGAGTTACTATGGCCTTAGAAATCAAGCCTAATGCTCTTGCTGAGAAAGCAAGGTGGCATAACAAGAAGGATGAAGCTTATGGATTGCTTTGTTTCTCTCTCTCTCTGCTAAACTTGTTTTTCCTCTTGATGGCTTGACATGACCTAATGAATTGTGGATCAAACTCGAATCCCTCTTCGAAAAGCAAGATGATCTTAGATGACATCAATTGGAGAATGAATTGATCTCATTGAGGCCAAGTGAATTCGAAACCATTCAGGAATTCATCACCAAGTTTAAGTTACTAGTAATTTTGCTCAAGAAGTGTGGGATTGCGAAGGAAGAAGATCAATTAATCCTCTCCATTCTATCAAAGTTGGGTCCGAAATACTTAGTTTTTGTGTCAATATTTTATGCTACTAAGCTTGCAGTTCGAAATTGGAGGATGTCATCCTTGGATGCATTCATAGATTCTCTCACACAAGAGAAGATCAACCTGATTCAAATGGGGGCTCTCAAAAACACAAAGGATCATGCGTTTTCTTCTCTTAGAAGCAAGAATCTCAAGTGCAAAGGAAACCTAAAAGTGAAGGAGAAAAAGACAAAGTCAGACTCCGAAGATTAAGGTTCTAACTCTACTGAAGAAGGACTGGATTTCAAGAAGAAGGGAAACAAGAAAGGAAGATCACAATGTACCTATTGCAGTAAATCTTCTCATAATAAAAATTCTTGCTTTAAAAAGAAAATGGACATCATGAGTCAGTTGCTTGAAAGAAACAACATTGATGTTCCAGATTTTGCTAGAAGGGAAAAACATGTTGATCCCCAGGGGCACTGTAACACTGTGCAATTCGAAGGTAATGATGCTCATGATTTGGTTTCTAAAATAAAGTATGTTTTTCATATCTGTAATTTTGATTCTCATTTTGATATATCATAATCAGAAATATATTTTCCTCCCCTTGAAAAAATACCTATCAGTCTCCCAGAGCCATCTCCTCTTAATACTAATTTTTTACCACTAGTTTCTGACTTGTCTTCATCTAAATCCTTCAAACTCCATTCCAATTCTTCTTTATCTAATTTAGAAGATGATTTGAAAGTTCATATGCATTTTATGACACCTATGTCCCGTCCACTTTATACTCAGAAGACCCTACAACTCCCAAACTCCTCAGTTGGTAAACTAGACAATTTCATGGTTTCCTATACTGTATCATTGGTGAAAGTTGTTATCATGTCTTTGTTCTTTGTCATTGGTTGGTTTTCCTTATCATTGGATATAAGTGGGATGATTTTAAAAATATTTGGGTGTGATATAAATTTTATTAGTTCGAATTCTATATCCTTGTGCTCATCATATTTCCCTATTGTCAATGTAGACTAGTTGAACCTAGTTTTCCTACCGTAACTCAATCGGATTTTGGAGCCACTATACATTTGTTGCTTGCTACTCCATATGACTTGATTTATCATATATAAGAACCTCATAAGCTCTGTTACATAATTAGAAAGATTTTACATCAGGAACATGGATCAGAGTGGGGTAGTATCACTCAAGAGTTATTGATGGAGGGATGGTTTGGTAATGGTTTCATCTCAAACTGGGGCTACATCAAGCTCTTGCTGAAATTAATGAAGGAGATGAACAATAATAGTGCCTAGAAGAGTCATATTTTCAAGGTGTCGACACACAGATTCCCCTGGGACCCCATGTTGCGGTTGATGGGAGCGGGTAACCAAAACGGAGTTGAGGAGTGCTGGACGGGAACGAGTAATGCTTCTATGTATGAATTGAACGTCTTTTAATAAAAACTTGGTAATGTTAATGTACTAACAACATTACTTTCATAATGTAATTGGAATTTTATACTTCAACGTGTAAATTATTTGTCCGTTCTCTCTAAGAACAACTCTGCCATCAGTAGGAAGTTCTCCGTTTAGGAAAAAGGTTCATGATCGGGTTCACCATTATGCAACTACACTAGAAATTGAGCTGGTCGATTTCATTGATGTTCTTTGGTTATGAGATGATTGCACATATCTCTTTTCCATCTCTGATTTTATGTTCAGATCTGATATTTTATGTTATCACATCAAGAAGCACTCACATCATGCTCCTTCATCACCAGAAGATGAGATACAAGGGGCTTCTCCTCATGTTTTTTGTCTACATAGCATTAAAAATATGATACATGATCAAGGAATCTACAACAACTCTACAAAGTTTTTCACCAATAAGTAGCACATCCAAATTATTCAAGTGAAGATATTCATTTAAATTATGTGCCATGTCCATTTTTTAGGAAGGATTTTCCCCATGTGGTTTTTTCCTTTTTCTTCATTTTACATGGATAAATATTTTTTACTTTTAGATTGTAATGGGTGACCTTTGATCTTAGTTACCAGGGCCTAAGTCATCCAAAGTTAGGATTAAAGGGGGGTTTTAGGATTATTATTAATCCTCCCTTTGTATCCTTGTCCATTTATAGTCTATTAGATCAGCATGCCTAACTTAGGAGCTATTTACTTAAGTTTGGTGCCATTGGGTCCACTAGTACCAACGACTAGAGTGCGGAGAACACATAGAGAGGTTATCTACCACTTACTGCATGTGCATGCATGAGTTGATGTGCCTCTAAGATCAATCCCTACATTTTAGGATCCACTCTAAGTGCCACTAGCAGCCTCCATCAGTTGGTTGTGGTAAGTAGGAAGTTATGCTAAGTTAATCTCAAGTTACATTCAGTTAGATGTCTTTTAGTTTAGTTAGTGCCAGTTTTGCATGGTTGCATGAGGGTAGGCACCTTTTCTCACCTACCTCATTAGTTTAACTGGTTTAACTAGTTTTAGCTGATTATTAATTCAATTAGACATGTTGATTTAGACTAGTAAGCTTTGATAGTGATTTAAGACACTTCTAGTTAGCCACTCAGTTAGGTTTAGTTGGTATATTCGAATATGTTATCTCCTAAATAAATTAGTCTTCACTAGGTCAAACTCAGAAAAAATATTTTTTGCATAGTGATCAAGATTTCAGTACACATTATGAAATATTTGTCTGTGTCTAATAAAGTTGGAACGCCTTGTGCTTTGTTTTTCCATAAAAATTAAAGTTTACCTTTCGGTGGCTTAGGTGAACATCTCAACGGTTCATTAGCCACCAAAAAGCCTAGCTTTCGGAAGCTTAAAAGTTTGATCCAGGAATACATTAACCATCGAAAACTCATTGACTCTGTTTTTAATACAATTTTGAAGAAAAGCTTTCGTTGGCTTAGGCAAACTTCTCAACATCTCATTAGACATCGAAAAGCCCAGCTTTTGGCAGCTAAAAACTGGATCCAAGATTACCTTAACCACTGAAAACTCCTAAAGAAGAAAACGGTTAGTACATCTGTCAAAATCAACCACCCTTAGCATGAGGAGCGCCACTATCGAGCACTTAACCGTCGAAAAGACTGGGATTGCGAAAAATCTTGAGCTGGGAAATAAGAGGTCATTATGAAATTGAAGTGATTGATAAAAGACGCAAACCCTAGCTACCCTCCACCTGTCCCGTGACTGCAGTCGAACCACCACAAAGCGTTAAGTCCCAGTTAAAATGATCACTGCACTGGTCATCTCACAGTTCTCATCAGAAATTACTGTCCCCCTACTCAAGTACCAATCATGGATCAACCCCTCAAAATCAACACCCTCTCCTGAGTCCACTCCACATTTTCATGCATGCATCCTCACTGATCCAAGCCCTCCCTAAAACTAGCATGGTAATCTCCTTCCCAGAGTTCGAATTTTGATTTTTGCAGGTACAAGAAGAGCAGTCCAGACATGAAGAAAGGAGGAGTACCTGCCCTCAGATAGAAATTGGGGGACATTGGCTATCTCACGTCACACCCAGAGGTATGTCAATTCTTCAAAGATGCAGGCTGTTACAGGTTCTTTGAGAAAATTCAGGGATCTCACCAGTAAGTGGCAGAAGCCTTTGCTCTCTCTTTTGATGGCTCGAAGGAATTGATAGGCATATAAGAGATCTAGGTTGATGAGGCCCTAATAGCAGAAGTAGCAGAACTCTGTAATGTCCCTTTTTTGGAATTTTGTTAAAATGCTCAATTCTCCAATTTTTTCACAATTTTGGCTCCTAACTAGTTTTAGTGTCTTGGTCTCCAAATCATCCCAATTGCTCCCAAATATTTAGAGAAGGTGTATGACTGATATAATAAATCAATTATGATTTTCATGTATGTTTTGTGACCTCACAATTACTTCTACAAACTTGTTTAATGTTCTGTTCAAAGTAGGAGTTTTTACTAACAAATTGGGGTTCCAATTCCCCCTGGGTAATTGCCGGAAATGGCTTCACAAATGATCCCAAAGTCACTTTAATTTATGAATAGAGGCTGGGTATGTGTAAGGTACCTTTTCAAAGTCTCATATGCATCATGGTTCAGACAGGATTTTATGACTCTTTCCAAAACAACTCCCAAGTCACAATTTCGACCCTTGGGGAAAATGCACCAAATCTTCTCCCAATGCAATAAAAATGAGTAAAATGGATTCCAATGCTTAAGTACTGAACATGAGACTCAAAATACACATTAATTACAGTCCATCCATCACACATTTATCAGAGATACATTCCTCCATTCAAAATAATAAGCATTACCATGGCATATATCAAAATAGAGTGGAAATGGTCATTGTTTGCTCATTAAAAGTCATTTTGACATACAACTCTTGGAAATTTCGACTTGAAATTTTTTGAGAATGAATAACAGAGAATATTGAATTGATTCAAATCATAAATGGACAATGAGATGCTCTCCCAATTCGAAATCATCAGCATTACAATGGTTCACAATAAGATAGTGGGGAAATGACACTATTTCTTCATTGTTCAACATTTTTACAAGAATTCTTTTGGGTATTTCAACCTGAGAGTATTATGAAAGTGAAATATAGAGCATATGAATCAGAACATAAGATAATGGGCATTAGAATCTTCCCCAAAGATATCAATAGCTCACCCAAAGCGCAATCCCTCCATTGGCATGAATATGGTGTGAAAACTGGAAATAATTGAGAGAGAGTGCTGCAATAGAAGAATCCACATGATTTCATGTAGCTTACACCTGCAAATAAGACTCCATTAAAGCTCCATGAAATACCTAACTCACCTCTCCAAACACCAACTAGGATGGGAATCTCTCACCCTCGAAATTGGCTAAGGCATGAACTAGTCATCCACTAGCTCTCTTTCTTCAAAATAGCAAATTTCATAAATGATCAAAAAGTTCTTCTCATGGCTGATCCCTGTATTTTATAAACATTATTGGTCTTCTAAGGTTCCAAATCCATCCATAAATCAAATCCAAGTCGAATTGGTGTGGCTTCTCATGCTATGCCATGTGGCCTCTCTCTTCACCTTCCATCTTTTCCCAAATTTGAATAGGAGCCTCTTGGCCTTCTCCAACTCCCAAATTCGACCTCCAAGATGCTCTATTCAGGCCTAACATGTCAGTATGTCAGCCTTCAGATCTGACTTGTGTCATAACTGTCATAGAATCTCCATCATTGGTGTCATAGATGTCATAAATGTAAGGGGAATCTAGCCAAGTGTCCATGAAACTCCCATTTCGCTCTTCCTATGCCATGTAAGTTACAATTCATCCCAAATTCGACCTATGAAGTATATGGAAAAGTATATTAATCTCATAATCCATCCCAAAACGTTAGGCTTCCCATAGATTTGAAATTACAAGAGGAGGATGCCATTTAACATATGAATTCTAGCTCGAGTGGGACCCACAGTCTCCATGTGTCTCCATTCTCCATAGCCATTTAATTTTTCACTTGTGTTATCACCAACCTTGTAGTTTCCTGTGTGAGGTGGATCCAGGATGGATGGTAGAGGGGCAAGCAACTAAGGGGTGGAACCAAGACTGCCTAGACTCCCAAATGGATGGTTGTCACGCCAATTAAGGCAGCCTTCACTTTATGTTACCTAAGTCCAATACAACAACGAGGGAGACCCAGATCTACTCCCGACAGGAGAGATCAGACCTAGACACCAGAACAGATCAAATATGGCTTTGAGGTACGTAAGGTGCAAGGTAAATGGAAACCCTAGCTCTAGGGTTTAGGTACTAGCAACTGATGGAGATGTACATTGTCTTGGGAAAAGTAACTGTGACAGGGTGAGCAAGGACAGAGTTGGGACTGTCTAGTACCAAGGAGACAGACTCAGTGAAAGATAGGTAACTTGAGTTATCAAGGAATGTTGGCAAAGAGAATGGGAGTAAGGTCAATTTAGGGCTAGCGCTAGAGATAGGAGATCAGTGCCTTTCGTGCATTGGGCAATGGAGTTAGTATCGGCACAACGTTTTAGTGAACCCGACTGGGATATACCCTAATCTATGGACCCAGAAAAGGATTTGGCCTGGAAGATTCAGGTTACAGGAGAATCAACAAAAGGAAGGCTAGTGCTAGGGTTTGGAGATGCAGATATGTAGATATGGAACCACCAGGATACTATCAGCTCAGCGTTGGGGGGGAAATGAGATTATGATGGCCCGATCTACAAACCCAAGTCAGAAAAATGCAAGAAAGATCAGATCTGGAAAATTCAAATTCTGCTGAGGGGGGCTAAGAGGCTGAAAATCAGTTTTTCAGATCTAGGGAAACCTGGCAGGAACTAGCTCGGTGTTGGGGGTGTTCTGGAGTGCTCAAGCCCTGATCTATTAGCCTAGCCTGTCAGATTTTAGAAAAAGTAAACTCTGAAAAAGTCCAATTTTTAGTGAAGGCGCTAGGGTTGTTTCAGTCTAAAACTCAGATCTAGGTCAAACTGCCATGAATCTGGATAGCGTTGAGGGTGATTTGGATTGTGTGGGACCCGATCTATCAATCTATGAAGTCAGAAATTAGAAAAAGTCAAAACCCTAGCAGGTCAAATATTCAGTGGGGGCGTTATGCAATTTTCAGGCTAAAAATCAAATCTAGGTCAAACCAGCAAGAATTTGACCAATGTTGCAGTAGATTCAGTGAAGGGGAGGCCCGATCTATGAAACCCAAAAGTGGTTTGGCCAAAGATCGGACGGTTCCTAGATTTGGTACTTTTTAGGGTTTTTTAGTATTTTAGGAATTTTCAAAAAACTAGAAGGAAAAACAGGTACAATGGATTCAGATCTGTTAAAGAGAAGACAGTTACCTATTGGATCGTACCTGGAAATGCTTGTAGAAGTCTTAACAGTGATGATCCTTGCTATCCCGATCAATTTTGGAAGATCCAAGTGATTTCTATGACGGATGTAAGCCCCAAGCCACCAATGCGCCCCCTACCCTGCATGAGAAAACGTTAGCAATATCAGATTTGCTAAGACAAGATAAAGAAACTAAATGCTATAGGAAAGTAAAAAGAAGTAATCATAGATCACAATGAAACTAATGAAAACCCCCTGATCCAAGACGAAGAAAACTGAACGAGTTGAGATCCCCCCTGCAAAAACACTCCAGCCAAAACGCCCTCCTGTAGACAAGACAATGATAGCAGAAAAATATAGATCTCACATGAATTTCCACAATGCTAGGAAGCAGAAGACTATCCAATCACCATTTGAGAACATCAGATGCAAAGCAAATCCAGAAAATTTCCACAAAAAAGTCTTTCTATTATTCAGATCCAAGAGCCAAAGACCCCTTACAAATGAGAAGCTCTCTCCTTTAAATAGAAATGAGAGAACCACAATCATAACCGAATCCTAACCACTTTCAAAACGAGTGGCTAAGATTAAAAGATACAATGTTCTAATCAATGGTTGAAATGAGCTAAACATACAATACATGGATCAATATAACCATAAAGTACCAAAGTGGACTAAATCACCCATAAAGAGGGTACACCACTCAACAAGAAATAAATGAAGCACATGGTGGGTCCATGGAGTGTTTAATAACTCCCTTTGGGTGTCCCCATGGCACAATAAAATAAAATAATATTTTAATTCTTTGACTTTGTGCCTCCTTGAGGAAATCGTGAGCCTCCCAAAAGCTCCAGAAAATAATATAAAAATGCCCAAAAATAGGTGTGGGCCTAATTAGGTGCTGCAACTGCTGGAGAAGGTGTGGAGGACATCAATCTCATCATTATCACTCATCCCATGTCATTTCCTTGCCTCAGTAGCTCAAATATATTTCTTCAATAGCCATTTAATCATTTTTTAATCTGCCTCGGGAAACATGAACCTGCCAAAACAACCTCCTAGGGTGCCTACGTTGTCAAACTGAGCCCTCCATGCTCTCTGGGATGGAGGTACTATGGTACAAACAAGTGGTTGCACCCCTTATGTCCATACAACGTCCTAGGAGATCCAATTAAAACATCTCCCTGGTCAGACACATCATCCTATGAAGCAAAATTGCATCAGAAAGGTAAAATGAGCCTGATTATTTCTGCAAGTGCCCAGAACTGAAAATAAACTGTCTCATTTGACTCAGAGAGTCCAAATCCATCTAGGGTGTATACTCATACCCCTCTTAGGTCTCTGTCTGATCATCAACCATATCCAATAGACAATATAACCATCTGTAAATGATCAGATACCAATAGTATAACTCAGACTATCATCCATCTGCTACAAGTGTTATAAGGACAAGACATGCTCTACAACTCATTTAAGCATCAATCACAACAAGTAGCAATCATTTCACTGGCGGTACATCAACCTAATACATATATAAGGATTTATTTATTATTACTCAGACTAGACTTTCAGGACTATACTCACTTCATAGTTGTAGTCAATTTGCTAGTGAAGGGTGAAGGATGAAATTGACAAGGCTAAGGCAAAGTATGAATTCCTACTTAACATCATGACACTTTGGATATGGAAGGGGAATACTCACTATAACCAATGTCGGACAAAAAAACACAAGGAATGGCAGTGCCTCACAAATGGTTGAGTTGTTTAGAGAGTGCTTATTCAATTTAGGCATCATGACTACATCAAGTTTGATCCAGGTTCATTAGGATCACCAATTTTATTTCCATGGCCTTTTTGGCCTATATTACCCTTTTGGGACTTCACCAGTGCTTAAAAGCACAACTAATCGCAGCTTTCATCCGGGACATATTTATATTTATAAGGTCAACAATATTTAGATATAGCATATTTTAACCATGGCTTTTTGGACCTTTTCTTATACCCTTCAACGGGTATTTTAGCATTTCATTGCTCTTTCCCTTTTTCACATATGTTAAGAAACACAGTTTAGCATTTTCATTTTCAATGGGCACATACAAACATTTCCAATACAAGTAGTACATGAGCTTTCAGTTTTATCCAACAACATCTCAAGTGACCAGGGGGAGTTCTGCACAGTGCCAAACATCGGGACAACCGACCAGAATGATTTAGGCATACAATCCAACTCACCAAAGGCCAGTTCTGTCACCAACTCAGAGCCGAGACACAATATAAACAGGGAGGTTCGTCCAACAAAGGTTCTAGTAGTGAAAAAGGTCCTCCATGCCATAAGTCAAGAAGTCGGTCGGGTTGAAAACAAAAATGGAATGTAATGGATGGGGGGAGATGATGAATGATGAATCCAACACTAGCAAGCCAAAACAATGGTGGGAATGACTACCTCTATTCTCCCTAGGGAGGGTAAAACCAATCAGTATAGATCAGGAACTTCAAAGTCAGACTAGGGACATCAATACATAAATACAAATACATCCAAGTCCATATTATTATGACCGCCAGATCATGACACCACATGTTAATACATGTCACAAAGATGAGTATAAGAGAAATGATAACCACAACACAATATAAAAAGCTGAGTCACAATCATGCAATATAATCCATCTGAAACACCATCTATCCAATGAGAAATCACTGATATAAAACTCGGCATCAATAACTGAACTATAATGACAAAATGGCTACATCAGTCCCCAAATCTGAGTGTCCTGAGGCTCAGTCCTGACATGGGATAGTACAATAGTCCACCAATAAAATAATGATCCGTTAAAACTGCTCATCTCAGCATCTCATATGTAAGAGATCTGGCTGAAAAATGTACTGTATTTGAAAAATAGAATATGGTAGCCTGGCTACTATATATGTGATAACAACTTGCATTCATTTAATTAAATCCATTAAATAAATATTTATTCCTTCTAATTTCTAAACACCATTTATTAGCTCCCTTATTAACTTCCCAATGTTTCCACCCAACTCAGGGAACTAGTAGGATTGATGGAATTTTCACGCTATGCAATTATTTGAATGGGGAAATTATAGTCCTCCCCACCCAATATTGCTTGTCCTCAAGCAATTTCAAATTTGGATGTTGCAAAATATTCTCCTCTTCCCATGTGGCATCTTCACTTGGTAGATCCTTCCATTGCACCAAGTATTCTTTGATTGTTCTACTCCTCAATCTTCTCTCCCTTGTCTTCAAAACTTTTTCCGGAATAAGTGTGAGTTGTCCTTCATTATCCAAAGGAGGGAGTGTATCTGAGATGACAATTTGCTGACCAATAGCTTTCTTAAGACAAGAAACATGAAATACATTATGAATTTTACTTCCTTCTGGAAGTTCCAACTCATATGCTACTTCTCCAATTTTTCGGATTACCTTGTAGGGCCCATAGTATCTTGGCTATAGCTTTTCAGCTCCATTTCTTTTGAGGGATGTTTGTTTGTATGGATGCAACCTCAAATACACTAAATCATCAACTTGAAAGGTCCTTTCCTCTCTATGTTTATCGGCATATTGTTTTTGCTGATTTTGGGCAACCTGCAAATTGTCTTTTAAAGGATTTTAAATTTCTTGGCTTTCTTCCACCCAATCTTTAGCTTTTTGATCTCTACTATCACCAAATATCATATCAGCAAATGTAAGTGCATCATAACCATATAATGCTCTGAAATGAGACATCCCTATGGACATGTGAAAGGTGGTGTTGTAGCAAAACTCACCCAAGTGTAGCCATTTGGTCCAAGCTTTTTGTTGTTCTCCCACATAGTTTCGGAGGTACCCTTCCAACCATTTATTCACCCTCTCTGTTTGTCCGTCAATTTGTGGATGGTATCTTGTAGTTGGAGTCAATTTAGTTCCCACCAATATGAAAAGTTCTTGCCAAAAAGCACTCATGAATCTACCATCTCTATCACTCACAATGCTCTTGGGGAGCCCATGCAATCTGAAGATTTCTTTGAAAAAAATATCAGCCACTTGTGCAGCACTAAAAGAGGATGTAACAACAAAGAAATGAGTAAACTTAGTCAATCTATCTACTACCACATATATGCAATCCTTTCCCAAAGATTTGGGCAAACCGGTGATGAAATCCATTGATATACTGTCCCATTTTTGCTCTGGAATGGGAAATGGTTGTAATAAACCAGCGGGGTGTGTGAGTTCTGATTTGTTTTGCTGACATACCTTACATTCATTCACATACTTCTGAACATTTTCCTTCAGCCCTTTCCAATAGAACCTTTGCCTTAGTTTCCTATAGGTTTTGAAGATCCCCGGATGACCTGCCAGTGGGGAATCATGTGCTTCTTGCAAAACTTTGTACTTAAGCTTTGAATATCGAACCAAATAAATTCTGCCCTTATAATATATTAGGCCATTCAAAATTTTGTAGTTATCATCTCCCATGAGTCCATCTATTACATCACAATCAAACTTATCTTTGGCATATTCAACTAGTAGCATGTCTTTCCAATTTTTAGCAATGTCCATAAGAGAAAAAGAAGATCTTCGAGATAATGCATCTTCTACAATGTTATTCTTCCCTTTCACATATTCAATATCAAAATCATAAGCTTGGATCTTGCTTACCCACTTTTGTTGCCTTTCATTTAGATCTTTTTGGGTAAGGAACTGTCTTAGACTATTAGGGTCAGTTTTCACCACAAACTTGTTGCCTACTAAGTATTGTTGGAATTTGGCCAAGGCATGCATGATGGCCAACATCTCTTTGTCATATATGGAGTAAATCTTTTCACGAGACTACAACTTTCTGCTCTCAAAGGCTATAGGGAGTTGGCCTTGCTTTAGGACAGCCCCTACTCCTTCACCTGAGGCATCACATTCAACAACAAAAGGCTTGGAAAAATTAGGTAATGCAAGTAGGGGACAACTACTCATTACCTATTTCATTTCTTGGAAGGCCTTTTCAGCCTCTTCACTCCACTTGAAAGCATACTTCTTAGTCAAATCAGTGAGTGGAGAAGTCAACTTGGAGAATCCTTTCACAAACTTCCTGTAGTATGTACATATTCCAATGAAACCTCTTAATTCTGTGATGTTTTTTGGTGATGGCCATTCTAAGATAGCCTTGATCTTTTCCATGTGCACTTTCACTCCATCTTTCCCAATAATGTGCCCAAGATATAATATTTCTTTCATCCCAAAGTCACATTTAGACATCTTAGCATACAAAGACTGTTCTTGCAAAGTTTTCAACACAATCTCTAGGTGTTGCAAGTGCTCTTCCCAAGTTTTACTGTAAATGAGAATATCATCAAAGAAGACTAAAACAAACCTTCTAATCTGCTTGAAAAAGATTCGATTCATACATGCTTGAAATGTAGCTGGAGCATTAGTCAACCCAAATGGCATAAAAAGAAACTCAAAGTGACCATAATGACATCAAAAAGCAGTCTTTTGCACATCTTCCTCCTTCATTCGAATTTGGTGATAACCGGATCTAAGGTCAATTTTGGAAAAGTATTGAGTTCCAAATAGCTCATCCATGAGCTCATCAATCCTAGGGATATGACATCTATTCTTGATGGTCTTCTTGTTCAAAGCTCTAAAGTCTATGCACATCCTCAAAGTTCCATCTTTTTTCTTTACCAACACTACTGAAGAAGCATAAGGGCTAGAGCTTGGTCTAATGAGTCCCAACTCTAAGAGTTCTTGAATGGTCTTCTCAATCTCATCTCTGAACTTCTTGGGATGTATACAAGGTGGTATCTAAATTGGTGAAGTACTTCTTTTCCAAAACAATGTTATGCTCAACCCCCCTATCAGGTGGTCTACCATGTGGAAGATCTCTGAAAACTTTTTCATATTTGTGCAAAAGTGTCTCTATCTCCTTTGGGTGTTTAACAACTTTGATTTTTGGCTTCGAAGAGGTGATATAACATTCAACATCCCATTCAATATCACCATGCCTCAATACAGATCTCATACTATTGCAATTTACTACCTGTTTTGGGTAAGTGTGCTGCCCTCACACAACCCTTAGTACCCATGTTGAATCTTGAAATTTCATTTCAGGAATTTGATAATTTACTGAATGCTATCCTATAGAATACAGCCATTTAACTCCCAATACTACATTAGTATCGGCAACATCAACCACATAAAAACTATCAATGAAAGTATAGTTACCTATGGTGACTTGCAGCTTTGGAACCCATGTTTTGCATTGCATGGTGTTGTGACTTGGAATGACAACTGTGAAGCCATCGGATGGTTCATTTGGTATACTTCTTTTCTCCAGCATCTTTGCATCAATGGAATTATGTTTAGCTCCTCCATCTACCTAAACTGAAGCTCTTTGTCCCAATACCACACCCTTGCATCAAATTGTGTGATAGCGAGGAACTGCTGAAAGTACTGCCATTCTTGCTTTGTCCGATGAAGGATGATTTTCTTCTTGTATTTCTTCTTCAGCTGCTGTCTCATATGCCTCTTCTTGATCTGAAGTGTGCCCCTCTTCATCTAGACCCCCTTCATACTCATCATTATCAAAAAATACTTCTATGTATTGAGCCTTTCCTTTAGCACATTTATGCCTCGGTGCCCATGGTTGGAAGCATGTGAAGCACAATTTTTTCCTTCAAAGTTCATCCTTGTTTTGTCCTTCTTTCTTATTCTTTTCCAATGTATCCTTTTGACAAAACTTCTTATTAGGTGCATCCTTTTGCCAAGGCTTTCTTTCAAATTTGAAGTTAGGCTTGGGAGGAAATCTTGTTCTAGGATGAACATTTTGAAGATCTCTAGTCAAACTCATTGCATCATTTAAGTTAGTAGGCTTGTGGGATTTGACCAAAACTTTTAAGGGCTCTGCCAAACCTTCAGTGAAAAGCAATACTAACCTTCCCATAGATACATCAGCCACCTTAACTGATAATCTTTGGAATTCCAAGATATATTCAATAGGAGTCCCTACCTGCTTCAATTGTGCTAGTTCTTTGAAAGACAATTCTGGATCTTTTTGCTCAAACCTTTCTAATACCTTGTCAATAAATTCCCCATATGTTTCAACCTGATCATGACCCAAGGTTTTCATTCCATGGAACCACCATTCATTGGCATCTCCATCCAAGTGCAAAATAACCATTTTTAAAGCATCTTCTTCCACCATTGGATTCAGCTGAAAATACACATCGAATTTTTGCACCCAAGTGTTAGCAGAACTTTGAGATGAACCATCAGAAGTAGGAAGTGGCACTTTACCTATGGCACAATTCAATTCTTTGTTTTGATGTAGAGACTTATTGTCCTCCTTATTTTTGAGTTTGTTTGCCATGGTGAAGTACTGCTCTAATGTTATACTCCTCCTACACTCTTCATCCAATTTAGCCCATTCTTTTGTTATTGTATCAATTTGAAATTGAATGTTAGTCTCTTCTTTGGAAATAATAAATTTAGGTGTAGTAGGCCTTGGTGTGCTCCAAAATTCATGGGGTCTATTATGGGGTCCTCTTCTTGAGAAAATTTGCTCACCCATTGTCTTCTTTTCTTCTGAGTGTGAACTACTGCTATCGCCCATTAATCCCAATTTGCTTCCAAATTGGCTAACCAACAATTCGAATCCTTTCATAAGCTGCTGGTTCATGTTATTGGTTATGTCATCAAAGAGAGGTTGTATGAGTTTAATATATTCAATCTTTTCATGATCAGTGGGTCCCTTCCCCTCGTTAGTCATAGTTTCAACAAAATGTACCTCTTCTTCTCCTCCAACAAAAACACCTTCAACTTCAGGATCTAAGGGTGGTGGTTTATTGCTTTCACTCCTTTTTACTACCATCAGGTGCCAAGACCATGCTCTGATACCACTTGTAAGGTCCATTTTTTTGGAATTTTATTAAAATGCTCAATTTTCCAAAATTTTCACAATTTTGGCTCTTGACTAGTTTTAGTGTCTTGGTCTCCAAATCATCCCAATTGCTCCCAAATATTTAGAGGTGTATGACTGATATAATAACTCAATTATGATTTTCATGTATGTTTTGTGACCTCACAATTACTTATGCAAACTTATTTAATGTTTTGTTCAAAGTGAGAGTCTTTACTAGCAAATTGGGGTTCTGATTCCCCCCGGGTAATTGCCAGAAATGGCTTCACAAATGATCCCAAAGTCACTTGAATTTCTGAACAGAGGCTGGGTATGTGTAAGGTGCCTTTTCAAAGTCTCATATGCATCATGGTTTAGTTTATACAGGATTTTATGACTCTTTCCAAAACAACTCCCAAGTCACAATTTCAACCCTTGGGGAAAATGCACCAAATCTTCTCCCAATGCAATAAAAATGAGAAAAATGGCTTCCAATGCTTAAGTATTGAACATGATACTTGAAATACACATTAATTACAGTCCATCCATCATACATTTATCAGAGATACATTCCTCCATTCAAAATAATAAGCATTACCATGGCATATATCAAAATAGAGTGGAAATGGTCATTGTTTGCTCATTAAAAGTCATTTTGACATACAACTCTTGGGAATTTCGACTTGAAACTTTCTGAGAATAAATAACAGAGAATATTGAAATAATTCCAATCATAAATGGACAATGAAAATCTCTCCCAATTCGAAATCATCAGCATTACAATGGTTCACAACAAGATAGTGGAGAAATGACACTATTTCTTCATTGTTCAACATTTTTACATTAATTATTTTGGGTATTTCGACCTGAGAGTATTATGAAAGTGAAATACAGAGCATATGAATCAGAACATAATATAATGGCCATTATAATCTTCCCCAAATATATCAATAGCTCACCCAAAGCGCAATCCCTCCATTGGCATGAATATGGTGTGAAAACTGGAAATAGTTGAGAGAGAGTGCTGCAATAGAAGAATCCACATGATTTCCTGTAGCTTACACTTGGAAAAAACACTCCATTAAAGCTCCATGAAAGACCTGATTGGACTCTCCAAACACCAACTAGGATGGGAATCTCTGACCCTCGAAATTGGCTAAGGCATGAACTAGTCATCCACTAGCTCTCTTTCTTCACAATAGCAAATTTCACAAATGATCAAAAGGTTCTTCTCATGGCTGATCCCTATATTTTATAAACATTATTGGTCTTCTAAGGTTCCAAATCCATTCATAAACCAAAGCCAAGTTAAATTGGTGTGGCTGCTCATGCTATGCCATGTGGCCTCTCTCTTCACCTTCCCTCTTCTCCCAAATTTGAGTAGGAGCCTCTTGGCCTTCTCCAACTCCCAAGTTCGACCTCCAAGATGCTCTATTCAAGCCTAACATGTCAGTATGTCAGTATGTCAGCCTTCAGATCTAACTTGTGTCATAACTGTCATAGAATCTCCATCATTGGTGTCATAGATGTAATAAACGTAAGGGGAATCTAGCCAAGTGTCCATGAAACTCCCATTTGGCTCTTCCTCTCCCATGTAAGTTACAATTCATCCCAAATTCGACCTACGAAGTATATGGACAAGTATATTAACCTCATAATCCATCCCAATACATTAGGCTTCCCATAGATTCGAAATTACAAGAGGAGGATGTAATTTAACATATGAATTCTAGCTTGAGTGGGCCCCACAGTCTCCATGTGTCTCCATTCTCCATAGCCATTTCATTTTTCACTTACATTCATTTAATTAACTCCATTAAATAAATATTTATTCCTTCTAATGTCTAAACACCATTTATTAGCTCCCTTATTAACTTCCTAATGTTTCCACCCAACCTAGGGAACTAGTAGGATTGATGGAATTTTCTCGCTATGCAATTATTTGAATGGGGACATTAAAAACTCCCAAGGACTAGGGAGAAATGGTTTAAAACCACCATCATGAAGGATGTGGAATTCAGGTCTTACTTGAAGCCTGAACACAAGAATTTGGTATCGAAAAAAATCATCCCTTCAACCTGGCTTGAGGAGAAGTGGCAGCAGTTGTTGAAAGCAATCCTAGTTTATATAACTTGTGAAGGCAGATATAACAGGGTGATGACATACCACTTTAAATTGATGAACCATTTCACTGGTAGGAGCCCACTGAACCTGCCTTTCTACCTACACAAGATCCTGACCAAGATGGGCCATCAAGTCAAAGCCCAACCCACCAAAATTGGAGGCAGGCTATCCCATCATGGCCTGATAAAGGTCATTGTCCAAGAACTGCTGCAGAGAAGAAACATGGCATGGACATACTTCTTATTTTGGAATGAGTTTGAAACAGGCTTGTAGCCAGAAGACAAAGGGAAGTCTCATTCAAATAAGTCCACCACTCCTAGGAGTGGTAAGAGGAAGAGGAGGGCTATCTCTCCAGTGGCAGTGGATCAGGCCTCTCCAACTTCTAAGACCAACAAGGCCAAGAGAAATCTAGATTTCAGTGGAAAGGAGGAGGAAGCTCCAGCACAAGGTTAAAATATACTCAACCTACCTTACTCAGACATTGAAGAAGAAGAGGAGTAGGAAGTTTCCCTAACAAAGCAAGTTGCAACAGAACATGAGGAGTTTCCCTCACCTACACCAAGGGAGGGTCAAGATGAACCAATGGCAGAGGCTTCCTCTAGAAAACCTAGGTCCCAGAGAATCAAACAACTATTAGGGCAAGTATATGAACTAGAGGTCTTAGAGAGAGAAATAAAAAGAACTAATGCAAAATTAACCAAGAAAAACACTGAATTGCATAATTCTCTTGTAGAAATGAGAGGGATGTATATCCTACTGCAAAAAATAAATCTGAGATTAATGAAGGACAACTCAAGGCTCTACAGGATGATCAGACTGTCGAGGTTGCAAGCGAAGGATTCAAACCCTAAAACACACCTTGCGCTGGAAACCCTAGCAGAGGCAGTAATAAGCCTTCAAGATCTAGAGGCAACCCATGATGCTGCTGCTATTCCAAATCCAATGTAGGTTGAAGAAGTACCAGAAGGATAGAAGTGAAGCTGTAAAAGGTTGATTAAAGGGCTAATTAAATTTTGCAGAAAGAGAGCTTTCGGTGGCTTAGGAGAACGCAACAACTGTTCATTAGCCACCAAAAGCAGAGCTTTCGACAACTTACAGACCCAGAATTTTGTTTTCTTAGCCACCGAAAGCACAGAATAGTGCAGAAAGACATGCTTCCACACAGAACCAATTTTGATTGATCCAAACACCTCAGGGGTGAGTTATGAAGTTGAAGATTAATAAAAGGCACCATCAGATTGGGTTTGTTCCAGTTTTGAAGGTGCTAGCGAGGTGAAATGGGTCACAAACCCTACCTACTTTTGACAAACTTTGACTTATCTGTCAGATAACAGGGCCTAGTTCTACTTCAGTGATCACTGTAGTTATTAAAAAGTTCAAGGAGTGAACAAGTATTAGAGTTAGATAGATTAGCACTTAAGTTAGGGTTTTTGACCTAATTTTTGCAAAAACAGTTATGTTATCTATTTTTAGTAAATTTGATCCAACTATTCAGGATCTGAAATAAATTTTGTAAAGGCTATAAAGCCTGTGACTAATGTTGAAGCAAGGGTTTGACTTCAGAGACTTTTAGACCCTTATTGTTATCAAGCTTCTCATGTTATTCATCATTTAATATAAGCTCTTTTGCCATTATATGTTCAAGTTCCATCTCTTTTCTCTTCTATACTTGTGCTTGGATGTTCAATTCAGGTTTATTCTTCTTCTTATGACTAGCCATTCATATGTGATTGCTTTATAAATGAATATGCCAATATAGTGAGTTCTTCATTTATTCACCTTATTATCAACCCTCTGAACATTGATAGTTAGAAGCCTTATATTTTTTTATTGAGTTTTATGCATGTCTTGAGTGAGTGAGGTCTTATAGGTCATCTAACTTGATCCATTTAGTAAACCATTGAAGAAACATTGAAGTTACCAGGCATCCTTGAGCTGCAACCTAGAGGAGTTTCCTGGAGAGCTAACAAATTGGCACCGTTGCCGGGGAAATGAGATTGAAGCTCAGCTTCCCTGGGGGACGACATAGATCCTACTTTGATGATAGACAAAGTATGGACACTATTTTGGTTGCAATCATCTATCTGGCGACTCCATTGGAATAAGGTGGCTTCAAGAAGACCCAGTACCAGAGCAAACCCTCAAGGGCCTTCAGTAAAACCTGTTTCAGATTCGGAAGAGATTTTAAGAAGAGCAAGCGCTTCACTAAGGTAGACCTCCAGAGCTGCAAGAGGAGCTACATCAAGTATTTCAAGAGATATTTCTGTTGTTATATCAAATAGACCTCCATTTCAATCTTCTTCTGTTGAAACATCTAATTCTCAGGAATTTATAAGTACATCAGAAAATTTTAGGGTTGAGGAATCTTTAAGCACTGCTGCTTGTGTAGATCCAATCCCTGGAAACTCCACTGAGATAAATCTACCACTACCCACACCAACAGTATCTCCTTCTACCCTTTCCATACCCACATCCAATATGAATGTCCCTCTGACTAAAATGGAAAGGATCCTTGTTTCTAGATATGCCCCTTGAAATCTGCCTAACCCCCTCTCTGTTATGCCTACTGGAGATTATCTCAAATACATGCCTAAGTTTACTGGAGAGGGAGACTTCACAGTTGAAGAACACTTAGAGGCATTCTATAGTTATGCTGAGAATATAAACATTGAACAAGAGGATGTGTGGACTAGCGTTTTTGTGCAAAGTCTAGATGGTCAGGGTAGGAAATGGTTCAAAGAGTTGCATGTTGGATCAATAGCATGCATTGAAGCCCTAGATGACATATTTTTGAAGCATTGGGGAGAAAGAAGAGACCACCTCTACTATATCACTGAATTTAGCAATCTGAGGAGAGAAAATGGTGAGTCTATTTCCAACTTCACCAAAAGATTTAACAAGATGTTTAGCAAGATCCCTGGTGAGATCAAGCCTACTGATACTTTAGCCAAAATCACTTATGCCAATGCCTTTGATTCTGAGTTATGTCTTCTTCTCAGAGAAAGAAGATCTGCTTCTATGTCACTCATGCAAGATGCTGCTCTTGAAGTTGAGTCCAATATCGTTGCATCTCAGAAGGTTAAGGGAAAAATGGACAGAAAGAAGCAACCCTTAGATCCTCTAGGGGCTTCTTCATCAGAAAATAAAATAGAGAAAATGGCCAAGATGTTGGACAGTTTAACAGGTCAGATGTCTAGACTGAAATACCGAGGGCAAATACCTGTGAGAGGTAAAGGGTCAAATGATTTTGTTCCTAGAAACCCTAATTTTGTCCCTTACAGAAGAAATAACCCACCAGCTCAGTTCCTTCAAAGGGATAGGAATCCAACTGAGTACCAAAGAATCAGAGCTCCTTTCCAAAATGTTGTGCTAGAAGAAGAACAAGAGTTTGCTCAGGAAGAAGGCGAGGCAGAAGACAATATCAACTATATGGAAGATGAAGTAGACCTCTATTTCCTGACACAAGCAGACCATGAGGAAGCCCTCATGTATGAGCAGATCATGGAAGAATCCTTATATTAGGCTGATGTTCAAGAAGGTTATAATTTGAGATCCATAATTGTTACTATTGTGAAGAAGAGTCTTGCTCCTACAAAGAAGCCTGCTCCTCTTGCTAAAAAGATTGTTTCTCCTGCAAATAAGATGGTTGCCCCTCCAAAATAGCAGCAAAGGCCATTACAACCATCAACCCATGATCCTATTCAGCTCAAAGCCCCACCACAAGAGGTAATAACTTCTGACAAAATATCCTATTTTGTCAATCTTGAGTAGGAAATTCAGAAGTTAAAAATCCTTTTTCCTTTGATAGAGCTTATGAAGAATGACGCCCTCAAGTCATCCATACTGAAATCTCTTCAGCCAAGGACACCCATAGATGCTGACTTTGTGAACTTGTAAGATGATAAGCCCACAGTAATCCTAGGTCCTATAATTGAAGAGATGGATGAGTCTTTCCCACCTTTCTACATATCTTTGAACATCCATGACAAGATCCTTCACAATTGTTTGCTTGACTTAGGAGCATCCCATAACCTATTGCCAAAAGCAGTGATGGATGAGCTTGGTCTCAGCATTACAAAACCCTACCATGATTTGTTTTCTTTCGACTCTAGGAAGGTCAAATGCCTAGGCCTCATCAAAGACCTTGTCATAAACCTCTCCCAGCTGCCTTCAAAAAGCATAGTGATGGACATAGTAGTGGCTGACATCCCACCTAAGTTTGGCATCCTTTTGTCTCTCTCATGGAGTAAAAGGCTGGGTGGTACCCTTCAGATGGACCTTACATATGCTACAATCCCAATGTTTGGAGGGGAGACCAAGAGACTCTACAGAGAGAACCAGTTCACCTACATCATTAGTAATGCCAAGAACTCTATAAACCATCCCATCTATGCAGTAGACACAGACTTTGGGGCATTCATCCTGCAAATAGATGATTCCCAACCAAAATCCATGCAGCTTACAAATCCTACCTATCAACCACCTGAGGAAGTAACCACCTTTGTCTGGAGCATGTTTTTTAATGGGGCCAGCACTCAAGCCTCAGCAGTTGCAGGTATAGTCCTGATTTCTCCTTCAAAGGAGACTATACATTTGTCTTATAAGCTTGATTTCAAGACTACTAACAACATATCAGAATATGAGGCGTTCTTGTTGGGAGTGAAGGCTGCCAAGGAAATGGGAATCATGTGCCTGAAGATCTTTGGAGATGCAGATCTCATCATACAGTAGGTGAACAATACTTTTCAAGCAAAGAATGCCAGGCTAAAGGCATACAGAGATGAGGTATGGAAACTCAGGGACTCTTTCATGTTTTTTGAACTCTCATATATACCTAGGCCTATGAACCATCTAGCTGATTCCCTTGCTGTCTCTGCAAGTATGTTCATTCCCCCTTTGCCTCCTAAGCTGAGCTACGAGATCCAAGTCAAGTACAGGCCACCCCTCCTTGATAATGTGAAATTTTGGAAAGTTTTTGAAAATGATGATGAACTTAGTAAATTCCTCCAGGTCGTAGATGAATTTTCAGATATGCATATTGATAAAGAAAACCTAAATATGGAAGAATCCCAGAGGCTCAAATCAGGAGATAAAATAGGAAATCAAAATATTGTTCACTTGCCTAGCAATTATATACCTCAGGGTCTGGTGCCCCTAGAAGAGCTTTTTTATCATAATGATGTCCCCTTTAAACCTGTCAAAAGGGAGAAAGACCCTATTGTCCATGAGCACAACCTAGGTAGCCAAAGTTATCAAAAATTGGTAAATTTGTCCTCTGAGTTAACTGCTGATCAGAAGTCAGAACTGTGTAGTCTTATGAAAGAGTTTGCTGATGTATTTGCTTGGGAATACAGTGATATGAAAACCTATGACACAACTATCATCCAACATAAGATTCCCCTGGAAAAGGACACCATCCCTTTCAAACAAAAGCTAAGGCCTATCAGTCCCCTCCTACTAGTGATTGAGAAAGAAACCCAAAAGCTCCTTAATGAAAAAATCATAACCCCACTGAGATATTCCAAATGGATTGCAAACCTAGTGATAGTGAGGAAGAAAAATGGGGAGATCCGGTTATGCATTGATTTCAGAAACTTAAACAAATGTTCTAAGAAATACAACTACCCCTTGCCCAAGATGGAGCATATGTTGCAAAGAGTCTCGGGAGCTAGTGTCATGTCATTCCTAGATGATTTCTCTGGATACAATCAAGTTTCTGTACACCCTGATGATCAAGAGAAAACTGCATTTACCACTCCCTGGGGTACTTTCATGTATGCCACGATGCCATTTGGGCTAATGAATGTTGGGGCCACCTTTCAGAGAGCCATGGACATAGCTTTTGTGGGATTGAAAGACAAGTTTGTTCTCATATACCTTGATGACCTCATTGTTTACTCCAACAACCATGAAGAACATTTGCAGCACTTGAGGAAGGTGTTTTTGAAATGTAGACACTTCGGGATATCTCTAAACCCAAAGAAGTCTCAATTTGCTCTTAGGGAGGGCAAACTCCTAGGTCACATAGTCTCAGCAAAAGGTGTGAAGATTGATCATGTTCGAGTTGAAGCAATCCAGAAGTTGTCCATACCCAGGTCAAAAAAAGATATTCAGTCATTCTTGGTTAAGATAAATTTTGTCGGGAGGTTTATCCCAAATTTTTCTGAGTTGGTAAAACACATAATCTCTATGTTGAGGAAGGAAGCTGAAATCAAGTGGACAATGTTAGCACTCAGAATGTACCCAGGTTGTGAGAAGGTAGATCCCGAGGTAACAGCAAAAACCACTTTAGAATGTATTTCTGACCTAATACAATCAGAGAGGGATCTCTCACTATTTACAAAGGTTTTATACTCAAGATATTCAATCAAAGACACTCAGAAGGTCAGATTTCTGATGGGACAAATAGGACAAGTTTGTTTTAAAGACTTGGTAGGACAGTCATGGAGGAGACCATTGGGCAATGGAGTCAATAATCAGATCTGAAATAGATTGTAGGAGGTAGGGTTTTGAAAGTTTATGAACAGAGGCAAGGTAGGCACCATTTCCTCAGTCTTGAGGTATTAGCAGGTTGATTAGTGGACAAAGGGAGACATCCCATCAAACAGAGCACCTCTAGGGTGAATTCTGCAAGACTTTAGAAGAAAATATTTTGAAAATGCTTGAACAATGGACCTAGAGCATGCATGATGAATTCCAGACCATAAAAACTAATGCTCAAGCATGAAAGAAGATACAAAATGGAGTGAGAAACAGGATAAACAATCACACAAAGAAATCACTTACTGAAGAAAAGATGGCACAAGAATCTCTGACATGAAAAAGATTTTACATTACTCCTCTGCAAATTTCATTCATTTACTGAAAATGTGAAGCCATTACAATGTAGAGCCTCCCCGCTCTTGAAAATCCCCCTCCCAAAATCAATTACATTCTCATTTATATAAGAAAAGTCTTTACCTAACTTCGAATTCAAAACCTAACCCTACTTCTAGAAATAGAAACAATTACAACAAAGTTTCTCCTGCATATCTCCCATGGCGACAGCTGTATGGAATCTGGGAGAGGTTTTTATAATTGGACACGTTCCCAACAAAACCCATGTCTTCATTTCTCCATAATAATCTCAATCTCCTCGAAATATTCCTTTGAAGCTAATGACTCACATAATAAAATTGTATATTTCTGGAAAAATGACCTGTAAAGATATTTTAAATTCTCCCAACATGTGATTACTGTGTACAAACTGAAGGAGGTTTTTGATTATAGGACTGTTAAGAATAAAAACCTCTCTCAGTTTTGTCAAATTAAATCCTATTTGTCCAAAACAATTCTTTGAAATTGATGGCTGAAATAGTCCTTTGGAAAACATGAAAACTGGCCTGTACAACTGATTTTGTTTCTGCTAAACCATAGCACCTGTGTGAAAACTAAAAGAGGTTATTGTAGATAGTTACGTTTTGAAGAAAAGCCTCTCCCGGTTTCGCAAAATACATATTCATTTGATCTAAACAATTATTTTTGTTGGATGACTAGAACAGTCATTTCGAAATCTGAATATTTTCCCTCTGAAGATGACTTTGCTGCTCCTAATCTGTAGCACCTGGGTAAAAAATGAGAGAGTTTATTGTAGAAAAAGATGTTATGATGAAAAACTTCTTTCAGTTTTTGAAATTTCTTCTTCGTTTGCTGGAAACAATTCGTTGAATAAAATGACTGAAACAGTCATTTTTTAGAAAATATGCTATGTTGCTTTTGAATCTTTGAACTGTTTGACTTCATGAATGCTAGCACTGCAAATATTTCTGCAACTCTTCTGGGCTGATTTGCTTCTACATTGTTGAATGGTGGCTTCCCTTCTCTTGTTCTAAAAAAACAATTTCCAGCTGACTCCTTATCTCCGCCATTTCCCTGTGATTGAAAACACTTAAAAGTTAAGCTTTGAAATATGGTGGACTGTTTCCTCCCTTCGGCGCGCGCAGCATATGAAATTATTTTAAAACCAAGTCGAATTTATTTATATAGGATGGTTTATTCCGGAGCCTCCTTTCCAAATTATCTACCACGCATCTTTTTATTCCGGATTCCTTTGTGACCCTTGATATAATTACTTTTAGTTTTCAACCGTAGGATCAAGTGCCATGTACTCCTTTCCGCCAGGCTTCCTGATTTTAACCACCGTGCAACTTCATGCTCCGGAATCCCTCACAGCCGTAGATGCGATCAGCCTTTATTCGTGAGCCGTTGGATTGGATGACACGTACCGAATTCTGCTGGGCTCCGTCACTTTAACCGTCGTGCATTTTGGATCCCCGGAATCAATCTCATCCATTGATGCGATATGCCTTTCACCATGCGCCGTCGGATCATGTGCCACGTACCCAATTCCGCTGGGTATTTCGGAATTATCCACCATGCTAGTTTAACCTCCGGAATCCTTTTTAGCCGTTGATGTGATCGCCTTGCATTTGTCAACCGTCTGATTGGTTGACATCTACCCAATTCCGCTGGGAGTCTGGGACTTATCCCCCGTGCAATTTCACTCCCCGGAACTTATAACAACCGTTGATCTATCTTGCTTTTATCTCCATCCGTCAGATCGATCACCGGCTAACCCATTCCGCTGGGCATTTTGGGCTTATCCGCCGTGCAGTTTCCAGTTCCGGAATCAATCTCCATCGTAGATGCGATCCAACTTTGCTTCTCCGCCGTTGGATTGCGTGGTGCATATACGATTCCGCCGGACGCCATAGCCTTAACCAACTCATGTTTGCACAAGGCGGATTCGATGTGAACCGTGGATCTGCCCGGAATGATTTTGTGGCCGTTGAGCTGTACGCTTGGTTAAATGCCCGATCCTGTCTTATCTTCCTCGCATGTTCCGAAGAGCAAAGGGAATACCAGCCATTGATTTTCTTCCCTCTTCCATCACGACCTGGGCTCTTTGGCAACTTGATCGATATTTTGACTATCATTCCACTCTTACACTATATCTTTTAACCAAAGTATTTAAACAAAATTATCTCATCTCCACCATGGTCTTATTTCTCCCTTGTTAAATACAGGTGTTAACAGACAAATCAAGCAAGAAACTCTTTTGAAGCCATCAAGAAGGCTATTATGGAAGCTCCCACTTTGATCAGTCCAGACTACACCAAGGGTTTCTACATTTTCTCCTTTGCTTCCTATGACACAGTGACAACAGTTCTGTTACAGAAAGATGAGGAAGGCCTTGATCACCCCATTGCTTTCTTCAGCAAGACATTGAGGGATGTTGAATTAAAATATGATACTATTGAGAAACATGCCTATGCTCTCATTAAGTCGCTGAAAGCCTTCAGGATTTATATTTCTACATGCAAAGGTCCTTGCCTATGTCCGTTCAGCTGTTGTGAAGGATGTCTTGAACCAGCCTGACATTGATCAGAAGAGAGCCAAATGGATTTCCAAGCTTAATGAGTTTGACATAGAAGTAAAGCCCACCAAGCTAGTGAAAGGCCAAGGTCTAGCTAAGCTCATGGATGAAGAAAATTGTGGTCTATTGAGAATGAATTTCATTGGTATAAGTTCAGCAAACCTGCAGACAGAGGTAGCAACAAAAGCGGAAGCAGAGGTAGTTCAGGAGTAGTATGACAGCCAACAGGTGACTGAGAACTTGTCTTCATGCGAGTGGTACTCAGGTATTATTCCTTTCTTGCAAAATTTAGAATTTCCCCCTGGGCTGAGCCTGACTCAAGCATGGGCTCTTAAGCTTAAGTCTGTTAAATTTTGTATAATTGATAAGCTGCTGTATTGGAAAGATCCTTCTAGTGTTTTGCTGAGATGCTTAGATAAAGAAGAGTCAGTTCAGGTCATACATCAGTTTCATTCAAGTACATGTGGGGGCCATCATTACTGGAAGACCACAACCCACAAGATCTTGAGGGTTGGGTACTATTGGCCTGTTCTTTTCTCTGATGTGTGTACCTTTGTAAGAGTCTTTGACAAGTGCCAAAGATTCATAGGAAAGTAGTAGCTCAGATCTTTGCCCCTTAGACCTATTGTAGTGACTTGTCCTTTCCAGCAATGGGGTCCTTATTTCATAGGTGAGATTAATCCTTCATCAAGTTGTCAGCACAAGTGGATCTTAGTTGCCATAGATTATTTCACCAAATGGATAGAGGCAATCCCCACAAGGAATGCCACTAACCAGGTCATTATGAAGTTTTTATATGAGAACATCTTTATCGGATTTGGTTGCCTAGTAAGGCTAGTGACTGATAATACACCAAATTTTAAAGCAGGGGCATTGGTTAACATGTGTGAGTCAATGGGAATTCAATTGGTGCATTCCACTTCCTATTACCCTCAAGGCAATGGCCTTGCTGAGTCATCCAATAAAAGCCTAGTTAGAATCAGCAAAAAACTATTGGAGAATAATCAGAAGAGCTGGGATTCTAAGCTAAAGTTTTCTCTATGGGCTGATAGAGTGATTGACAAAAAATCCATAGGGACTTCTCCTTTGAAGTTGGTTTATGGTACTGAGGCCATTTTTCCCATTCGGCTGATTCTACCAGTTGCAAAATTCTTTCAGGACGAACATGATGAACCAAATGACATGGTAAGGAGGATGCTTGATTTGATTGAGTTGCATCAAGTCAGGGAACAGGTGGCGGAGAAGTCAAAAGCTCATCAAAAGAAGATTAAAAATATTTTTGACAAGAAGGCAAAGGTGGACAATTTTCAGGTTGGAGATTGGGTTCTGAAATGGGATGTTGTCAGTCAGGACAAGGGAAATCATGGTAAATTTGACTCTCTATGGATACACCCTTTTTGTGATAGTTCAAGTGCAACAGAACAACACTTTCAAACTGCAAGTAGGAGAGGAGGTGTTTGATGGCCCAGACAATGGGCGATTTCTGAAACTCTATTTCATCTAAGGCTGTAAAGCCTTATTATTGTAAAATATTATTCTTTTGTTGTTTTTGTTTTTTGCAAAATAAACTCCATGCCCAATGGAACAGTAGAAGATAGGTTTAATTCTTATTTTTTAGGAAAGGCATTTGTCTTGGGGTTCTTTGGACCTCACAGAAAGGTTCCCATCCCCGAGTAGGAGTCAAATGTTATCTCCTAAATAAATTAGTCTTCACTAGGTCAAATTCAGAAAAATTATTTTTTGCATAGTGATCAAGATTTCAGTGCACATTATGAAATATTTGTGTGTCTAATAAAGTTGGAACACCTTGCGCTCTGTTTTTTCATAAAAATCAAAGTTTAGCTTTCGGTGGCTTAGGAGAACGTCTCAACGGTTCATTAGCCACCAAAAAGCCCAGCTTTCGGCAGCTTAAAAGTTTGATCCAGGAATACATTAACCACCGAAAGCTCGTTGACTCCGTTTTTAGTAAAACTTTGAATAAAAGCTTTCGGTGGATTAGGCAAAATTCTCAACAGTTCATTAGCCACTGAAAGCCCAACTTTCGGCAGCTAAAAACTGGATCCAAGATTACCTTAACCACTGAAAGCTCCCAAAGAAGAAAACAGTTAGTACATCCGTCAAAATCAACCACCGTCAGCATGAGGAGCACCAATATCGAGCACTTAACCGTCGAAAAGACTAGGACTGCGAAAAATCATGAGTTGGTAAAGAAAAGGTCGTCATGAAACTGAAGTGATTGATAAAAGACCGAAACCCTAGCTACCCTCTACCTGTCCCATGACTGCAGTCGAACCACCACAAAGCGTTAAGTCCCAATTAAAATGATCACTACACTGGTCATCTCACGGTTCTCATCAGAACTTACTGTCCCCCTGCTCAAGTACCAATCATTGATCAGCCCCTCAAAATCAACATCGTCTCCTCAGTCCACTCCACATTTTCATGCATGCATCCTCACTGATCCAAGCCCTCCCTGAAACTAGCATAGTAATCTCCTTCCCATAGTTCAAATTTTGATTTTTGCATGTACAAGAAGAGAAGTCTAGACATGAAGAAAGGAGGAGGACCTACCCTCAGACAAGAATTGGGTGACATTGGCTATCTCGAGTCACACCCAGAGGTATGCCAATTGTTCAAAGATGCAGGCTGTTACAGGTTCTGTGAGAAAATTCAGGGATCCCACCAGCAAGTGGCAGAAGCCTTTGCTCTCTCTTTTGATGGCTTGAAGGCATTGATAGGTAGAGAAGAGTTCTAGGTTGATGAGGCCCTAATAGCAGAGTAGAAGAACTCACAAGGACTGGGAGAAATGGTTTAAAACCACCATCATGAAGGATGTGGAATTCAAGTCTTGCTTGAAGCCTGAACACAAGAATGTGGTATGGAAGAAAAGCATCCCTTCAACATGGCTTGAGGAGAAGTGGCAGTAGTTGTTGAAAGCAATCCTAGTTTATATATCTTGTGAAGGAAAATATAATAGGGTGATGATATACCACTTTAAATTGATGAACCATTTCACTGGTAGGAGCCCACTGAACCTTCCTTTATACCAACACAAGAGCCTAACCAAGATGGCCCATCAGGTCAAAGCCCAGCCCACCAAAATTGCAGGCAGGCTATCCCATCATGGCCTGATAAAGCTCATTGTCCAAGAACTGCTGCAAAGAATAAACATAGAATGGACAAATTTCTCATTTTGGAATGAGTTTGAAACAAGCTTGCAGCTAAAAGACAAAGAGAAGTCTCCTTCAAAGAAGTCCACCACTCTTAGGAGTGGTAAGAGGAAGAGGAGGGCTATCTCTCCTGTGGCAGTGGATCAGGCCTCTCCAACTTCTAAGAACAACAAAGCCAAGAGAAATCTGGATTTCAATGGAAAGGAGGAGGAGGCTCCAACACAAGGTAAAAATATACTCAACCTACATTACTTAGACACTGAAGAAGAAGAGGAGCAGGAAGTTGACCTAACAAAGTAGGTTGCAACAGAACATGAGGAGTTTCCCTCACCTACACCAAGGGAGGGTCAAGATGAACCAATGGTAGAGGCTTCCTGTAGCAAACCTAGGTCCCAGAGAATCAACCAGCTATTACAGCAAGTATATGAACTAGAGGTCTTAAAGAGAGAAATCAAAAGAATTAATGCAAAACTAACCAAGAAAAACACTGAATTGCATAATTCTCTTCTAGAAATGAGAGGGATGTATATCCTGCTGCAAAAAATAAATCTGAGATTAATGAAGGACAACTCCAGGCTCTACAGGATGATCAGGCTGTCGAGGTTGCAGGCAAAGGATTCAAACCCTAAAACACACCTTGTGCTAGAAACCCTAGCAGAGGCAGCAATAAGCCTTCAGGATTCGGAGGCATCCCATGATGCTACTGCTATTCCAAACCCAATGCAGGTTGAAGAAATACCAGAAGGACAAAAGTGAAGCTGCAAACGGTTGATTAAAGGACTAAATAAATTTTGCAGAAACAGAGCTTTCAATGGCCTAGGCAAACGCAACAGCTGTTCATTAGCCACCGAAAGCACAAAACAGTGCAAAAAGACATGCTTCCACACAGAACCAATTTTGATTGATCCAAACACCTCAGGGATGAGTTATGAAGTTGAAGATTTATAAAAGGAACAATTAGATTGGGTCTGTTCCAGTTTTGAAGGTGCCAGCGAGGTGAAATGGGTCACAAACCCTAACTACTTTTGACAAACCGTGGCTTATCTGTTAGATAACAGGGCCTAGTTCTACTTCAGTGATCACTGCAGTTATTAAAAAGTTCAAGGAATGAACAATTATTAGAGTTAGATAGATTAGCACTTAAGTTAGAGTTTTTAACCTAATTTTTGCAAAAACGGTTATGTTATCTATTTTTAGTAAATTCGATTCAACTATTCAGGATCTGAAATAAATTTTGTAAAGGCTATAAAGCATGTGACTAATGTTGAAGCAAAGGTTCGAGTTCAGAGACTTTTAGACCCTTATTGTTATCAAGCTTCTCATGTTATTCATCAATTAATATAAGCTCTTTTGCCATTATATGTTCAAGTTCCATCTCTTTTCTGTTCTATACTTGTGCTTGGATGTCTGATTCAAGTTTATTCTTTTTGTCTAATACCAGATAACTGTCATCCTATCTTTGTGTTGATGAGTTGAATTGCAAGTATCTTTCCTTGTTATGACTAGCCATTCATATGTGATTGCTTTATAAATGAATCTGCCAACATAGTGAGTTCTTTATTTATTCACCTTATTATCAACCCTCTGAACATTGATAGTTAGAAGCCTTATCTTTTTTATTGAGTTTTATGCATGTCTTGAGTGAGTGAGGTCTTATAGGTCATCTGACTTGATCCATTTAGTAAACCATTGAAGAAACATTGAATTTACCAGGCATCCTCGAGCTGCAACCTAGAGGAGTTTCCTGGAGAGCTAACAAAATCCTCTCCACATGATTGGAATTCTATTTATTGTAACACCATTGTATTATTGAATATAGTTAAGGGAAGATTTCTCATATTGTTCTTCAATTATTCTTCTCTTATTTCTCTTGTGCAATCTATGTGAAGACTATTTTCGGCCTAAGATCTGCTTGCCGAAATATAATACTAAGGACTCTGAAGAAAGCTTGGAAACAACTTGAATCTTTGTTTGGAAAACAATATGAGATACGAGGGCATACTTTGTAGAATGAGCTCATTTCTCTACATCCCAACATTTTCAAATCTATTCAGCAATTATTACAAATACAAGTCACTAGTACTGCAATGCAAACAATGTGGATTAGAGAGGAAAGATGAGAAGCTTGTGCTGTCAGTACTGAGCAAGCTTAGCTCAAAGTACTTAGTATTTATCACTAGATTTCATTCCAGAAGAGATTCCATCCCTAATTGGAAGATGCCTTCTCTAGATGATTTTGTTGAGTCCTTAATACAATAGAAAGATAAATTGGTTCAAATGGGAGTGATTCAAACCTCCAAGAATCAAGCACTCTTAGTGAGAAATTCAAAGAATGAGCAAGCAAGAGGGAAGCACAAAGGGAAGGAGACCGAAAACACCAATTCGAAGCGAAACGAGAATTAGATATATTCCGATGTAGCCTCGTGATCCAAGAAAAAGAAGAAATTTGAGAAGACTAGATGTCCCTACTGTATGATAAGCTTTCATCCAGAGAGCTAGTGCATGAAGAAGACCATCGATCAGTTGTCAACACACCTTGAACAGAATAATATTTCCGTTCCACCAAGAGCAAAGAATTCTGATGTTAGACAACCGATAGAAGATCATGAGAGGTCCAATGCATTGAAGGCAAGCCCCATTCAATAAACGGCTTATTTGATATATTCTGGAGCATCCAACCACATGGTTGCCTCCAGCGAATTCTTCACCACTCTAAATCTAGAGAAGGACCTAACATTCATATCGGGGATAAATCAAAGATCCTAGCAGCATGTACAGGTTCTATTAAAATCCAGCGTGGAGATTTCAATAATGTACTCTATGTGCCCTCTCTTGCATCAAATTTGTTATATGTTTATTAGGTGACACATACTGGCTCACCAAAGCAATTTTTATTTGGTTCTGACTCAATGGAGATCTCATATATCTCAACTGGGAAAATTACAATGAAGGGTGTTGCAAACCATGCCTCCAAGGCATATGGCTCCTCACACTTTCTGCCATACTCATCTCCAGTACAATCTTAACAACCATTCGAAAGGGATGGTAAAAACTCTCTTCCATCTCCATTTGCAAATAATGATATGTTGTCTAAAATTTCAGTTTCATAAGATGAGGAACAAGATCAGCATGATCTTGATATTGAGATTGTACCTCAAGATGATCTAGATCCAGATGTTGACTAAATTGTCATTAATGCCAACAGGTATGTATCAATGTGTCTTAGTGCCCCTTGAGGAGCCCCTTAGGGTTGAGAGAGTATCGGTGTCTATGGAGACCTTTTCACCTTGTCCATGCCCAAGTTTGAAGCCCTTGGAGCCCTTGGGACAATGGAAAAAGCCCTTAACACCATGTAGAGTGTTTAATTACCCCTAAGTTGGTTCTATTGTTCCCCCATTGTCTTCTTGGTTCCCCAGTTGTTTCCTTCGTTTCCCAGTACCACAACCATGCCCTTTTCCCCTAGATTGTGTCCTTGCTGGGTTGAAAAAGTTGCAAGAGTCCAAATTACCCTTTCAGTGGTCATTTGCATTTGATAAAGATCATGGTACATTAGGAGAATCCTAGGCACCTCACACCTTGATGTTTAGGTGTCTTTACTTGTGGTAACTCTAATAACCTAACATACTACCATAAAACCCTCACCCTTGGTCCCTAAGCCTACATTCTATCCTTTATTATATGCTTTGCTCCTAAAAAGACTATTAATGTCCTAATGGTAACCATTGTACCTTTATATTAGTCCTTGAGGCCCTTATGGAGATCCTAACCTAAAAACCTAACCTTATGACTAAAAGAAAGACTATTAACAATTAAAAAAATTAAGTAATACTTAAGATCAACCTTCTTAAATTAAAATAAAGAAGTATATTATACCCCTATCCTCCAACGTTGACAAGAAATGTTAAACACTTTAATAAAGTATTAGTTTATGAATATAATTAAAATAATAATCAAGTTGTAATAAATAAAATATTTCTTAATATTTAACAAAATTAATAAAAGCATTAAAACATGTTTAATGATTAAAATATCATTTAATTTTAACAAATAGCATATTATGAATTGCTTAAAAACTCTAACATTGTTGTTCCAGAGAGAAACTTCCTATGGCTTGGGGTATACCACAACAGACTGAATGACACCAAAAATCAATCCATTTCAATATGCAAGAGAGATAAATGCATCTAACACTAAAGGGATATGAAAAGTACCTTAATCTGGACGGTTGATGTAGATCCCCCTTAAGCTTTTCCAAGACACTTGTATTCACAATTCGCTCTCAACAACATCAAATAGGACAAGCATGCTATATATCAAAGTGTTAGGCCTGCGCTAGCATATATAAACCATCATGTATAAGCAAATAACTACATCCATGGACAAAATATTCATAGTTATGCACATGTATTGGACATGAAATGGATATTTCTATTAATAAAAACAGAGATAGAACAATGACAAACTCTGTTGGCACTTCTTTGAACCAGAGAAACCGAGTACTCCACCTGGGCCTCCACCACTTCAACCCTCCATCACAATGGCAAGCTTACAAAGCAAAGGCAAGCTTGGGAAGAGAAATAATGTGTACTCCAAAGGGACAAAGGGATACAGACTCAAGCATAAACAAGTGAGGCAACAATAAACTATAGTTTCCTTGCTCTCCAAATTCTCCTCCTTCAATGTATCTAAGAGGCTCAATATATAACACTACAAATAGGAAATGGAGGGTCGAGTCCAAGTGTTCTCAAGGCATATGGAAGGCCAAGAGTCAAGTTATTCGAGACTATATGAGTAAAACTCCATTTTTTTTGTGTTCATGCACATTTCCCAATGTACGCAGGTATTGGCTCAAAAGATGCGTCTACACGTGGATATTGTTTTAAAAGTTGTGTATACACATAAACATGTGTTTTTTGGGGACTTTCTTGGGACATCAAAGTATAGCTTGAGAAAAGGGGGTCCAAGGAGTCCGCAGAGGGACATGGGAGGCCATAAAGATGTGATCTACCAAGTATGGTAAAATTAGCTATAACAATTAAAAAATTTAAGTAATGCTTAAGATTCGCCTTCTTAAATTAAAATAAAAAAGTATATTATACCCCTATCCTCCAACGTTGACAACAAATGTTAAACACTTTAATAAAGTATTGGTTTATGAATATAATTAAAATAATAATCAAGTTGTATTAAATCAAATATTTCTTAAGATTTAACAAAATTAATAAAAGCATTAAAACATGTTTAATGATTAAAATATCATTTAAATTTTAATAAATGACATATTATGAATTGCTTAAAAACTCTAACGTTGTTCCTTTGATTAGGTCGGCCCCTACAATGGCATGTTAAAAAATTCAATTAATTAAATTTACCCTACACTAAGTCGGCTCCAGTCTATCCTTTAAAACGAATATAAATACACAAATTTCCAATCCATTTTACCACACAACAATAAGCTAGCTGACTGAGGAATCTCGGTTTTGGAGCAGTCTTCTGAGGATTTTTGGAGGGGTTTTACAGTAGAAAATGAGGCAGAACAAAGTTGGAAAACAACCCTCTCCTTTTATTTCTTTTGGCAGAGTTCTGGAGCAGTACATCTGTGGAGTTCTTTTCATGGGTTTTGGCAGCAAAAGAGAGGAACAGACCCAAGTTTAGCAGCAGTATAACTGAGAAACAATTTGTTGGTCTGATTTTCATAGGCAGCAGAGAGGGAGAATTGCATACCTGTTTTTAGAGACTATTTTTGGGGTTAACATTAGTGAGCAAGATCAGAATGCTAGGAGAATAGAAAAATCCTATTTGCAAGGTTCTATATAGTCCAAGCTGTCAAGAAGAACGGTTCTGAATAGTTCCCTTTTTGAAGTGTCTTTGCTGCTCTATACAGTCATTTGAGTTGTCTTTTGATCAGAGTTTAACAGCTGGTACAAACCTAAAGTCTGAATGTTTATTCTAGGGACTATCTCTGCACATTGCACAATTCAATGATAAGGTAAGTACAAATTCAAACAATGGTTTGTGCAAGTGGATGTGTTAATTGTGTATGTAATATGATGTATACAGTGATGTAGTGAGTACACAATTTAATGGTATGTACCTGCAGTAATTTAAAAGTGATGTTTACAATAGTAGTATGTACAAGAATATGCAGTATAATGAATGTAAAATAGTATGCAAAGTGATATGAATACATAGGTAAGAAGTAAGTACAGTAGTACATTTGCATGCATGATGATGCCACATGCCTTTATGATGACAATGATATAAAGATGAATATGCAAGCTATGGTGTGATGACATACTTCTATGCACTATGATGTGTACTTGTAACATACACATTACATGTTGATGATAATAGTACATACTGGCCGATGATGGTTCATACTTGATGGCATTGATGCACACCTATGATGATGCAAGCAGAGAATAACTAATTGGTCAGTGATTGTGTATGACAATGTGTACAAGGATGTATGTAAGCAGTGTGTAGCAGTGACATATACATGGATGATTTGGTAGTGATCAGAGTGCAGAGGTTATCACCAACATATTCAGAGTTTGGTATGTGACAGGTCCACAGGTTCGACAATCTCTTTTTTACCAGGGTGGTAGGACAGGGCAAGGAAAGGAGTTCATAGCCTCCTTCCGGTTGAAGCCGGAGAACTAGGGAGTTGTAGCTTCCTTCAGGTTGGATCATGTAAATCAGGGGGTTGAAGCCTCCTTCCAGTTGCAGCTAGAAAATTGAAGTCTTTATAAAAAGGGGGTTGTTTTCTCCTTCCAGTTATTTCTAGAAAACTATTTTTTAAAAGGATTCCGTGGTTTTACCCCTAGAACTTGGGTTTCCACGACAAAAATTATTGTGTACTGTGCAGGTTGTTATTTTTATACACATTGATGATGTGTTGTGATTGGTGATCAACAACCTGTTTTTGATTAAAATTTTATATTGTACAAATATTGATTCACCCCCCTCTCAGTATTTCAACAATTGGTATCAGAGCGGGTTCCTACAGAATGGACTAACCGTTGGAAGGTAATTATGGGAAAGTTTGCTAAATAAAGTAAATATGGAATACCCTTGTTTGATGGGAGCAACTATGAATTCTGGAGCATAAGGATGAGAGCCTTCATAGAAACTCAAGGAACCGAAATATGGCAGAGTCTCGAGAATGAGTACAAAGTACCAAAGACTGTGCCAACATATGCACATGAGTTGGTTTAATACAACAACAACTCGAAGGCCATAAAACATCTCCTATGTACTATAGACAAATTTGTATTCAACAAAGTGATGAACTGTCCCTCTGCAAAAGAAATGTGGGACAAACTCCAAACCACATATGAAGGAGACAACAAAGTCAAGGAAGCCAAACTTCAGACATACATGGGATAATTCGAACAGTTAAGGATGAATGAAGACGAAGACATAGCAGCCTATATTCTTCGGGTCGAACAGCTTGTGAATACCATTAGAGGTTTGGGAGAAGAGGTTGAGGAGGCTATAGTTGTTTGAAAAATTCTAAGAAATCTTCCCAAAAGGTTCAACCCCAAGATCGCTTCCCTAGAAGAAAGAACAGATCTAAAGACTATGACAATGGATCAGCTGCATGGGACTCTAGTAGCTTACAAAATGAGAATTGAAGACGAAGACACATCAAGAAACGAAGCAACAATCAAGGTCTCCTCCAAACAAGCTGGGAAGAACAAATAATCAAAGGACAAGCCAATAAGTGATGAATATGATGATGAAGAAATAGCTAGCTTTGTTCAGAAATTAAAGACAGGCACTGGAAAATACAAAGGTAAGCTACCTATTAAATGTTTTTCATGTGGAAAGATAGGTCATTTTGATTCTAAATGTCCATATGCAAAGAACTCATATAGTGAAGAGGATGATAGTTTTAAACCCTACAAGAAGTACAATAATTACAAGAAAAAGAACAAAAGAAAGTTTGCAAAGAAAAATAGTATCTACACAAAAAGAGGCAATAGCTCATCCAGTGGTGACTCCGACAATGACAGTGATAGTGATTCTGATGATGACGGTGAACCAGACAAATTACTCTTTATGGAAATAAGGTCATATAAGGATCTTAATAGTAATGAAGAATCTAAAGAGGAAGGAGAAGTAGATATTGAGGCAGAACTTGTAAGCACCTTGAAGGAGCTGAAGAAAGTCAGGAAAGAGAATAGGATGCTCAAGGAAGAGGAACAATGATTTGAACAAACCATCGTTGACCTGAAGACCAAACTAGAAGAATCCAAACGAGTTGAATACTCTCTTACAAAACAGTTAATGACAAATATAAGAGAAAAAGGAAAATAGTGAGGCTGAGATAGTATATCTGAAGAACAAGCTGCAGACGAAAGATATCGCAAAAAGTTATGAAAAAAGCTCCAAGTTTATAGAAAAAATCATAAGCAATAAAAATCCATTATTTGACAAGACCGGTATAGGATACAAGAATAATACCAATGAAGCCTAAAGCTCAATGTTGACAGATAACGAAAAGAATCCAAGAAGTTATGCAGAAATTGTCAAGGACTACACAAATGAAGAAGAGATCGAATGTCATCCAGAACATCCCTTATCAGAAGAAGGGCCAGCAGAAAGACCAGATCTCAAAAAAGCACCTCCTTCATATGTTCCCAAGTATGGATACTTCTTTTATGGGCATTGCTTTACATGTGGAATATTTGGACACAAAGCTGTAAACTGTTTTCAAAGCGTAAGACAACCATAGTACAATAACTGATTTGGTCCCTTGAGATCAGAAATAGAATGTTACAAGTGTAACAACTTTGGACATATAGCCATAAATTGCAGAATGAGGATACCAGCAATAAGAGATGAGGACATACCCAGCAAGGTATGGATCAAACACAAGAACAACTACAAATGTGGAATTTATCTTCAAGCTCAGAATCACAGCTGTGGTAAATGGTATGTTGATAGTGGTTGCTCCAAGCATATGACAAGTAACAAAGATGCTTCTGTCAATATTGAAAAGGATAAAGGATTTGTATTGTTTGGGAATAACAATTTAGCAAAAGTATTGGGAAAGGGCACAGTAAAGCTCGGAAGTAAAAAATCCCTGATTGAAAATGCCTTGCTTGTAGATAACATTAAAAATAACCTACTAAGCGCTAGTCAGATGTGTGATCAAGGACATGAACTCATCTTCAACTCAAAAGGATGCAAAATAAGGAAGCAAGGACCAAGGAAGTTAGTAGCCATAGCCAATATGACTCCAAAAAACATATACGTGTTAGATAAGATTGAGTCCGAGAAATGTCACTTGGGAAAAGAAAATGAAAGATAGCTTTGGCACGGAAGAATGGGACATATAAAGTTTGACAATTTGGTCAAAATCTACAAAAACCAAGCAGTTCGAAATATGTCGTAAGTCACAAATCCTGCTAAATTTGTATGTGAACAATTTCAACATGGAAAACAAACAAGAGTACATTTTAAGACGAAAGAGCATTCTTCTACAAAACCTTTGGAACTCGTTCACACTGAATTATGTGGACCAACCAAAAGCAAAGGACTGAATGGTGAAAAATACTTCATGCCACTCATTGATTACTAAACCAGGATGACATGGGTATGTCTTCTCAATAGGAAATCAGAAGCATTTGAATATTTCAAAACGTTCAAGGAACTGGTCGAGAATGAAACAGGGTCAAGAATCAAGTGCCTCAAATCCGACAATGATGGAGAATTCACTTCTATTGAATTCAACAAGTACTGTGAAGAGCATGGAATAAAGAGACAGTTTTTAGTAGCCAGAACACCTCAGCAAAATGGAGTTGTTAAAAGAAAGAATAGATCAGTAATGGAGATGGCTCGAACCATGTTGAATGAATCCTATTTAAATGACAAATTTTGGGGACACGCAGTTCATACAATAGTACACATCTTAAACAGAGGATTACTCAGAAACAAAAATGATAAAACTCCCTACGAACTATGGATCGGATGTTGGAGATATTTACCCACCATGCACACTTAATTTGGTCAATTTGGCCTTGTTAAACCACTATCCTAAGTTTTATTGACTTAATCAGCATCATATGAGCACTCTATGACATCAGCATGGGCACACCCACGCCTACCTTCAGTCAAGGAGGCCAACTAAGCCTTCTCCTTCATTTGGGGAGGCTAACTGGAGCACTTTGGTGCTGATCTGAATGTCATAAATGCACCTAATTACTAACTGACGGTTACAATCAGTTAAACTGAGTGGTGAAGGCGCCTCCATTCATTATATTGATTATTTTATTAATATTTAATGAACTTGAGTCAACAGAGGCGCCTCCAACCACCTTTGATGGACAGTTTGACTCCAGTTAACCTCATCGGGGTTCATTGGAGTTAATGATGCGCTACCACTTGATGGTTGGCATGAAGTGACATGTGTCTAAGCTACTTTCAATTAGACTCAGTCATCCATTGCACTCTGACTTCAGTTAGGACTCAGTTGAGTCAATCAGGACTTGATCAATTGGTTAACTAGTATGTTTACTCTAGCTTACAGTCAGTTAATCTACACCCATTCATTCAATTCGAATGACCTCCTTGGGAATTCGAATTGTCTTGGAATTCATGCATCTTACATGATCATTGTATTGTATTATTCATTATTCATTGATTATACAGAGCTGCTACTTCCATTGTAGCACCATTTTTCCAATTTTATGCATAATTGTCTGAATTCTTTGTGAGACTGTGTTTTTAGTCCCTAGACCACTCAAAGCTCACGACGAGACGAAGCTCAGATCTCTCAAAAACAAGGTTTTTGACAGAGATTGCATGAAAAATTGAGCAAAGCTCAAAAATTACAGCACTGCACTAGAAGCAAAGGCTTACCACTTAATACCCCAAGCTAGGAAATTGTTGATCAAGCTTGCTTGATCAACTATGCTAGGTAATATGAAATCCTAAAACGTGTAGGTTGTTCGACCTTACAGTGCCCATTTTGTTGTGATTTACAGGTTTTAACAGGTGAAAGCATTCGCTCCAACAGTTTGAAATGGATTCTTCCGTAGAACTCTTGACTCCGTTCAATTTCCATTCATGGAAAGGAGATATGGAGATCCAGCTACGTGCCAGAGGACTCTATCGGGTCACTATGGACACTGAAGAAGAGCCTACTCATGTAATAGACAAATCTAGATTCTTGAAAAAGAAAGATGAAGCATTCGGATTCTTATGCCTCTCTATTTCCCGAGATCTTCTTTTCCATCCCTCAGGATTGGAGACTCCAAAGGAAATTTGGAACAAATTGGAAACTCTGTATGGAAAATAGGATGATTTGAGAGTATACCAGCTTGAAAACAAGTTGATGTCTATGCAGCCTTCCAATTTCAAGACCTTGAATGATTTTTTCACAAAGTTCAAGCACAATGTCTTACTATTGAAGCAGTGTAAGGTGGAGAAGGAGGGTTATCAGCTCATCCTCGCCATACTCTCCAAACTTGGGAGCTGATTATTATGTGTTTGTTTCTACATTCCGTGCGGGGAAGCTCACAACCCCTAGATGGAAGACGCCTTCTCTCAATGCCTTCATTGAGTCCCTAACAAGTGAACATGATAATCTTGTCCAAATGGGGATCATCAGATCCTCCCGAGATCAAGCTCTCTTTGAAGCTCAAAGACCTGAAGGGTAAAGGAAAGCAGTAGAAGAACCCAAAAACCAAATTTGAAGCTCCTAAGCCTAAAGTTGAAAACCAGCAGCATGAAGAGCCTATCTGCTCGAAGAAGAGAAAAAGCAAAGAGCATAATGGGAAGGCAAAAATCAAGTGTTCATACTGTGGGAAGGGCTTCCACCTTGAACATGCCTGCATGAAAAATAAACTTGATGAAGCTACTTCTCTTCTTGAGAAAAATCACATCAATCTTCTTGAAAGCTTTCAGAGGAGAGATCAGCAAGATCGGGAACCACAACATGAAAGAGGTCATGCTCTCATGGCAAGCACTTCGAAGTCCAAATCACTCTTGATAGATTCTGGAGCTTCGAACCACATGATGGCTGAAAGAGACTCCTTCTCATCTTTGGAGACGGGCAAATCCATTTTTCCATCCACATGGGAGATGACTCCACAATCATATCCGAAGGACAAGTCACTGTAGATCTTGAGCATGGTTATTTTTCCAATGTTCAGTATGTACCATCTTTTGCATCAAACCTCCTAAGTGTTTATCAAATGACACATACAGGAGTTCCCAAGGGAGTCTCCTTTAGCCTGGATGATGTAGAGATCATAGAACTTGCATCTGAAAAACTTGTAGCAAAAGGCCTTTCAAACCATCATGAAAAATCCTACGAGTTCTCCCATTTTGTGGCGGATGCAAAGCCCACCCAGAACAAAGCTGAAAAATAGACCTCTCATTTTATTTCTTTTGGCAGAGTTTTGGAGCAGTAAGTATGTGGAGTTCTTTTCGTGGGTTTTGGCACCAGAAGAGAGGAACATGCCCAAGTTTAGTAGCAGTATAACTGAGAAGCAATTTGTTGGTCTGATTTTCATAGGCAGCAAAGAGGGAGAATTGCAGACCTGTTTTTAGAGACCATTTTTGGGGTTAACATTAGTGAGCAGGATTAGAATGTTAGGAGAATAGAACAGTCCTCTTTGCAAGGTTCTATACAGTCCAAGCTGTCAAGGAGGATGGTTCTGAACAGTTCCCTTTTTGAAGTGTCTTTGCTGCTCTATACAGTCATTTGAGTTGTCTTTTTATCAGAGTTTAACAGCTGGTACAAACCTAAAGTCTGAAAGTTTATTCTAGGGACTATCTCTGCACATTGCACAATTCAATGATGAGGTAAGTACAAATTTAAACAATGGTTTGTGCAAGTGGATGTGTTAATGTGTATGTAATATGATGTATGCACTGATGTAGTGAGTATACACTAATGGTATGTACATACAGTAATTTAAAAGTGATGTTTACAATCGTAGTATATACAAGAATATACAGTATACAGTATGTACAATAGTATAAAAAGTGATATGAATACAAAGGTATGGATTAAGTACAGTAGTACATTTGCATACATGATGATGACACATTCCTTTATGATGACAATGATATAAAGATGAACATGCAAGCTATGGTGTGATGACATACTTCTATGCACTATGATGTGTACTTGTTACATACACAATACATGTTCATGATAATATTACATATTTGATGATGATGGTTCATACCTGATGGCATTGATGCACACATATGATGGTGCAAGCAGAGAAGAACCATTTGGTCAGTGATTGTGTATAGCGATGTGTACAAGGATGTACGTAAGCAGTGTGTGGCAGTGACATATACAATGATAATTTGGCAGTGATCATAGTGCAGAGGTTATCAGCAAAAGATCCAGACTATGGTATGTGACAGGTCCACTAGTTCGGCAATATCTTTCTTACCAAGGTGGCAGGACGGGGCAAGGAAAGGAGGTCGTAGCCTCCTTCCAGTTGAAGCTAGAGAACTAGGGGGTTGTAGCTTCCTTCAGGTTGGAGCCTATAAATCAGGTGGTTGAAGCCTCCTTCTAGTTGCAGCTACAAAATTGAATTCTCTATAATAAGGGGGTTGTTGCCTCTTTCCAGTTATTTCTGGAAAACTATTTTTAAAAGGCTTCTGTTGTTTTACCCCAAGAACTTGGGTTTCCACGTCAAAAATTATTGTGTACTATGCATCTTGCTATTTTTATAAGCATTGATGATGTGTTGTGATTGGTGATCAACAACCTTATTTTGATTAAAATTTTATATTGTACAAATACTTATTCAACCCCCTCTCAATATTTCAACACCGGATCCAACTCCTATTCCGAATCAGAAGCCTAAATGGGCCCAAAAGCTTGAAGAAGTTGGGAATCCAAATGATAGAAGAAAAACGAAGTCCTAGTATCAGAATGAACATGTTGCAATCTCTCACACAACTTCGCTACCTACATAGAGGTGCAACAAACTTCCACAGAGATGCTACTTGATGATAGCGAATGATCCATAATTTGGCCCACTGAAGAACAAAATGGATCATTTCATTCCTCCTCCAGAAAGAAGAGACAAAAGCAACATTCACCAGATCGAAAAAAGATGGAAATGTTCACATGCACAGTCCTAGGATGTTGATGCAGCAATTTTTTCACAAATTTTTGCTCAGGGAGAAATTTTTTATCTTAAGTAGTATAGTTTGTTTCTTGATTCCTGCTTATTTTAAGGGGGGGTTTTTCCTATGATATTTTCCCCGTTTCCCTTATTTTACTAAGCAGTTTATTTTATGTCATTTAGATTGTATGGGTGACTTTTGGCCTATTTGTCAGGGCCCAAGTTGTCCAAAGTTAGGATTAAGGGGGGGTGTTTGGATTAATAATCCTCATTTGTCCAATATAGTCTATTTTGTCATATTGCATAGCTTAGGAGGTCATTTATCACCTTACTGGAGTTTTGGTGCCACCATGAATATTAGTGCCACTAGTGCCATTTGTGCCACTGGTGCCATTGGTGCCAATCCATATATTATAGGAGCCCACTCTGAGTGCCACCAACAACCTCCATTAGTTGGTTGTGGTAGGTAAGCAGTTATGCTGAGTCAACCTCCAGTTACAATCAATTAGATCACTTTCAGTTAGCTAGCACCAGTTATGCATGCATGAAGGGACAGTGGCACCCTTTTCCACCTACCTCATCAGTTAATTGATTGTAGACTTATTTAGACATCCGGAGCTAGACTAATGAGCCTCCAGCAGTGATTTAGACACACTGTGTTATCTATTTAGTCAACTTGAGATGGTAGATTTGAATCCTATCCATGGAATTCAAATTTTATTTATTGTATAATCATTGTATTATTGATTAACGAATGGAGATTAATGTTGTAATTAACTGATCAATTCTTATTATATTTGTCTTTTTCAATGTACATTGTCTTTGATATTCCATTGCATAATTCTACTTCTCAATTGCTCTCATTTTCCTGTAGATCAACAGTTCACAAATTTAATACAACATTTATATCTCATGAATAATTATGCATCTCTATATTCATATCTTATTAATTTTGTTATTTGCCAATAAATGAAAGACAATCTACATATATGCTCACAATTTCTAATCCCAAGATTATGAATCTCTATATGACTATAATGAAAACATTCAAAAGCATATAGATCTAAATAGAATATAATAAAAAATGCGAGTACTTATCTTTTATTGTTTTGTGTGATCCCTCTTGATCTCTACTTTCTTGTGGAGATTACTAAAGTATCTTGGTCTTGATCTCTTTGCAAATTTGAGTGCATGCAGGAGGTAGTGAATCTCTGCATGGGGAAACTTGATCCCATACAACCTGTAGTGAATGCTCTTCTTCAGGAAAATCGTCTTCCAATGATCATCATCTTCTTCTTAGTATGAGTTCTAAACTATATTAGGATCTCATTACACATAAGATCCATTGAAGAAGGATAATATCCAATCCATAAATCCCTCAATCGTTAAACCAATTCATCCAGTTTTGGAAAGACGTCCATAGCACGAATTCTGAAAACTTCATCCTCAATAATTGATCGTATCTCTCAAATAGTTGTGAATTTTTGAAATCCACTCGCTTTAAAGTTAAATAAGCCCATTTGGGAAGTGGGTTTTCAACAACTTTGGCTAATCCATCATGGATTGATCGAAAATTCTCCATGAAATTTGTCTCCTAAAAGGTGACAGAAGTGGTACCTATTGACTTGCTCTTGAATTCACCCGAAATTGGATCGTCATGAAATGACACCTTACTATCCATTTATGTGTTAAGATTCATATTGATCTACAACAAAGGAGAAAAGTTGATCAACCTAATTGTTATAAAGTTCCTTTGTAGGCCCACAATTATTTCATCGTTGACCCTTTTATCACACAGTTCCTTCTCATTTTTTGTATTAAATACTCAAATGCTTTCCCACAATTGAGTTGTTCTCTACATTGTTGATAACAAATAATTTGTTTAATTGTTTCCTGATTTCTACCTCTGATTTCTTATTTAGATTGTTAAGTTTTGTTGTGTGGCTTTTTCCCTCCTACTATATTAGCTTAAAAAATCCGTTAAAATGTATCTTCTTCAATTAGTTGTGGACCATTTAAATTCTTTACCACACTATCAACGTTAAAAAAAATAGATTATCTATTATATATACAATCAAAACTTTAAATTAATTTTGTGAGCATCTTCAATCTATAGATCCAATACCTCTTAATCATACTCAACCCTAAATTGAGGGTATATTACTCTTATGCCTTTCCAAAGGGTTTCATAACTCATATATTACTAAAAGATAGTTTCCATTAGCATTGTCATCCTCTTCTTACTCTAGTGTATGCTTCAATATGAGAATCCTCTTATCCATTGTGAGGGATCTATCAACGATATTCCAAATATTCATAAATAGTTTTGTTTGGCACTCTAAGTTTCCCATAAAAGTGTTCTAACACCTAGAGTGAGTTCTTTTGCATCCTAGGCATTTGATAATTTTTTAGAAATATCTTACGAGTCATCGTTAGGTTTCTAAACAGAGAGACGCTCAACAAACAATGCTTGAGGGCTTAGACCAACCTTCAACTAAAAAAGTCTTATTTCCAAGCACTTTATTTATATATCTTTTTCCTTCATAGTATGTTCCAATAAGTCACATGTATCCTTGTGGATTCTCACTAACTTGTCTACCTTTAGTTTGTGAACATCAATGTTGATGTTATTCTCCTCAAAAACATTTTTACCCCGCCATTCGACGTTAAACATTTGTAGTTTTTTTGTGTTTTTGTCAAAGATAACATTGTGTAAAGTAATCAAATCATCAAACATTGGAAATAAACCAACAAATCATTACTAGTAATCCCTTACTTTGTAATTGAGAAACAAACCATAATGAAAGCTTCAAAATGTCAATATTGTTCTTGTCATCATTTACCTTTAAAACTTCATTTCCCATGTTAATAATATCATTCGCCAATTTACCATTTCCATTAATACAATATGTCTTCCTCTTAATCTATTTGCATTGTGTTCATTAGTTGTTTTGGCTTCTTAGGATCTTCACCCCCTTCCCTATTACTTGAGTTATTCTGAACATTATTTTAGCATTCAAAGCAATTGCATCACTATTGTTAATTTTAACCATACCCTTGGGACTATAGCAGGGGGTTTTTTGTTCCTTTTTCGAATTATATTTGCATATTGTTGGCCCTGTAACTTCCCTTTATAAACATTATATGAAGCACTAGCTTTAGGGAGACAACTCTTAATAATTTTTTTTATTTCTCTTTCATCAAATGGCTTGACATTTAAATTATTCATTGATTGAACCTTCCCTTTGGAATCCTAATCTCCAAAAAAATAGGCGTCCCATGGTTATTTGAACTTCCTATTCTTCATATGTTTCTTTGTTCCTAAGTCCTTTATGTTGCTTTTATATTACATCATCCATGCACATAATTTTAGGGTTTGGGAAATTAGAAACAAGTCTAATTGAAATATGATTCTTACATAATCCTTCGGGGTCAAATTATGGAATCCCATCAACATATTTGGCTTAAATTAACTCATCCCTCAAGAAATACTAGAAGAATGTCTAGACTATTAGACAACACAGCCATAAAAACCAAAATGCATGTGAATATATTTGCTTTTCTTCTTATTGTTAATTACATGGGCCCATTTTAATCTGTACCTATCCAAGAAATACCTATCACCCACAAATATAGGAAGGATTTTAGTCCTTCTTCAAACCCTTAAAACATGAATGAGTATGTGCCTATATTCATATTTACACTCCCCTTTGTCCTCTAGCAATATCTTGGCTTCATCCATAATCCATAAACAAAGGCATATTGAACCTAGTAGAAATTGTAATGAGCCCTCTACTTCCAAAACATTAGGTACCACAATTGCAGTGTCAATTTCTAGGTCTGTGTCACGCCGTATGTATATACCCTCATGGTTAGCAACACCCTCGACCAAATTTTTTTCTTGTTGCATATAAAATACTCGAGGAACCTTCTTCCTCACATTTTTCAATTTCACTTTCTTCAGTTTTAGTTCATTTGAATGCATTTGCGAAATAATGTTTTTTTTTCCTTCGATCCTTATCCTCAATATTTAGAGATTTTCAAGGATGGATTTTTTAGCTTAAAATACATTATGTTACAATCTTCTAAGTTTTTTCTCTTGCATGTAACATAGCACTTTCTTTGAATTTCCTTCCATGATATTCTCGTAATGATATCAAAGAATCAATGTTTTATTTCCTGTGATTTATCACAGTCTCTGAGTTTTTTATCCTTACCATGCATCACAAGTCCATAAACTTTGTTTCTTGAGATACCTCCCAGGTTCCAAAATTTTCTTGCATTGAGACAAAGCACAAACGTTTAATTTTGTGTTCTTTCATCTGTAACGTAGACTTAAAGAATTTGTTCTTCATGAAGTATCAATGCGTCCCAAAATGTGGTTTTATGAAAGAAACATGTTACCCCAAAGAGATCCTTTCCCTTATTGAAAATTCGAAATCTTTGTATCATGAAAGATACATGTTTTCTTGTTGCATATAAAATACTCGAGGACCCTTCTTCCTAACATTTTTCTTTTCACTTTCTTGAGTTTTAGTTTATTTGAATGCATTGGTCAAATAATGTTTTTTTCCTTCAATCCTTATCCCCAATCTTTAGATATTTTCAAGGATAGTTTTTTTAAACTTAGAATACATTATGTTACAATGTTTTGATTGTTTTATCTTGCATGTGACATAGCACTTCCTTTGAATTTCCTTCCATGATTTTCTCTTAACCATATCAAAGCTTCAAGGTTTTATTTCTTGCGATTTATCGCGGTCTCTGAGTTTTTGATCCTTATGATGTATCACAAGTCCATAAACTTTGTTTCTTAAGATACATCCTAGGCTCCAAAAATTTCTTGCATTGAGACAAAGCACAAATGCATAATTCCTCATTCTTTCATCTGTAACGTAGACTTAAACCATTTATTCTTCGTGGTGTATTAATGCGTCCCAAAACATACTTTTATGAAAGATACATATGACCACGAAGAGATCCTTTCCTTATTGAAAATTTGAAATCTTTGTATTATGCAAAATGTTACAAATTCCAAAGATTTGGAACGTGCGTACATAGATTTTGAATTCCAAAGGATTATGTGAACATGAGATACAATGATTTTTTTTCTTGGTGGACTATTTTATTTTTCATTTAGTATGTTGATATATTTGTTGGGTATTTGTGGCTGATCGGATTTGTCTTATTAGCTTCGAGTTGGATCTGCTTTCTGGACTACTTTTTGTTTTACTATATCAGCTGATCATCTTGGATTTGTACTGTTAAATTTACATATACTTAATCTAAGTATTTTTTCCCAGAGTTTAAAAAAAATGAATTCAAAATAATTGCTTTATCACATGTTTTTAAAGGTTTGCTTCATTGTTAGTTCCAAAGACGCTTTTTAAATGTGAGACCCAATATTTACCTCTTGTGATATGTCACATATTTAACGAATTTCCAATAATGTGACATGTCGCATTGTTGGTTAACTTCAATGTTGAAGAAAGTTGTGATGTAAAATTTTTATTAAGAACAAGACTTGTGATATATCGCATAGGTCAAGAACTTCAATATTCTCTTCCCATGTGACACATCGCACCAAGCACAAAGTCTAAAATTTCATATGATGTGATACATCGCATCGCAAAAATTTTGCATTAACCCACAAGGAATTGTTTAACTGGGATCCAAAACAAACTTCCATTAAATATTTAAGGCACTACGCATGACTTTTGTCTGTGAACTTTTCAAACACATTATAAAAGGCCAAAAGGGACATAGTGTTTTGTCATTTCTATAGTAGGGAAACATCGATTCCTTGACAAGCAAAATCACCATTGAAATCTATCATTTTCTAAGCAAAAAAGAGGGTTATGAGTAGTTCCTTCAATCAAATTCCATTGTGTTGTTAACTAGCCTACTCCGAGGTGCCAAATAAGCATGGTATCCCATTTTTATTTTGAAATTTCAATAGGAATCCGATTTGGGGTCAACCGATTTTTTTTAATTATGCTCTACGCTTATTTGTCATTTTCTTGTTTGGCTACGTAACCCTTGTCCATATATATTATCTTGCATCTACCTTACCCCTGGAAATTGTCTCAATGAAGCCTCATTGTTTTATCACCAGTACCGAATTTTCTACGAAGCCCTAACTTTCATCTAGTAATGCAATCCATGTTTTCCTTAAGAATAGGTTTTCCCCTTCTCTTCGAGTCATGAATCATTGCAAAATGGAATCTCACCCCATGCAATATTGTATGATGCCAATTTTTTGTGTTTTATGGTTTGAGCCATGTAGCCATTATTTTCCTAATTGAACCAATATCATGATGGTTATCAAAAACTTGCCTAGTTTGCTTCAAAATGTTTATGAAACGAACTATAGTTTGATTACTAAATAAACATCCAACATATCTAGGAAACAAACACTAATGCATACAGGACAACAATAAAATATATATTGAATTGATATGAGATGATGGCATAATGCCATGGGATGGTGTGCTTAAATAAGCATTGACTGGTCACCATGGATGAATAAACATGTCTTTTCATTAGGTCATGTCACTTCATAACAAATTAATTATTATTATTAATTTATTGTTCATACACACTCACACAAACACACATTACAATCTCGGTGGAGTGTTGCTAGCAACAGGTAGTTGTAATAGCTATTGCTGAGGTAATTGAAATTGTTGTCATGGAAATTATGGGGTGTCATGTTGTTGTTGGATAAAAAGGGGAAACATATCCAATATTGTGGCCATTGATAGCCATGGTTTAGCTAAGGTAGACATTATTTCCATGGCATGGAGGAATACCATCCTTGAGAAGGGTATTGCATTTGTTGGTAAATCCAAAAATCATTTTAAGACTAAGAAGGATATTGAACAATACATGAGGGTTGAGGTTTCCAAGGTCACTTCTTAGCAATGAAACATATACGATAATTTTCTGCATTAGTCCCTTGATAAACAACCTTTCGTCACCATAGAGAAGGGAAACTACTAGTGGCATGGTTTTGCTCAGAAACACTACAAACTTTTATATTGTTTAATGAACAATCCCTAAGAATATTTTCTTCTTTCATTTGGAGCAAAATATATATAATTCCAACTATGTTCTTCCTACTTCTTTTGGCTTGCAATGTATCAAATTTTCAGTTCAAAGAACTAAGAATGTCACTCTTAAAAAATTTCAAAAAATAACCTATTTAAGCCCGGGTGACTCCTCCTTCGAAGGATTTCATGATTATGGCAATGACATCTATAGGACCCTTACCATGTTTTTCATTATCCAATGAGTAACATCAACATAACTCACAAATTTCCTCGTAATATAATTGAGAAACATCTTTGGTTACCATTAATTTAGCACATCAATACATTAATCCGAAATGCCTCGAAGAATGTCCTGATCCAACTTCTGTTGCTTCTATCTCCACAAATTATACACGAATATTTCAACATAGTTTTCAACACTATCATCTTCCTTTTGTAGCATGCTGAATATTTCTTCTCTTAAGTTTCTTACAATAACTTAATTTTTTTTAGGAATGTTTGGTACATCTCTTCCCATGTTTAGATAGTATTTCCTCCAATTCCTCTTAACTAATGAAATATTGCTTGTTGGATAGGATGGAAGCAACTTAAGCTTCTGAGCATTAAAATATTAATCATAGCTACAACATAGCACATTAAAATTAAAGAGAAAAGTGATTGGGTCTTCAGTAGACCTTCCATGAAAGGCTAGCAAATAAACAAGCAAAATATTCTTCATTTGAAGTATTCCATTGAACACTCGAATTCAGAACTCAAAGTCACAGGCTCTTGTTCATTAGAGCCTTATTTTTCTTTAGTAACCAAATTATTTAGAAAATTGATTCTCCAACCACTTTCCTCTCCAAAAGAAACTAATTCCTCAAGAGTAACCAAGAAATCTAGTTCTTGGATTGGATTCTCTCGGTGTTCAAAAGTTTATTTCCCACTAATCAAATCTTGTGTTTGCACAATCTTTATACTATAAGGAAGATATATTGCTTCGGTTCTAGAACCAACTTCTGACCTGACAAGATTGGAATCAACAATTGTTTATATAAATCGTCGGGAGATGGATATATATTCTATTTTTCCTCCTCTCATTAGTTTTATTGCTAGTGTGTTAGTATTTAGGGTGGTTCTTACTACACCATGGAATCATGCTCTTGAATGTTTGGCTCTATTCATGCATCTATATGCAAAACATTTCGTATGAGACATTAGAAGGAAGATTTTTTATTGTTACAATGTTTTAAATCCCCTTGCAATGTGTTATCTAATTCAACAAAAGAAAAACTTATTAAGCCTTTAACACCCCCCTGACAACGGTGCCAAAAATGACATGCTTGCTATATACTTTATTATTTCTAACATGGTATTTAGCTTACAAGTACATTTAATTGTCAATCCAAGGCTTGTACACTTGCAATATATCATGCAAAATACATGTAGGTTTTCAAAAGTAATAAGAAATTGAATACTACCATGTTCTTTACAAACTACCCAAAAATTCAATTCTATTAATCATAAAACAAAGTTGAATTAAGTTACAAGAAAGAAGGAAATTCAACCATGAAAACAAAGAGCAAATAAGCACACCCTAATTCTCAACTACAAGATTAGTAGCACACAATTTATTTGTTATATACAAGCATTTGTAGCAAAATAAATCATTAATTGTAAATGAAATGTAAATGAAACTAGAAAGCATTTGTAATTACTGCAGCAACAAATCTAAAATATGCATAGTATTGAAAGCAAATTAAGTTAATAAACAAAATATGACACAACACTTACTTCTTTAGAGTGGACTCTTCTTTTGCAGAGCAAGGCACTGGAGGAATTTAGTAGCCAACTTTCAATGCACAACAGTGCTCAAAACTTAGGAATCCATAAACAAAGAGGATAAGAAACAAAGGTCAATTGTTCTTTATCTATGATCTGCAAAAATAATTGTATATCAAATATATGAAGACATCAGAGTATTTGTTCCTTCCTAATAAGAGGTGAACATAGGCTTATATAGCCTCAATCTTATAAAAACTTAATAAACAAAATTTAATGACGATGGGATTAAGAATTAAAGATTCTCAAGACGTGGAAAAACTGAGTTTTGTGACAATAAAGAGAGCAAAGAAACAAATCAACCATAATTGGTTTGCTCATAAAAGACCTACTAAGTAAGGACATTTTCAACCAAAATATGAATCCAAATAATTCTTTGATTTCTACCAATTACTAAATGGCATATTCTTGAAGCACGCACTCCATCAATCCAAATAATTGTTTGATTTCCACCAATTACTAAATCGAATATTCTTGAAGCACGCAATCCATCATTACATTGTCGAAACTGTAGTGAACTGCTTGAACTCTAATGGAACTATAACTTTTGGTTTTACAATAATGGATGTGCAACAACATGATTCGTGGTTCCATAGAAATAGCAATTGGAATATTGTCATGTCCCTTTTCAAATGACCATCTTGGAGAGGAATTATTATCCTATCCAATTCCCGTAGGCTATAGTCAAGAAACTAGGGAAATAATTAATTATTAAATGTCACCTAGGCTTAGAGTATTTTACAAAGAAACATTAGTTTAATAAAGTGACTTTACAAAAATCATTTAAATAAAAGTGAGCGGAAAAGGTAAATTTGGGTCAAATGAGGGGTCAAGAGGAAATTATATGATAAAAAGGGGAAATTTCTCATTAAAGTCACTTTTATAATATTAAAAAGTGAGAAAGTGTCAAGGGAAGTCGAAGAGTCACAAAGAGGATATAAGTGAATTATAAAAAGGACATGAAGGCTCATTCTCTCCATTCTTGTCAATTGCATTTTTGAAAACTAAGAGCTCTTGAGCCTCTCAACTTCCCTTGGATGAAACCCTAGGAGGAGGTGAAGAGTATCGATAGTGCGATGATCTACCCTAGCTCTTGATGGTGGAGGAATCACTTCAAATTTCTCAATTGTGATTCTTTGTCGTAGTTTAAATTTACATTTTGGTCTTCAAAACTGGAATCTCTCGAGAGTTTTCAATGTTTAAGATGGAGTGCGCACCCATGACTGGAGGTTCTGGCTGCTAGAAAAGCCACATATAATCTTTCTTTCACTTTCTTGTAGAGGGAGCACCAATGGGAAGATTGACACCATTTCTAAGGAGGGCGTTGCTAGAAGACAGACTGAGTAGTCACCTTCCATGTTTCTTATTTCGGCTACCAATAAAGAGCATCATATCATATTTACTTGAAGGAATACACATCGGTTGGGGTCCAGCTGTTAAACGCAATTGCTTTATGTGTCATCTGGTACTGTTTGAGAGGGTGCAACTATCTAGAAGGATGTCTTTGTGTGTGGAGAAAATATAGAGGGGTTGTGTATTTCTTATGAGAACTATTCACTATATTTTGTGAAAAGATCGAACCTTCGTTTTTGCAAATAGACTCAGTCATGTAGCATACTTCTCTATTGCTCGAGATCATCTTCCTATATCAGCATATTCATTCCACTTATTTCATGTAGCAAGCAACAATGTTTTTACATCTTTTTACAAGGGTTGAAAGTGGTCGTGAAGCTTCTCTGAAGTAGCAGCAGTCTACTAAAGACTACTTTCTTGTCTATTGGAACCAACCAACAAAAGGGAGTCCATTTCATCACTTCACAAGCATGTTTTCAGTCATTGAATAAATAACCAGATCTAAAGTTTCTTTCTCTAAATTTGTTATTTGCATTGTTTGCTTATCTACTATCATCATTAAAATAGTAATGTTATAAATTGTTAACATCATATATGGTTACATAAAGGATGCAATGTTAAACCCATAGAATGAGATCCAAGTCTTAAACACCTACAACAATGAGCATTCTAAGTGTTTGTCGAAATTCCACAACCAGAACTTCTGCACAGTAAGCTATAGCAGTCTATGCTTGGAGTATTTGTTAAAAATTTCTAATCAAGGAGTTCTCATAGAGCATCACAGTCATCTGGAATCAAATTTGGGTTTAAGGTAGTAAGGTCGCAATGATCACTAGTGTTTGACAAATCCTCAACCAAAATTTAGGTTGTGGGAAAAATTTGGTCCATTTTAGATTGGGATCTTACAAATATCTCAGATTAGTATAAGTGGAGCATAATACCATTAGTATCACAGTAACACCAAGAGCTGTTGCAATGGGATAAGCACATGCATCCTATTTTGGTGAAGTGATTTATCTATTTACATGGTGACTCTACAAATAAACTCCATTGGTGACTCTACAAATCAACTCCATTAGCGACTCTACAAATCAAATCCACTAGTGAACCAAGCTAAAGACTCCACTAGAGAATTACAAATGAAAACTTCATGATGAACTCGAATGTATTCGTCTCCTTTTATCAAGCATTGAATCAATTAAACCAAGCAATCTAGAATTTAAGAGAGACTAGGGAATTAAGAGAGGCCCATATTGAATGGGAATCATCATCACAGCATGAGGATGACTTGGAACATAATTATGTGTATGAACTTGAATATCAAGAACATTATGATACCCATGATTTTTCTCATCAGTCTAATGTGGACCGTTTTGAAGTAACTTCCCAATCTCCCTTGCATGATCTGATAAATCCACCTCCGCCAAGTGTTTTTGTTGTGAACGAACCCAATTCACTCTCGAAGAACTATCCAAAAAATAGGATACATAAAAATAATTCATACTGGATAAAAGTAAATGTATAATAAAAGCATGAAAGAGATGATTGAATTAAAATGAAAGTGTGCCACTTATATAGCTAACGTAGGACACAGATGGTGACCATCCATGAAATGATGTGTACCTTAAATAATTAATGATTATGTATTATATTATTATTATTTATGACATTATCACATAATGTTATATATATTAATGTATGTAACGTTTCCTTCCTCTTCATAAATGATTTGTACTCGAAGCATAATTATGGAAGAATTTATCCCTTTTTCTTGCTCATAATTCTTTCTCATGATCTTATGTGTTGGTAGCTACAACACTTGTCAAAACTAGATGATTGATGTATTTGTAACTTCGAAATGTATAAAAGTAACTTGTATTTCTTATTGTCTTTCATCAACGGAGATGTTTGTTCCTCCAATGGAGAGAGTCATTAATATAATAAAGTCATGTAAATTCATTGAGGTTAACCTTTCGTTGTAAGTCGAGGCTGTTAGTTTTTTGTAGGTTAGATGAGTTTTAGTACCAGTAATAAAATTCAATGCATGAACATATAAAGAACTGAGATAAAATTCAAACTGTAATAAAACGTAACAACATAAGTTTCATTTCTTTCAACTTTAACGCTCTGCTGGTCACTACGTTAAAGTTGATCATTGAAATGTTTCATCAACTGTCATGTACAGAACAATAATAAATAACATGTGCAGTAAACTAATTTTCAAGTAAACTACAATAGATAAAGAATCTTAACCATTGTTGGATCCGCCTTATACTCAGTTAGATCTGAGTTTGATCTTGTCACTGAAAGGACAAGTCAAACTGGTTGAACCATATACGTACCTTGAGAGAGAGGGGGAGTAAACAAACCTTAGTTTCTTCAATCAAATTAGCAGTGCAGTCAAGAAGAATCACACAGATGCACTCAGAGTGAAAGATGTGCAGTCAAGCACTCTATCAATAGATTCACGGTAAACAAACTCCCGCAACCAGTCAGGGTGGATCAAATAGAAAGACTCAGCCTGTGCAGAGAAAAGATTGCAGTAATAACACAGGTAAAATCTGCAGACTGCCACAGCCCAGATCTAGTAATCCAGGCAGATCAGTGAAGACCAGGGGAAGACCAGGCAGAGTGATCCCGAGAAGACAGGCCAACAATCAACATTCAAGCTCGTGAAGGAAATCCATAAGCCAGGCCGTGAAGGAAAAACAGAAATAAAAAATCCAAGTCTGTGGAGAAACCGTGAGCCAGGCCGTGGTGAGAAAACAGCAATCCAAATCAAGCCGTGGAGAAAATCGTGAGTCAAACCGTGCTGAGAAACAGCAGTAAGAAAATCAAACCATGAAGAAATAAATTCGTGAGCCAAACGGTGCTGAGAAACAGCAGTAAGAAAATCAAACCGTGGAGAGAGTCGTGAGCCAAACCATGCTGATAGACAACAGTCAAAATCAAACCGTGGAGAGAGCCAAACCGTGCTGACAAATAGCGAGCAAAATCAAACCGTGGAGAGAGCCGTGAGCCAAACCATGCTGATAGACAGCAGTCAAAATCACACCGTGGAGAAAGTCGAAAAATTCCAGATCATAAAATCGCAGAGCTTGGGGATAATGAATCGAAAAGCTAAGGTGTGTGATTTAATGTAAATGTACGCCTCTTTTATAATGATTACATGGTCCACATATAATCATATAACTTAGGGTAAGATAAAGTGGCCCTAATAAAATGGAAAGACAAAGTGTATCAAAGGGTAAAAGGTAAAAGGTTTTATTTTATTTTTATTTTTTTTATTAATAAATCATAAATGATTTTATTAATAATTTATAATAAAGTCATAAAATAAAAAATCTAAAGGTCCAACATAAAGTGAAAAATCCAAAATCATAAGTGGGTTAACCATAAATGGCATTTTTAACAAAACATAAGGTAACCATAACAATACTAGGTCCAAAGGTCTTTAATAACCAATTAGGTAAATACACTCCATAAAATCAGAGTCATCATAATCAAAGGTGCACACAGGTGAGAGTGATAGGAGTAATAGGACCATGAGTCAACAACCACAAGATCAAAGTGAACCAAGCAATCATATAGGACCAACAAGACCAAAAACTTTTCTCTCTCTCAAGGTACATAGTTTTATATATTTTGTCATCACTGTATAAGGGGGAGGATCCACACGGATGGTACAATCCCTTTGTCCTTGACACTGCTCCTAAAGGTTAGGTACTAGGGACATCGTCAAGGGGTGGCCAGTCCCTTGAGAATCAACCTAGCAATAAACGATTAGGAGAGGGGACATCATTATATTCCATTCTTAATGAATGGCTTTCAACCTTAGGCTGAGTTTCAATCTCACACTGAATCAAGTTGATCAATCCTTGGACCCTAACCAGGTCATCCATTCTCTCGCAAAATGGTTCTCAGTACTAAGCCAAGTTTCAGTCTCACACTGAAAATTGATCAACTACCTGCAGTACCTACTTGGACATCGTGTCCCTTGTCCTATACCAGAATATATCTCTGCCTCCACCTGCAGGCTCTACTTGGACATCACATCCTTGGTCCCAGACCAAAATACCCTAGAGGCATATAGGGGCCCTAGCCACATGCTAGGGGTTTTGCCATGGCATCAACCTGCTTGGTCCCAGAGCAAGAACCCCAGGAGACTACTAGGGGCCCTAGGGTACCTTCTAGGGTCTTACTCTGTCCTAGTCAACTGACTAGGAAACCATTCTCTGAGAATGAGTCTCGCAGCTGCACTAACTTTAACACTCCCTCTCAACAAGAGGGACATTCTCAGCACATCGATAACATATTGTACCCTTACATTGTGATAACTCATCTCGATGTCTTTCAAATTGTAATCAATTTCAGGGTTTCTTGAGAACCTCAAACAGCTCTCCATCTTAGCATGGAACAGGATCTCATAGATCTTATTGGAAGTTATAGTCGACTTCCCTTGATGGCTGAGAATTATATTCCGCAAATCAAATTTCCAAAACCGTCGTTGGACTGACACCTCATAATAGGAGTAAACCAAATCAGTGACATGGCTCTCAGTGGGGCAATCTAGAAGCTTTTCAATAGGCTTCTTAAAGAGATCAAACGTAGGCTTCTTGGCCTTCTCCCTCTGCTTCTCTAAGCGAGAAGTCTTATAAGATTCTATCTTTGAGTCACTGGAGGACTGATGGGAGATCACTCTTTCATCTTCCACAACCCCACTTGGTTGGGGACTAGAGAGTACAGATGTCTCCCTCTTGATCTCTGAAGCTTGACTAGGGTATAGAGTTTCAATGGCATGTCCTGGGACCTTATAGAGGTCACCTTCACGAACTCCAATCACAATGGCAGAGTTTATACTTCTACCTTTGGACCATATCAAAACTTTTCCTTCTGAGAAAGTTACAGAGTACCCTTTGTCTTCTAAAACTGTTACTGAAATAACATTCTTCTTTAGACCAAGAACATATAAAAGTTCTTCAACATTAATCAACGTACCTGAATCAAGCTGTATCTTGGTTGAACCAACCCCTTTAATGTCAAAGGTACTTCCATCTCCGAGTTCCACTTTCTTGTGGAACTGCTTGACCTTTACGGATGCCAAGGTCTCCTTAAATCCAGTCATATGCTTAGAGGCTCCACTGTCTATCCACCAGGAATCTGAAGAGTTGAAGGTGGGACTTGAAAGTGTTGAGGCCAAGTAATATTCTTTTCCTTGACTTGTATTCTTGGTTTCAACCTTAGACCTCTTTTGTTGAGGTTGCTCTTCTTCTATAGCAATTGAAGCATGTTGTTTCTTTCTGTGCCAATTTTTGTTAGATGGTTTTCTACACTCCCTTGCATAATGACCAGGCTTACCACAATTATAACACTTAACTCTTGATTTAAATCAATGCTTACCTCAAGGTTCCTGACTATTGTCCTTGTGTGGTAGGGGATTCTTTCCTTTCTTTGTTTTGACAAATAGGGCTGGATTATTTTCTGGTGGGGGCACGAATTTTCTTTGGATCCTGCTTTTTTCATTTAAGCAGCCATGCCACAATATTTCAAAGTTGGGTTGATCCCCTCGTCCATTTACTGAAGCCAAGAATGTCTCCCACGTTGTAGGGAGGCCATCGAACACTGTCTGCACAAGATCATCGTCTTCTACCTTATCTCCAATGGCCAAGAGTTGGTCTCTTATCTGAGCAATCCTAGAAAAGAAAGTAGCAACCTTCTCATCTCTCTCCATTCTAACTGATCTGAGTTGTTTCTTCAAGACTCTTCTCTGAGTAGGAGCTTTCTTCTCATAGAGGTTAGCTAGAGCATCGAAGCATTCTTTGGTTGTCCTTAACGGAGCTAACACAGCCATCAGGTTATCTTTAACTGAGTCAAAGATAACTCGCTTTGCCTTGGCTTGCTTCTTTTTGAACGCTGCCCTGCCTTGGGTTGTAGTAGGTTCTTCAACAACTCTAGTAACCAAGTCATCTAGATCGCTTTCTTCTAGGATATTTAGAACCCTAGCTTTCCATGCATTGAAGTTGGAGGCTCCCTCAAGCCTATCTTCTGATTTTACTGAAGGAGTAGTCATCTTAACCTTTAATTGTCAACTTGAAAGGTAAGCTTTTGTGAAGTATAGACCTTGTCTTAGGATCGTTGTAGTTTCTGTTGACTGCAAAACAGAGTTAGCTACACCCTAAGCTCTGATACCATGTTAGTTTTTTGCAGGTTAGATGAGTTTTAGTACCAGTAATAAAATTCAATGCATGAACATATAAAGAACTGAGATAAAATTCAAACTGTAATAAAACGTAACAACATAAGTTTCATTTCTTTCAACTTTAACGCTCTGTTGGTCACTGCGTTAAAGTTGATCATTGAAATGTTTCATCCACTGTCATGTACAGAACAATAATTAATAACATGTGCAGTAAACTAATTTTCAAGTAAACTACAGTAGATAAAGAATCTTAACCATTGTTGGATCCGCCTTATACTCAGTTAGATCTGAGTTTGATCTTGTCACTGAAAGGACAAGTCAAACTGGTTGAACCATATACGTACCTTGAGAGAGAGGGGGAGTAAACAGACCTTAGTTTCTTCAATCAAATTAGCAGTGCAGTCAAGAAGAATCACACAGATGCACTCAGAGTGAAAGATGTGCAGTCAAGCACTCTATCAATAGATTCACGGTAAACAAATTCCCGCAACCAGTCAGGGTGGATCAAATAGAAAGACTCAGCCTGTGCAGAGAAAAGATTGCAGTAATAACACAGGTAAAATCTGCAGACTGCCGCAGCCCAGATCCAGTAATCCAGGTAGATCGATGAAGACCAGGGGAAGACCAGGCAGAGTGATCCCGAGAAGACAGGGCAACAATCAACATTCAAGCTCGTGAAGGAAAGCCATAAGCTAGGCCGTGAAGGAAAAACAGAAATAAAAAATCCAAGTCTGTGGAGAAACCGTGAGCCAGGCCGTGGTGAGAAAACAGCAATCCAAATCAAGCCGTGGAGAAAACCGTGAGTCAAACCGTGCTGAGAAATAGCAGTAAGAAAATCAAACCGTGAAGAAATAAATTCGTGAGCCAAACGGTGCTGAGAAACAGCAGTAAGAAAATCAAACCGTGGAGAGAGTCGTGAGCCAAACCATGCTGATAGACAACAGTCAAAATCAAACCGTGGAGAGAGCCAAACCGTGCTAACAAATAGCGGGCAAAATCAAACCGTGGAGAGAGCCATGAGCCAAACCATGCTGATAGACAACAGTCAAAATCACACCGTGGAGAAAGCCAAAAAATTCCAGATCATAAAATCGCAAAGCTTGGGGATAATGAATCGAAAAGCTAAGGTGTGTGATTTAATGTAAATGTACGCCTCTTTTATAATGATTACATGGTCCACATATAATCATATAACTTAGGGTAAGATAAAGTGGCCCTAATAAAATGGAAAGACAAAGTGTATCAAGGGTAAAAGGTAAAAGGTTTTTTTTTTTTTTAATTAATAAATCATAAATGATTTTATTAATAATTTATAATAAAGTCATAAAATAAAAAATCTATAGGTCCAACATAAAGTGAAAAATCCAAAATCATAAGTGGGTTAACCATAAATGGCCTTTTTAACAAAACATAAGGTAACCATAACAATACTAGGTCCAAAGGTCTTTAATAACCAATTAGGTAAATACACTCCATAAAAGCAGAGTCATCATAATCAAAGGTGCACACAGGTGAGAGTGCTAGGAGTAATAGGACCATGAGTCAACAACCACAAGATCAAAGTGAACCAAGCAATCATATAGGACCAACAAGACCAAAAACTTTTCTCTCTCTCAAGGTACATAGTTTTATATATTTTGTCATCACTGTATAAGGGGGAGGATCCACACGGATGGTACAATCCCTTTGTCCTTGACACTGCTCCTAAAGGTTAGGTATTAGGGACATCGTCAAGGGGTGGCCAGTCCCTTGAGAATCAACCTAGCAATAAACGATTAGGAGAGGGGACATCATTATATTCCATTCTTAATGAATGGCTTTCAGCCTTAGGCTGAGTTTCAATCTCACACTGAATCAAGTGTATCAATCCTTGGACCCTAACCGGGTCCTCCATTCTCTCGCAGAATGGTTCTCAGTACTAAGCCGACTTTCAGTCTCACACTGAAAATTGATCAAATACCTGCAGTACCTACTTGGACATCGTGTCCCTGGTCCCATACCAGAATATATCTCTGCCTCCACCTGCAGGCTCTACTTGGACATCACATCCTTGTTCCTAGACCAAAATACCCTAGAGGCATATAGGGGCCCTAGCCACATGCTAGGGGCTTTGCCATGGCATCAACCTGCTTGGTCCCAGAGCAAGAACCCCAGGAGACTACTGGGGGCCCTAGGGTACCTTCTAGGGTCTTACTCTGTCCTAGTCAACTGACTAGGAAACCATTCTCTGAGAATGAGTCTCGCAGCTGCACTAACTTTAACAAAGGCAATAGTCCCCACAGTTGAGTCATATTAGGGTTATTAGAATCTCCTAGTGAGGTCGGCCCTGTAGAGTAACTGTCAAGTGGAAAACAAGTATAAATAGAGAGTGAGACTCTCTATTTGTCACACACACTCACTCAACAGTAGCGCATGAGTGAGAGAGGAGGAGCTCGCACAAGTAAGAGAGAGAACAATTGTTGGAGATCATCTTTGTATCTTTGGGTTTTACTTTTGCTATTGGTGCTCATTCTATCTCTAAGGAAGTTGCGGGGTTTTTTCCTTANTCTCTTGTCTCTTGTGATTATTGTTGTGCATGTTATTCTCTCAGATAAGATCCTAGATCATATTGATTAAATGATAAAAATCTAACATGGTATCAAAGCTAACATGAGAAGAAGACACTATGCAGTTGCGGCAACTAGGGCTTCCTAGTTGAAAGTGCTCTCCAGAGATCATCAAGCAAGGAGGGCTAGGCTAACTCACCTCACTAGGGCGCATGTATTGGTGGTAGCAATTTCTGAATCAATTAATTTTCACTGTACAGCTGAAATACAACTGTATTGGTAACTAATGGAAATTAGGGTTTTAATGCCTGGAAACCCTAGAAGTTTGAATTTAGTAATCCTAGAACTTTCTCTATAATGTGATATTGGAGAAGGCTTAGAAGCCAAAAATTTTATAGGCCAAAGAGAAATTCGTGTTGTACACCGTCTAAAAATTTCAGCCGCGGATTCGTTATTCTTCAGGAGATATGCTTCCTCCAAATCAGGGTTACAGCCTCCTCCAAAATACAGTCATAAATAGGTGACCTAGGGAGATTTGTTATATCTCGGGCTAGGAATGTCCAAACGAAATTTCCCAAGATGTTTCAGGTAGGGAATGGACTTTAGTTTATGTGGTAAATTTTTCAAACCCAGAATGTGAAACAGTGACACATGGAAGTCCGTACAAGTTCGCTATTATGAACAGTCCCCAAAACAATCACCTTTGGAAAATCCGAATAACTCCCACTTGGAGAATCATTTTCTGCTCTAACATGTGGGGTGGAAAAGAAGATTTGTCAGGCTATCACATTGAGAAGTTTCAGAGCTAAAGAATCGAAAACTTCGGAGATACAGCAGAATCAATATAAGTCATTTATGAAAAAGAAATTGGAAAACTAGGGCTTCCTGTTCCGGGAGCTTCCCTCCACTGTTTTCAAAAATGGAGTACATTAGACAAATCGCCTTGAATAGGCCCATCTTTCTATCCAATCAGAAGTTTGAAATTCCAAGTTTTGAAAATTAGGGTTTATATGACAAACCCTAGATCAGCCAGCTCCAGAACCAAGACGAACACCTCAAATTGGAAAGATATAATTTTTTGTTATTTACATTTGAGGTTCTCGTTTCAAAATGACTAATAACACCAGCTTGATGACAAGCTTGGTGAAGCTGACAACTTCCAAGTATGGAAGTATAGGAACTCTGGGATCCTTGAAGAAAATGATTTAGATTAGTATTTGAGTAAAGAAGTTCTAAGAGCCAAAGGGAGATGAGGCTAAGGCTAGAGCCAAGAGAATCATTGCAGATTCTATTAAAGATCATCTCATCCCTCATGTGCCATCCTTGAAGACATCAAAAGGAAGTGTTCGATGCTACGATGAAGCAATCAAAGAAGAATAAGATATTGTTATAACCACCTTGAATAGCCTCCCACGATCATGGGATGCATTCAATCGAGGAATGTGTGCCAAAAGGAAGTGATTAGCTTCAGCAGACTCTGGGAAGAGTGCACACAAGAAGAAGCTTGACTCATAATAAGAGAAGAGAAGATGGGAGCAACTAAAGATTAAGCTCTCACAATTCAAGGAAGATCCCTCAAGCGATGATGAATATGAAGGATTCAATTCTTGAAGAAATTCTTATCCATCTTAGCATTTGGATAAGAAATGATGATGTTATGAATAAAGAAGATGATGAAGATGAAGGCTCAAGAAGGAGTCTAGCCACGAAAAAAATAAAAATAAGTATTTGAATTGTCTTTTCCTATATATCTAGTTGTTTAGTTGTGAAATGTATTATGCATAATAGAATGTCTACTTTAATGAACAATATACTACTAATATGTATGTTATGGGTAAGAAGCCTATAGTGCTATACAACACTCCATTGTTGCTTATCTAGTATGAAACCTCTTTGCTGACATATTCGGATTAGTGCACAATCTCAATAATGTTATGGTAGAGATGGAAGGCATCTGGAAAGTTTATGTGTATACGAGATATGGATGAATGTTGTATTGGCTAAAATAGTTGCATGATTAAATCTTTATGCATACGAATTTTCCATTGTGAATATGCCTTATGAAATGTTTCTAACCATACAACTGGTGCATTTGACTTGTAGGAAATATTGCGTACAATCACCCCCAAGAAAAAGGATGAGACTTGTTTCAAAGAACAAGTGACGACAGTTCAAGATTCACTCCAATAAGCATACATGAAGATGAACCTGAAGCTTCCATAGCGAAAGAAAGAGCTTCAGAAGAATATAAAGAGAACGGTAGATGAATAATAGTATGATGAGACTTCCAAAGAAAGAGGCCTCAGACACGCTCTAGTTATGTGACATTGTTCAGCGACATCATTGATGCAAAACCTTCCAGCTATGAAGAGGAAGCCAAGAAGAAAGGGAAGGAAAACACATGTTCAAAAAGAATGATGTCTAGGATGCGATATCGAGACCTGAAGGGAAGTCCGTGGTGTCTTCCATATGGATCTACAAGATCCATCATGCAGTAAATGGAAACATCGTGGGATACAAGGCAAGATTCATAGCACGAGGCTTCTCACGGAAAGAAGGCATAGACTACGAAGAGACATTTGCAGCCACTAGGAGTTGAGACACATGACACGAAGAATCATGTGTGCAAATTAAAGAAGGCCTTGTACGAGCTCAGAAGGCACCCATGGGATAACACCTACATGAGGAGCTTGAAGATCTTAACCTTTGCTACAAGGTTGAAGATGAAAGCCTATAGAGGATGGCAAGCTCACAGATGGGTGCGAAAAGAAATTTTGAAAAAGTTCAAGATAGAGGATCTTGGTATCCAGTGACCCTAGATGGATACATAGAATACTAGTAGCAGAGGAAGCTACTTGTCACTCTAGTACAGAAGTTTCAATACATAGAGTACAAAAGGAAGAGGAATAATGATACTTCGCTTCAGAGGGAGTGACTGCAGAAGATTCTGAGGTTCGACATGGTACGATAGGATGGACAGATTATTGATGCCTCTAGGATTTACTGAGAATAAAGAGGATTCCAACCTTTGCCTCAAGGTTGAAGGTGGAATACCAGTGATGCTCATGTTATATGTCAATGACATGTTCCTGACAGGAAAAGATGAACTCTTTAAAGTTGCAAGAAGGAGACTTGTTGCCGAGTTCGAGATGAAGGACTTGGATATGATGCACTACTTTCTAGGCATGGAGGTGTGGTAGAGAGCGGATAGAATCACCCTTGGACAAGGGAAGTATGTAGTGGAGATCCTGAAGAGGTTCGGGATGATGAACCGCAAGGCCATGGTCACACCTATGGCATCAAACTTGAAGCTATTGAGTGATGCTTAATCAGAGACGGTTGATGCCACGATGTATCGTCAGATGTTTTGTTCATTGATGTTCCTGACGGATCCGAGACATGCTCACTTGGTTGCAAAGCATGCAGTGAGGTACCTAAAGGGTACAGTTGAGTATGATACGAATCGGAAGACTAACTTGCATGATTATGTTGATTCGGATTGGTAGTTCCACTGAGAAGAAGAGAACCTTGGGATGCTTCTTCAGTTTGAGATCCGGTATGGGCTACTAGTTTGGCACGATGCAGTCCTGCATGGCACTGAGTACAGCTGAGGAAAAATATGTTGCCACTTGCTCGGCTATTTGTGAGGTAGTATGTTTATTTTGAAAACTACTATTTGATTTGATTGATTTGAATTGCATTTTTGTATGATGCAGAGGAGCAGTGAAGCTCCAATATGTCATCCAGATCGAGATCTCTCAAAGGAGGGAGTGATGAGTTCTAGCATAGCTGATGAGAAAAGTTGTATGAGCATAAAATCCTAGCGAAGCTAGTAGGTTGCTCAGACGTAATCAGTCTTGTAGGTTGTCCTCGGATGTAATCAGTCCTGGCGAAGCTCACATGTTATCATTGGACGTAATCAGACCTGATGTGATTCTCTGCTAGAAATGGCCAGAGTGAAGTTTGAGCACTTCAGGGAGAAGCTTGGTGTTCTTCAAATCGAGGTTCCTTCCAAGGGGAAGTGATGAGTCCGGTAACCTTTCTGACATGGTGGCAGGCTGGACCTCCCATGGTCGAATGTAAGTCTTGAGCCTTTTTGACATGCTGGCAGGCTAGGCCTCCCATGGTCAAATGTAAGTGCAGAGCCTTTCTGACATGGTGGCAGGTTGAACCTCCCATGGTCAGATTTAAGTGTTGGGCCTTTCTGACATGGTGGCAGGTTGGGCCTCCCATGGTCAGATGTAAGTGCGGATCCTTTCTGACATGGTGGTAGGATGGGCCTCCCATGGCCAGATGTAATTGTTGGGCCTTTCTGACATGGTGGCAGGTTAGGCCTCCCATGGTAAGATGTAAGTGTTGGTCCTTTCTGACACGGTGGCAAGTTGGGCCTCCCATGGTCAGATGTAAGTGCTAGGCCTTTCTAACACGGTGGCAAGTTGGGCCTCCCATGGTCAGATGTAAGTGTTGGACCTTTTCGACATGGTCGTAGGCTAGGCCTCCCATGGTCGAATATAAGTGTTGAGACCTACATCCATCATGAAAAAGGGTTGGCTCTGTAAAACTTCATATGACGAGTAGAATTGAGAGATATCACCATTTGCTCAAGATAGCGGGAGTAGTGATGATGATGATCCAGTAATGAAGACTTGTGTTGATGAATTGTTTCAAGAGAATACCTTTTTAGTTAAGAGGGAGTGTTGATGTATTCACTTGTATATTTCTTACTGTATTTCATTATACCCCAACGGAGATGTTTGTTCCTCCGATCGAGAGAGTCATTAATATAATAAAGTCATGTAAAGTCATTGAGGTTAACCCTCTCTTGTAAGTCGAGGAAATAGTCCCCACAGTTAAGTCATATTAGGGTTATTAGACTCTCCTAGTGAGGTCGGACTTGCGAAGTAATTGTCAAGTGGAAAACAAGTATAAATAGAGAGTGAGACTCTCTATTTATCACACACATTCACTCAACAGTAGCGCATGAGTGAGAGAGGAGGAGCTCGCACAAGTGAGAGAGAGAACAACTGTCGAAGAACATCTTTGTATCTTTGGGTTTACTTTTTCTATTGGTGCTCATTCTATCTCTGAGGAAGTTGCGGGGTTTTCTCCTTTATGGTTTCCCCGAGGAAAATTCTTTGTGTGTCTTGTCTCTTGTGATTATTGTTGTGCATGTTATTCTCTTAGATAAGATCCTAGATCATATTGATTAAATGATAAAAATCTAACAGATGATGTCTTCTTTTAAACATTGAGTAAAAATGTTGCATCATTTGTGAAGCAGTACATCCCAGAGCTACCTTCATTAGGATTGTATGTTGATTGATATGATTCGAATAGAATGTCTCATTTTAGGCTTACATACAACTTGTCAATTTTGTCTTTGTACTTTTTCAATGTGGTAGTTGGTTTGTCTATAAGACGAATATTGTTTATTTTCCACTTGGCTTTGTTGTCAATCATAACGACTCTTTGGATGATAATAAGGTATTCAAGTCATTTGTGGAGTGTTTGTAGAAACCTCAATTCTTGTGCTTCTAGCGATTTATAGGTGGATAATAATTAAGTTGAGTGTTTATTTGTTCATCTTTCCACAATTTGGACTTCCATTTACGAGGATTTTTCTAGCTTCTCATCTTTTAATTTTTGTATTTGTTCAATTAAACCTTGGTTGAGAATTTTTAAGTGAGAATTGTTTTCATCTTTTTCTGATAGGTTCTTGTTGAACTCTTTTTCGAGATCTAATTCCTTTATGATAATTTTCCTTTTATATCTTCATTAGCTTGCTCTGACTTACGAATATTTTTTAACTTCTTGATTTTTGTAACTAGAATTTTGTTCTGGTTTCTAAGACCAGAGATCTCTTCTGTATTGTTTGCTAAAGTTATATTGATATTTGTGATCTCTAATTTGTGATTGTTTTTAATGTCAACATCCCATTGTTGAATCTCTTTAATGTGATGTTGACGTCGGTAGATCTCTAACTCTTAGAAATCTAATTTCTTTTCAATTTTCTCAATGTTGTCATCCTTGTCCATAAGGAGTTTCTTCGGACATTTTACTTCTTCCAAATCTTCATAGCTTCTATAAGGTGATTCTTCATCTAAATTTTGTGTTTAGGGAATTCTCACTGATAAGTCATGTATTGTTACTTTTTTCTTCTGATGGAAGAAGGTCGTGAATTTCTTTTTTGGATTGAGGGTGAATGTAAATAGTGTTTCTGATCTAGAATTTCATGATCTTTTTTTAACTATATAAATTGCATGTGAAATTTGTATGTTATGAACTTATAAAAAAGCTTTAAAAGATGAAATTTAAATGTTTAAAACATACACATAAGGAAATAAAAGTATGCAAACCATGGAATTGGTAGACAATAGATGATAACGAAGTTCACCCCTATTGGGTTATGTCTCCAGGCCACTTCCAATAAGAAGGATGATATTATTAAGTCTTCAAAATATTACATACATGAGTTTCTGTAACCACCTCTGTTTTTTGTCAGACAAACCCAAAAACAGATATTACCACTGCGAACCTCTCAAAATTACGAGAAAAATGAGTATAAACTCGACTACCTTTTCCTGAGGCCTCCTCTGGCATGCTAATAGAGACAAACTCTAGCTGCAATTGTATGGACTGTATGGATTTCAAACCATGAGAATCGTGCCCATTAATGGTTGTACATGCCTCAGGATTTTGTGATTGTACTATGTCTTGGGATCTATTCAAATTGCGCTCTATGTGTATCTTTTTCGAGGCTCCAAAAGAGGTTTAAATAATGTTTTTGGGCATGCGTGGAGGAGCCATGCACCCCCTTTTCGGCCCGATATCCACCTTGCAATTCTTAAATAAAAACTACCACCCCATAGCCAACGTATGGGATGTGGCCCATTAGGAAAGCGTTGCACTTTGGGAGCAGAGGTTCTAGGGTCAAACCCGTAGACCTCTCCCCATTCAACATAAACTTTGTTACAATATTTGTTTGGAAAAGGTTGATTTGTTGTGGTTGCATTTCCTTAGTGATTGTGTTGGCGTTTGGTTCCACGTTGATGACTTGTGACTTGGCTATGTCGGTTTACTTTGAAACTTAGTTGCACGCTCCACGGTTTGTTTATTGGCATGTTACGTTGGCTCCAAATGGCCTCTGTGTTGGCCCAGGAGTCGAGGGATAAGCCCTCAACCTCGCCTTTTTTCCAAACTAAACTTCATTCAAGTTTAAATAGTCATCGCAAACTATAGTGTTAAGAAACACTAATGGGAGTCTTGGTTTGGCGGGAGGGATGGAGGCCTTAACAGAAGTTGATGTTAGGTCCCCAACTAAATAATTTTCAAATAAGACTACTTGCGAATAATGTTCCACCAACCTATTGTTTCCCTAGGTTGAGATGGAAACATAAATTTTGTAATAAGGGCCTATGGGACCAAAAAGTACTTTAGTTTACCATATTCACATTTAAATGGGTCACATAAATGATAAATGGTAAGAAAATAAGGTGACATGAGTTCATGAAAACACTTAGAAGTTTATGGAGCCTTTGGATGACTAGATTCCCCACACACTTGGCATGATCGTTATCCAAATTTGAACACATGGGTAATGTAATGTTATTGGAGGGTGATGTGATGTCAAATATCGTATAATGAGCCAGGGAATTTGAATTGGTAAAGGAGGGTAACTCCCATGGAAGAGGAAGAGACTAGAAGACAATGTGTGCCACTTGGAAGGAGATTCCATGCACTTTATGACAACAAATGATGAAAGATTCTATGACAAGTATGGAAATTTCAGACCTGATTCCAGACATATGACAAATCTGACATGACAGGGATAAAAATAACCACCAAGAGGTTGAATTTGGGATTTAGAGGCATCCATTCAAATTGGAGAAAAAATTGGAGCATGAAGAGGAAGGTAAGTGTCATGAGAGTTACCAATCCACTAAGATGAGTTGGAGGAATCTCGTGGAGGGAAATTCGACCTTAGGAGGCCTCATGAAGTTAATAAAAGGAATTCAAGAGGAAGGAGAATAGATTTTGATCATTTTTTAATTGGGCTTTGGCAATTTGGAGAGCTTTTGTTTGTTTGTTGCACGACGAGTGTTCACTCTCCCTACTTGTGAACCAATTTCAACGGAGTTGGATTCTTTTCCAAGTTGGTTGATGGAGAGCACATTCAGACTTATCATTGGATCTTAATCCCTCCACACTCATTGGACTTATCTATTCCCGTATTCCCTCATTTCTTCTTCTATATTCCTCCACCCTCTCATGTTGAGGGTGCACTTGTTGGAGTGGTGCTTGTGCTTTGCTGAGTATATTTGATGCCAAAGATGTGAAATATGATGTATGGATCTATAATCTCATTTCCATATGCTCTTTAAGTCGAAAAATCATAAATACATGTATGAAAGGCTTGCATTCCCATGCTCTTGAATGATTAGTTTTCATGTATTTCGCTTCTATTTTGGAAAGAGTTGCAAAACATATTTGTATGAGGACATTTCTATGCGTTTGATGATGATGGGGAAGAAATATATCATACATGGATCTATAATATTATGTCCATATTCTCTGTAAGTCGAAATATCAGAAATCCATGTGTGAAAGGCCTGCATTCACATGAGTTTGAATGACTAGCTTTCATGTGTCTGGCTTCCATTTCGAATTAGTTAATATCTAATATGTATTAAGGAATTTCTCAGATGTTAAATGTTGTTGAGGAAGCAATTGATATGTTGTATATGGTCTCCATTCATCATATCCTGTTCTGAACTATTTCATGTACTTTTTACGAGTTAAAATGGAGTTAGCAATGTAATTCCCCCCTAAGCAATTTTACTGAAAACTACCATAAGAATGTTGTACTTTATAACCCGTTTGAATAACAAATATCCATAATTAATTACATCCCTTGATGTTTGATATTCATCCTCGTGCTCTATTCTGAAATTTGGGAGGATCGTACTACATTTGGAGAGCCAAAAGTGTTAATTTCCTTGTGTTTTTGTCCTTCTTTCCCTATGGCCAAAATAAAGTTGCATAATCAATTGGAAAGAGTATGAGAATTAATATTATGGATTAGGATGTCCTAATACCCCTCGAACTATTCCATACATAATTTGAAGTCATTTGGGTCAACTTGGGTTTCACTAGACTAAAGCTAGAAATTGACCAAAGTGCAAACTTGAATAACATGTCAAAATGAATTTATGATTCGACCATTGACTATTTAAGGTATGTTAGTATGTGTTAAATCCCATAGAATCCCTCAATAATAATTTTGGAAAGATTCAATAGTGTTTGGAACCAAACCCATAAGGACTAGTTGACCACATTTTCCTAGTAAATTTGCATTGTTTCTTCTTAACCCCAAACAAGGTTGCAGAAGTCTAAAGTCAGATATAAAGTGTCCATAAACCAATTTGGGATGTATTAATACTAACCATACCATTGCCTTTCAAATTCAAGACCACTTGGTGAAAGTTGGAACCATCTAGAGTCATGACTAGTTAAGCTTGAATTTTGCCCAATTTAGAATTTTCTCCAAATTTCCAAAAAATGGACATTACAGTGGTATCAGATCATGGTCTTGGAACCTATTTAAGCTATGGATGATATGGATGAATTTAAAAAACACGTGAAGTCCTATTTTGATGATACAACCAAACAGGTTATGCAAGGGTTCAAATTGGTGGCTAGCCAACTTAGGGGTAAGTTGCCAGCAGGGAGTAGCAGTAGTTCCCATCATGGAGAGACACGTACTACCATTATTTTTAATACTCTCATGATTGGTTGTATGTATTTAGGCACAAGAAGGAAAATGTGAACTCATTAAGGAACAATTAGCAACCCACAAGTATGGAGGAGACCGAGGAGCCACCTAATTTTGTGGGTGGTGAAGCAGAAAAAGCATCACATCAAGAGGATCAAAAGTCACTCCAAAGTGAATATGAAAAAGATAAGGAAAAATCACATTATAATGAAAAAAAGTCCCTTGAAACTATAGATATCATTCCGAGACACATGTTATTGTTGACATGGACCAAAGAGCATCTATTGAGGGATGCTTGAACTATGAAGGAGTACCTACTGCTGGGTGCTCACAACTCTATGTTGGTGACATAGAGATCATATTTAAGAATGTTGTTACAAGACAAAGTTCTCATGAGCATGAATATGGAGGCCTTGTAGCAGCTAATGAAGAACCAAGATCAACTTCCCCATCACCACTTGAGCTCCAAGAATTTGATCAAATCAGGAAGAAAGAAGAAGAGGAGGTTCACTCCCATGAGTCACCCTTCATTGAAGGATCTTCGAAGATGAGTGAAATTAATATCCATGAGGCTCTTAGCATACTCCATGACACTAAAGCATTGGTATCAAATTCTTGTTGGAAATTTTCTTCATTGGAGTAATCATCCTTCCTTGAAGACATGGAGAAGATTGAAGATTCAAATAGCAATGTGCAATATCGAAGGTAATTTGATGTCTTTGCTTCTTTATAGAAACAATTTGGTTGATCTTAATGAATGGTTAAATGAAACCTACTTGAATAATAATGAGGATATTCATAAGCTCAAAACTAAAAATGAGCAACTTCTTAAGAGGTTGCAAAATACCTGTTCTTCCTCCTATGTTTCAGATTGTCATATGGTAGATTGCTTGGAGGATTCTCATGACATGATGGATCATGAGAAACATGCAAAAATTGTAGGTTCTTGAAGAGTTTGAATATGGGCTTGATGAGAGCCAATCACTTGTTGTGGTGGATGAGGAGGTTGAGATACCTCTTGATAATGGTTACACAAGATTGGAAGCAGTGCATGATTCCACTACCTTGGAACCAACATATGAAGAAAGTGTCACACTTTTGAGGGAGATTTATAACACTACCCCTATGGAGCCTTCACACGATGAATTTTGCACTTTCTGATCCTTTGGGTGAGATGGTTCTTTCTCTTACATCCTATACTTTCATATTTTGCAACATTTATCTTTATGAAGTATGGGTGAAAGGTTTCTTTTTTATGGTGCGACATGAAGAGTGTGGACTCCATATCTCTCCTTTTGATGATAACATGACTAGAGTGCCATCTTCTTTACATTTGCAACAACATCCCTTATTACATTATGATGATATACATATTCAAGGGTGTATTGATGAGAATTCTTTGAGCCACTTGAAGTCTTCATGTTTTCTTTGCTCTTAATTGGTTCAGATTTTGGTGGAGGAGCTTCATTCACTTCATGGATGAAAGAACACATGGCTGATTATTATTTTGATGCACCTTACATTATTTTGGAGTAGCATTATACGACATGGGATCCTCACCTATGTCATTGAAGCAGATTTGATATAATACTTGATGCTTGTGTGTATGGGCCACATGATGATCTACTTACTTGGATGTACAAGCACTTTCATGATCCTTAGATGAGGTACCTTCTTGATGTACAATTGTATGATGTAATTATGTACTTTAATGATCTATATTTTGTAAGCATGATGTTTGGAAGGGTGCAATACAAGTAATGGGATTCGAGTATTGCTTGGTTTCAATTTTGGGGGCAACAAGCAGTGGGGGATATTGAGTCACCACTTGAAAAGGTGATTGTAATCAAAGTAGAGCAAAAACAAGCATGGTGGATCTTCTTTGAAACTTTCTTGGAATCTTGGAAATTCAATTTTCAAAGAATTGTACATAAGCAAAAAGGGTTGAAAGTTCAGAAAATGTTTCCAAAAGATTGAGGTAAATATTATTTGTGCAAATTTTCTTTTAATGGATTTGATTAATCCTTTTGGTGTTAGTGGTGATATCACAAAATATATCAATATGCAAATATCCGCACATCTTTACTTTTGGAAACACACAATTGTAGTACATGAGTGCCACTACTCAAATTGCAGCAAGGTTATTCAAAATCCATGTTTGAAATTGATTGAAGACAAACAAGACTACTCGCAAATAATGTTCCATCAACCTACTAGTTCCCTAAGTTGAGATGGAGACATAAATTTTGTAATAAGGAGATATGGGACCCAAAAGGACTTTAGTTTACCATATTCACATTTAAATGGGTCACATAAATAATAAATGGTAAGAAAATAAGGTGGCATGGGTTCATGAAGACACTTGGAAGTTTATGGAGCATTTGGATGACTAGATTCCCCGCACACTTGGAATGATCTTCATTCAAATTCAAACACACGGGTAATGTAACGTTAATGGAGGGTGATGTGTCAAATAGCCAAGGAATTCGAATTGGTAAAGGAGGGTAACTCTCATGGAAGAGGAAGAGACTAGAAGACAATGTGTGCCACTTGGAAGGAGATTTCATGCACTCTATGGCAACAAATGATGAAAGATTCTATGACAAGTATGACAAATTCAAACCTAATTCCAGACATATGACAAATATGACATGACAAGGCTAAAAATAAGCACCAAGAGGTCTAATTTAGGAGTTAGAGGCATTCATTCAAATTGGAGAAAGAATTGGAGTATCAAGAGGAAGATAAGTGTCATGAGAGTTACTAATCCACTAAGTTGAGTTGGAGGAAGCCCATGTAGGGAAATTCGACCTTAGGAGGCCTCATGAAGTTAATAAAAGGATGTCATGAGGAAGGAGAACATATTTTGATCATTTGTTAATTGGCCTTTGGCATTTTGGAAAGATTTTGCTTGTCCATTGCACGGTGAGTGTTTGCTCTCCCTGCTTATGAATCCATTTCGAGAAAATTGGATTCATTTCCAAGTTGGTTGATGGAGAGCCCACATTGGAGCTTAATGAACGAATTTTAGTTGCAGGTTGAAGCATCATATTGTAAAATTCTCATATATTCCCCCCTTCCTTCTTCTCCATTCCCCCACACTCTCATGTTTAGGGCACATTTGTTGGAATGGTGCTTGCACTTTGTTGAGTATATTTGATGCCAAATGTGTGAAATATGATGTATGGTTCTGTAATCTCATGTCCATATGCTCTTTAAGTCGAAATATCATAAATACATGTATGAAATGCTTGCATTCTCATGCTCTTGAATGACTAGTTTTCATGTATTTCGCTTCTATTTTGGAAAGAGTTGCATAACATATTTGTATGAGGAAATTTCTATGAGTTTGATGATGATGGGGAAGAAATATATGATGAATGGATATGTAATCTTATGTCCATATGATCTCTAAGTCAAAATATCATAATTCCATGCATGAAAGGCTTGCATTCCCATGAGTTCGAATGACTAGTTTTCATGTGTCTAGCTTCCATTTCGAATGAGTTATATTCTTATATGTATTAAGGAATTTCTCTGAAGTTAAATGTTGTTGAGGAAGCAATTGATATGTTTTATATGGTTTCCATTCATGTCATGTTTTGAACTATTTCATGTAATTTTTGAGTTAAAATTGAGCTAGCAATGTCATTTCCCCCTAAGCAATTTTACTGAAAGCTATCATACGAACGTTGTACTTTATAACCTGTTTGAAGAACCAATACCCATGATTAATTACAGGCCCTTATGTTTGATATTCATCCCCATACTCTGTTCTGGAATTTGGGAGGGTTGTACTGCATTTGGAGAGCCAAAAGTGTCATCTACCCTTGGTTTTAACATCGGTTTCCTAACATTTTTGTCCTTCTTTCCCTATGGCCAAAAGCAAGTTGCAGAATCAACTGGAAAGGGTATGAGCATTAATATTATATGCATTAGGGTGTCCTAATACTCCTCAAACTCTTCCATACATAATTTTAAGTCATTTGGGTGCATTTGGGTCAACTTGGGTTTCACCAGTATAAAGCTAGAAATTGGTCAGAGTTGTGCAAACTTGATTAACATGTCAAAATGAATTTATGATTCGACCATTGACTGTTTGAGGTCTGTTAGTATGTTTTAAATTCCATAGGATCCCTTAATGATCATTTTGGAAAGATTTAGTAGTGTTTCAAACCAAACCCAGAAGGACTTGTTGACCACATTTTCCTAGTAAATTTGCATTGTTGTCCATAAAAACCACTTTGGGATGTTTTAAGACTTGCCATACCATTTCCTTTCAAATGGAGGACCATTTGGTAAAAGTTGGAACCCTCTAGAGTCATGACTAGTTAAGCTCGAATTTTGCCAAACTTGTAATTTTCTCCAAAATTCCAAAAAGGGACATTACAGTTGAGGTCACGAGTTTGATTCTCATGATCGCCATATATTTTTTATACATAGTTCCATCGAATGCCAACGGGGTTTCCATGTGGTAAACCTTGATTGGTCCACATAGATGTTGATTCCACCACTTGTCAACCTATCATTGGTCCACATGTTTGCCATGTCGCCTCCACGTGGACTTTTACAGGGTTGCCACGTTACCTCCTTTCTAACTATACATGACAACTATGCATGCCACGTGGCCCCCCTTTTTTGCCATTTCTTTAACCATTTTTGCATTTCTTTCGAGATTTCAAAACTCCATATATTTCACATACGGAGGTCGTTTCACATAAAACAAACGTTGTCAAAAAGATCTTGATGAGCTCTTTATATATGTAAGCTTTAATTCACTTTTCAAATACTTTAATTTTAATCAAACTGTGAGATCCTTCTAGATCAAACCTTCCCACTTGAAATCTTTTGGGCCTCCAAAAGCATGAAATCATTCAAAAAACAAGTGAGACAGATCCCTCACTCTTCTAGTATCTAGGCACCGTGCTTTGCTTGGATTCATTATTTTCATCCCAACATGAAAAAATTCCATGTCACCTCTTCGTGAAGATCTAACCTTCTTATCAAGTATAGCACCTCCCTGAAGTTCATTGAGATATTCAGGAGCCAACTCATCAATAGAAGGAACTTGAACTTGTACATCTTGGTCCATAATCATAGGAGGCTCATACAATTTCAAGTTTTCCACATTAACAACAAAATACATTTGCATATAAGTAGGCAATTCTAACCGAAAATCATTGTTATCAACTTTATCCAAATTTGTAAGAGGTCCATACCTGATAGGTTTCAATTTTCTACCTTCACCTTGGAGTCGGTCTTTGTTGATATGAATGCATACTCTATCACCAATTTGGAAATTATAATCCGCCATATCCTTGTCATGCCTTTCTTTATACTTGGCCTTACTTGATTCCAATTGTTCCTGCACTGTTTGATGAATTAATTAGATCTGCTAAATAAACTTCAAAGCTTTTTCCGCATCAATTTGTCCATATTCCATTGAATCCTTCCCAAAAACAAGGTCCAAGGGAGACTTTGGAAAATACCCAAAACATGTCTCAAATGGAGACTTTTGCATTGAAGAGTGTATGGCTCTGTTATAAGCATGTTGAACATAACACAACTGCCCGTACCAAAGCTTAGGATGCTTGGCACGATACCCTCAAAGAATATGTACAATGGTCTGGTTGACCACTTCAGTTTGTCCGTCGATTTGTAAATGAAATGTTGTAATTTTATTTAGCTTTGTGTCCATAAGTTCCCATAGAGACCAAAATTTCCCAAGGAAGCGGGATTCTCGATCAAATATAATAGAAGTAGGTAGTCCAAAATGGACTCATACATTTTGGAAGAACAAAGGAGCAGTCATCTAAGCTATGATCTGATTTTTACAAGGCAATAGAATGCACATTTTACTGAACCTATCCACAACAACATACAAATAATCATATCATTTTCGAGACATTGGTAACCCTCCTACAAAATCCATTGAAACATTTTCCCATGGACAAGAAGAAACTAGAACTGGAGGGTACAAGCCTAACTTTCTATTACTTGGCTTACTTTTTGCACACATGACACATCTTTTTATTAGATTCTAACAGGCAGATCTTGGGCCAAAAATGGTCTTCACGTAGATTGCACAAGAGAAATAAGAGAATAATAATTGAAGAACAATATGAGAAATATTCCATTAACTATATTCGGTAATACAATGGCGTTACAAGAAATAGAATTCCAATCATGTGGATAGGATTTGAATCTACCAACTAAACATGACTGACTAATTATCTAATAGTGAATAAATCACTACATGAGAGCAACTAGTCTAACTCTTGATGTCTAAATCAGTCAATAATCAGTTAAAACTAGTTAAACCAGTTAAGCTAATGAGGTAGGTGGAAAAAGACGCCACTTCCCCATGCAGCCATGCAAAACTGGCGCTTGACTAACTGAGAGTGATCTACCTAAATGTAACTGGAGGTTGACTTAGCATAACCGCTTACCTACCACAACCAACTGATGGAGGTTGTTGGTGGCACTCAGAGTGGGCTCCTATAATGTAAGGATTGGTCTCAGGGGCACATCAACTCATGCATGCACATGCAATAAGTGGCAAATAACCTCTCTATATGTTCCCCACACTCTAGTACAGTAATAAAGTTCCCTAAGTTAGGCAAAATAAACAAATAGACTTTATGTGGCAAAAAGAGACAAAGAGAGGATTAATAATAATCCTAACACCCCCCTTTAATCCCAACTTGGACTACTTGGGCCCTGGTAACTAAAACCAAAGGTCACCCATTACAATCTAAATACAAAAATTAATTGTCCATGGAAAATGAGGGAAAGGCAAAACCGCGTGAAGAATGGTGCATCTTATTTTGTGTAGGGTGATTTGGACATGCCACAACTTTAATAGGACCTATCAAATGCTTAATGCATTGATTGTTGTATTTCACAAAGCAGTGGTAGATGACAATTACACTTAGTGAAGTAACTCAATAATTGTCCATCAAACATTCAATGCTCCAACAATTGTCATGGCCCAAATACCCTAGCATTTTGGGGTGATTTTAACATATTATTTTCTCTTCTAAGTCATAATCAACTCTTTGTGCCTAACCTTTCAAACATTGAACAAGAAGAAATGCTACATAAGTTTTGGCATATGTATGACCAACAAAGATTTGAAAACGGTCTATTCATGCAACCATCATGAGTTCAATTAGTTCTTTGTAAACAAATAATGCTAAGGTAAATATGTTTAAGCTTATGCAGGATTGACAAAGATTGATCAACTTTCTATGCAAGCAATTATGGCATAATTGTTGTCACCTGTTCATTTTTTAAAACAAAAGATTAATCATTTATCTACTTAACTCATTTATTTCTTCACCAAGTCTAAACACATTTTAAAAATCCTTGCCCATTTTTATAATGTTGTTGATACAAATAGAAATATGTTGATAAACATATTGATAATTTCATTTGCTCGCTATTTTCTTTGTTGAATGAGTTGGTTTCAATAGCAAAGCAATATCAAGGCTTTGTCAATTCTGATAGATTCGCTTCACTTTAATAGACTATGAATTCAGCGTAAAGGTAATTTTTTGCAATAATGAAACATGATGTTTAAGTTTCTTTTTGTGCATTTTGAAAATCCTAATTAAATTATTCTTTTATGTCAAACTTTGTTCCACTCCATGGTTCTCGCTTTCATTGTTCATCTTATTTGTCAACTCTTGTAATTTTTACTTTTAAGGTCAAGCAACAAAATGTGTCATTGACCATGAATTTAAACAAACCAATTTTCAATTTACATTACGGTTTTGTTGAGTTATAGGAGAACATTTTTACCAATGAAATGTTTCAAAAATGTTACAACAACAAATATTGCATATCAAATCATCGATATGGCCTCTCTCTCAAAGAAGTACAACACAAATAACACGGATTCCTCTGGTGTCAATTATTGCCTATCTACAAACTCAATATTCAAGAAAAAGAACCAATAATGTAAAATTGAATATGTCAACATCTCTTCATCACATATATTTGTGTATCTACACAATATTATATATGAAAAGAAAACCACTTTTGGATAACAAGTCATATTTATTCATTAGGTGGCATGCGCTAAGAATGATATATATGAGACTAAGAATTATAGTGATAAAGTTAATTACAATTATTAAGGAAGGAATTATCATTTTCAATTATCGTTTAGCTCAATGTAGGTAAAAGTCTCCATTTCTAGTGATTTTTACACACAACTTGGGACTTAAAAATTTAGGTCAATGTAGGTAAAAGTCTTCATTTCCAGTTATTTTTACATACAACTTGGGACTTGAAAATTAATGTATAAATGCTTTATATGTACTCCCAGTTTATGAGTCGACACATTGTTCCAGCTCCCCATGAGCCCCCTATTCATGAGCTAGTGGTCAACTCTTACTCATGTAGGTCCCAAATCTCAATATATACCAAAAATCCATTAAAATACAAGTGGAAGAGCATAGCTAATGGGTGCAGGTTGTCAAAGGGAGGAAGGTCGCCTCTATGGTTGAAATAGTCATTCATGCAAAATTTGAAGAAGAAAGCACATGCCATGCCAAGGAGCTCAACCTTCGAGTTTGTGGCCTCCCCAAGACCGTCGAACCTTTGTAGACTAGGTATGCCTCCCTGCATGAAACTTTGGCCTTGAAAGATAAATCTCTCAACAAAGCTTGGACAACCCCAAATAACACTCATCATTCGTTTTCAAACAAAGATGAAGTGGTTGCAAACCCTGAGAGCTAAAAAGAACTTATTCTCTCTCCCATAAAATAGTTTATCATATGACAATTTCACATTACTTTAAATAGAGAAGCTCCAAAAGGCCCATGCTCAATTCATAGTTGCAAGGAGAAATAAGAAATGGGCGATAATCCACAACAATCAGGCAATACTCCACAACGATCAAGTAGTGACTCGTGACTCCCACCCCACCACATAGTAGTCGCATCCTTGGTCGACTAAATGAAGGTGCTCTCAGGCCTCTATGAGTGATAGCGGTATGTCTATCGCTTGTTGGAATCGCAATGGTGCAGTATGTCCTCCAAACACTTTATGTGATGTGGTTTCACAACAGGGTCTTATCTTCCTTCTGAGACCCATGAGAGCCCTTTGCAAGCTCTACCTTGTTATATGTTACAATTGGAGTTGACCTTAGTGAGACTCAAAGATTAGGGGGTTGTTCATGGTTCCAAGAGGGTAGCATGCCTCATTCACTGTTACTTTTGGTTAAAGGTTTCACTACTTGTTATTGATGTGCACTCTCGATATATGCGGGTTCAAGTTTGTAGGGGTCCACTTCCTCTTTAAGATTCCTTCATTGTAGTTGGTTATTTCCCCCTCGCTCCATCGTCCTTTTCCGTACACATGGATGGTGATCCATATTGTGGCCTATATCAAGAGATCTATCATTACTCTTTTAGGTTAATTTCATGCATGCATCAACACACACTAGACACCTATGCATGATCTTAATGATCTTTGCTTTCAGGAGTTGAATTTGGGGATTTTGGTTTGCATAAGACCTCTACAAATAAGAATAACCATGTCAAAACTTATGGGAGGCATCTTCTCCATTAGGGTGAATCTCACAATCTTAATATTCTTAAAGGATTGTTGTGTCTTCTAGATTCCAACACTTTCACTTGCTTTCCTCATGGAGGGAGTGTTAGTGAAGTAAATTGCATTCTTCTTGATGGGTCCTCGATCCCCCAAATTTGAGGCTTATGTACCTCCCACTAGAGCCTCCTCGTTGATCATGTTGTTTTGAATTTCAATATTCACACTACATCTCCATCCTCCTCCTCTTTCAGTTCCTCATGGTCCCCCAACAATCACCGCGCCACAATCCATGTTGACCCTTGTTATGCCAATGATTATACCTCCAACCTTTTGTAACTTAAGTCTAATTACCCTTCTCCCTCTATCGTCACAACTAAGTGAGTTATTATCTCGTGTCCTTTGGGAGGCATCCCTCAAATCCTTTTTGCCACACAATTCATAATTCTTCATTGTCTCATCCTCACAAGTCTTTCCCATTAATTGTCGGTATATCACAGGGATGTCCATGCATCAAAAGTTACATTTGTCCTAGCCCATGACCCCCCTTCCATATAATCCATGGATTGAGCTTATCATTGTCTCCTTTGACGAAAGAAATGCAAGTTTCTTGTATCTAGACAACATTAGCTCATTAACTCCCTCCATCGCTCCCCGAAGGCCTTTTTGCTAACCCTCCTCCCAACAAAACCTCCCCCTTCTAACATTGAACCCAAGGCCTTAGTTTTGTATGGTAGTTCCCTATATGATATCCCATTGAAACCTACTATCCAAGTCTCATCCTCGCCCATTTCCTCCCCCTCATGTTTGCAATTCTTTTAAACTGAACATCTGAAGAGTTATTCCAATGCTTTGCACTAGCAAAGCAATAAATTGTGAAGGGTTTCAATATGAGCTTCTCACATGTGGTGTGAATTTGGTTGCCTCTCCCATTACATATTTGTTTGATGAGATTATTTGTTAGAGTTTTCCCCCCTTTTGACCGCAACACATCATCCATCTCATTCATGATTCAAGGATATCTCAAATGCAAATAATTACATGACTATCATGGTTGGTTATACATTTTCAAAATTATATGTTGAAGTGTTAGATATGATGTTGTTTGAGCACTTGGAGCACATACATCACAAAGCTAGGGCATAGGCTCATTTCAAGAGAGACTTACAAACTATTGAACACAATTTCATACTTGGAGCTATTATTGAGGAGGCCATCCAACAATGTTCTAAAATCTTCAACTATGTTGTAGACTTTAGGAAAGCCTTTGGGTTGGTTAATTTTGAACTGCCCATGGGTTCTACAACTTTGTTTGAGGTGCTATCGAAATTAAAAGGGATGCCCTCTCTCATTGACTCTCTTTGGTGTTAACATAGATGAGCTTGAGGACTTTATTCAAAGCATGCCCATGTTAAAGCTTGTTGTATGTTACATAGCCTTGGTAGCTATACTACTTTTTGTTGAGGATGTGGCCTTAATCTCCCATTCTCTTGACAGTTTACCAAGACCATGGGATACTCTAGCTTGCTTATATGAACTTCTCAAGTTAGTAGTTAACCTTGGTAAACTATAAAACTAAGGTTGTGATCTTTAATACTTTGATGGATGCTCTATCCAATTTCCAATTCTCCTATAAGGGAGACCCTGTGAAGATCATGATTGTCTATATGTACTTGAGGTTCAATTCACTAGCCCGTCCCTTCACCTGAAACATGTCTCTCAGTTGTGCCTTTTAAGGGATATGATTCGCTTTTCTCCTTGTAGTACCAATGCTTTCAGATACATTTCCAAGGTATCCCTTTGAAGGGGCACTTCTTTGACACTATCATTAAACCCATAGTGCTTTACGGATTGGAGGTTTGGGGCCTTAGTTTAAGATTAATTGGTTGGGCACATACTATAGAGTGTAGGTTGTTATGCTTCAACACATGATCCATTGCAAGCAAATTATGCGTCAATGTATTGTGCAGGCGAGTTTGTTGCTTACCCTTTCTATCTCTAGAGTATTTCCAGGCTCACATTCTATCTTCATAGACTCATGTTCCTACGTGACTCGGCCCAAAGTCAAGAGTAATGTTTATATTTGACACTATGTACTTTAAAGAGGATTGCTTGTTTAGTTTTCACTGAATGAAAACAATGTTGATATTATCATACCAATTTGTTTCTCCAATCAATCGACGTCTCTATTGATCAACTTCCCATATTCAAGTAATCTTGAATTCTCTACCTCGTCGCCAATGTTGATATTATGAGACGAATTTGCTTCTCCAATCAGCCAACATCTCTATTGATCAACTTCCCCCACTCTAGTAGTCCTTGGATTCTCTACCTTGCCTTCTTTCCTCTAAGGTTATGATCAATCTAATGGTTAGAGATGATATTTATAGGTGGTATATCCATGTCACTTGGACTTATCCCCGCAAACCTAATGGCCCCAAAATAGACTTATATGTTGAGCATTTCCTAAAAACTATAAATGGAACCATCATCGAACCATCGTCGACGACATTGATCACACAGCCTGAGTGGATGGTTTGCCCGCACCATCTGCAGTTGAAATAGACCATCATAGTCATCATCGCAAGAGTTCGTTGTCTTTGCTCTATCCAAAGAATGGACAATGAGGAGCGTTTCATTTTCCAACGTCCCGTCTATTATTACATCTGGGTAGATACCACTATTTGTATAGAGATTATATAGTCTCCATCTTTGCCTTCTTCTGTTATACCAATCAAGGATGCTTGCCCCTCTTCCTTCGAGAGGTTGTCACCTTTAATTGTTGAGCTTTGCAAGAGACCTCTAGTGCCAACACTAGGGCTACTAAACTGATCACCACCTTCTTTCAACATATCTTGTGCATTGGGGGCACTAAGTGCCCATTACAAGTTATTACACACATCAACAAGGGAAAGTTAGTTACATAATGTTCTTCCTTGCAATCTATCACTAAAGTAACCCAATGTTCATCTAGGTATTATGGATCTAAATATATTTGACAATGAGGTCCTTTGTGTTCCCTTTGTTTGCTTCCCAATGTAGGTGGACACACATGCATTACAAGCTTCCTTTCTACTATCAAAGGTTCATCCACCTTGGTTGTTGGGGGATCTCCTAGGGAGGCACCCTACCTCCTCTGAGAACTACCCAATCTAACCCTCCCAACCCTAAGCATTCTTCCATGTATATTATTAGATTGTCTACGGTCTACATCTTCCCTTGTGTTACCAATCGAACTAGCAGGGCACATTTTGGTAAGCTAGACCCAGTGTCACATCAATCGATCTCCTCGAACTTCTTTGGGAGTCGTTCACCAGGGGAGAGCCCTTCAATGATACCTGCAAATGATCTCAACATAAGACAAATGCCTCTCTAGGATCCTAAACACAAAATCAGTACCTTGGGAAGGAGTCAAAGAGAAGTAATTAGATGCAAGTATCCAATTCGCAACAAACTTTCCAATAGCAATGTACATGATTGCTGGTTAGTTTGTTCTTAACACAGTCATCCAATCTACAGTCAAAGTCTAGAAGGAATGCACATATACCACTACAATAACCAAAATCAATGCCCTTTGGAGTTAAGGACTAACGATTATCAATATACACTAGTGATTATTGTAATTAAGTCTTTGCCTAATTACATCAGTCAAACACCAATAATTTATTGTTCTTATAATGTATTTCAAAGTCCAAAATGATCATATGATTGGGTGAATAACTAGGCATCATTGTAGCTAATCAACATTAGATGTTTATCATTAATAGTTATTGGCAATGAGAACAATAAATGTTAGCATCAAGATTAGGCATTCAACATCAGCAACCATCAGCAGTATGAGACAGTATATATTAGCAATAAAAACAGTGGAAAAAACCAGCCCTAAAGGTCTTGTAAGACTTTAGATAGGCTCGCTCTACCACTGAAATTTACCAACAACTCAACCCTAATCATTGTTTTGACCGATTGTCTGCAGGTTCGTTTTGGTTGTTTCAAGCACCCAGATAAGGCCAACTAAGAGGCCTTTCAAAATTTATGGACAAATCAAGGAGGGCACAACCCTTTTTGGGATCAAATTTGCAACATTCTCAGTATTTTTAGAATTATGAATTTTGGAATGTTTAATGTTTAGAACTTTTCTAATTTTTTAGGGTTTTTTAGGATTTTTCTAATTTTTAGGGCTTTTATGAAATAAATGGCAATAAATTGGTAAAAATGATAGTTTTGCACGGGATATGATTGTTGTCTCATCCCCTAGGGCATGATGGATCTATAATAAACGTCCCTCCTAAAAATGTCTCTATAGGCTTGCAAATTAAGGCATCCTACAACAACCTCTAGGGTTCATTGATGGAGCCTAATAAGGGGGGGGGGGAGATCAAAGGCCCAATACAAACAAAACTCCTCCAAGTGGACGTTTTCCACCATACAAAATTGACAAAATGTTGATAAGAAACCCTAGCCAAGTAAGTAGAATGCACCACATAGCACCATTCAATAGAAAATAGAGATCAGCTTACCATATTTAACAAAAGATTATCAAAGAAGAGCAATAGGTCATCTTTTGTGCATGAGTTCACCAACCATTCTAACATCAACCATGTATGTGCTCCATCCACCATTCAAGCCAAGAAAATACCACTCTAAGAGGTGTGCATCACATAGAGAGCCCATAGAGTAGGAGAAAAAGAGCAGTAAACATAACTTTAACCCTCGTGTTATGTCTTATAAATGAGATAAGGTATATATATCTATCTTCTCTTAACCTTTTAATTTCTTCAAGCCTACAGGTTTAATTTGATAACATAAAATTAGACTAAAATAATATTAAATTAGGGTATGCCACCCACATGTTGGGGACTATACTCCTAAAACACATGTAAAAAGACAAAAAAAATGCTCAATAAGCAAGATAATGGAATCGCTGAACAAGGAGTGTGCCTAAGGGGGGCATCATGCCCCAAGTAACCCCGAAAGTGCAAAATCAGACAACGTCCCCCTTGCTTGTAGGCTTGGTACAAGGACGAAGTCGCTAGGGCTGATTTTGCTAGAGAGGGTTTCAAGTGTTGCAAGTGAGGTCCAAGTGAGGTAGCAGAGGTGTGCTAGATTAGAGGTGACCTCCCTTTACAAGATGTAATGACCTCGAAGACAAAATAACATGGTGGGTCATGTGACCCAATGGCCCACCTTCGAAATCCCTAAACACCAACCCATGGGCTAAAAGCCCTGCATGGTGAAGACATCATCGCATCGAAGGGGCAGTTCGCAATGCCACAATGCCATAGTACTTCCGAAAATAAGACCAATGGGTCCAGTCATGGCCAACCATACAATCATCCATACAAAGAGCCCTACACTTGGCCTTTACAAAAAGAAAATACCCTTCCTCTGCAAATTGGCCTATTGGAATGCTGCAAAACTAATGAAGAGTAACACCTTGAAAGCAGCTTGTGCTTGTACTTGTGCTTGTACTTGTATTTGAAACTTATAGTTTAGGTTTACCCCATCTTACTATGTTCACATTGTTCATTTTATACACGTTTTAGCATCATAGTTTACCTAGTTTTTTCAGTCCATAGGGTTTTTCTTACTCTAGTTCGCCTCTATTTTCAAGTCCCACTGACATACTTTGGTCACATGTGGGCATTAATATAAATTCTTTCTTGCTAGACCAAAATATTCTCTTTTGCATCAACACGTTATCCATTCCATTTCAAAACAGCAAACACATTAAGGGTAGTGCTTGAACCATGTAGACCTTCCCGGAGATAACTGTAATGTTGTGAGTGCTTCCAGTTCCAACTGCTTTCTTCATGTTGAAATTATTCTCAACATCCTACTGCTTCTAGCTAATAATGTTGATTTTCATAAGTGAAGGATTACATGCTTTAAAAAGGTATCTTTTGGCCACCTATGCAAGCATTGAATTTGCACTATCCAGTCTTTTGGAGTATCCTCGATATTTCATCTGCTTCAGCCATGATAATTCGAAGCTGCTTTAGAAGATTTGACTTCCGTGGACTATCTGGCTGCTTTTCTACATCCTTGGTCATCATTCTTAACAATTCAAAGAAGTAGCTGTCATTTCTCAAGTATTGTGAATTGCCTTTGAATGTTGTGGACCGTTCTGAAGATCTGGTTTGTTGTAATAACTGTTAACCATGGAACATTCTTAAATTTGATTAGAAATCTTCATATCAATCTATTAAGAGATAATAGTTGCTACTGATGCAAACCTTATTTAAAAGCTGTATTTCTGGGCGCAGTGTCTTCCCTTTTTCATCCATTGCCACTTTTAGTGCAGACTCTATCTGATTTACCATATCCATGTTTCCGTCCTTCCTGGCCTTTCTAACCATGCAAAATAAAAATCCATCTCCTTAAAAGCTAATTTGAAAGTAGTAAAGATATGAAAGACAAGTATTAGGCAATAAAAATGTGAACACTGAATTCAAAAAATAAACTCACTTGGAGTAGATGCATAACGTCTGAAAGTAAAGTATATAATGATCCTTTTTAGATGTCATTTAGATGGGGCATTTTTAGCCATCACGATGCTTCTTTCCTAAGAATGTATTTCTATCTGATGGCAAATTGAAACAAGTTTGCAAAGTTTCGAATGCTGCTGTTTAAATGTTTTTTGAGAACATAATTGGACCTTATGCTAAAAAAGTGATACTTCATAAATTGCACTTTAGGGCCATCAACCAAGTTTGGCAAACTTGGCTGACAAGCTCAGATCTGAAACAGCAAGAAGTTCATGTCCATACACATTTAATGAAATTCTACAAATTTTTTAAACAAAAAAAGGTTGGTTCGATGAATTTGGTTTGTTTCATTAACAAATAATAACAAGCCAACTAAAAACATGAAAATCTCTCATCTGCAGAAACAAATAAGATGTCTCATGAAGCATACAGAAATCAAATAGAGACTATTTTTTTATAGTTGGTGCCAGGCTAATTATATAAATGTAGAAATTTCTATGTTAGGACTTCAGCTCTTGGGTGGATTTAAAGCAGCAAACAGCAGACAATATATTACTTCACTTCAACCCAGCACACTAGGCACCCCAAGAGAAAAGATACCAAACATATACCAACAAGTTCCAGCCCTTACACATTTTTTTAAGCATGTATCAGATCTGAAATCACTTTATTTACAGCAGTAAATCTGCTCACTTGTCTTCTAGATATATGTTAAATCACTGAACAATTTCAGACCTATGTTATGTTAGATCAACACGAACAACAAGTGCTAGAAATTGTCCAATCAAGAAGACCATACAAGCGAAAAAAACAAAACCTAAAATTACAAAATTTTGGACAACTGAAAACTTCATATATATATAGAAGAAATGAAGTACATGTACATGCTCACAGCTTATCACAAGCAGGTACAATCTTCAAGCTCTCCAAAACCTTAGAGCTAGGGAAACCCTGAAAACACTAGTCACCACCAAAGATCCACAACAAGCAAGCATCAACACCCGCAAGTCCTCCTTGGCTCCGACATCAAGCTTGTATCACACAAGCTCTCCACACTAGCACTGTTGTATTCCTTGTGGTTTACAAACCATAACCAAGCATCACACAAGTACATGGCAAGGCAACTCTAATGCCAGCCTCAAAATCTACATGTCCATCCTAGCGTTTAAATCCTCAAACCTTGATTCTTTACCTCTTGCATCATCACGAGTGCCAAGACCTCCATGGAACATCAATGATACAATCATTGAGTCTTCTTCCAAGAAAGGCATCACATCAAGCTCAAGATTCATCAAGCTCATTTTTCCATGATCTTACCCTAGCTTCACATCCCACAAGAACAAGGTTCCACATTCATGCAAAGCATTAGCTCCACTCTTCACGTCTTCTACTAGGGTAGAAACCCTAGCACTACAAGGGTCATAAGAATCATCATCATCTCCCATGTCATGTTCTTCTCTCAAAAGCAATCTCTCCATGAACCTCTAAGACATCTCTCTCTCACTCCTTGTCTTCACCTAGGGTTTCCTATTGAACCCTAACATCTAGCTTCAAGAGTTTCCTCATGATCATTAAAGTCTTGCCCCTACAAGACTTTTCCTCTCCTAGGGTTTCCCTCATGAATCCTAGTGCTACAAGTGCAAAGAAAGAGTACAATGATGATATTGACTACAAGAGCTCTCTCCTCACTTTATAGATACAATAGGTGAAGGATCTCACAAAAATAAGGACATGTGTCTGTTGTAATCAATCAGTAATCGCCAATGCATCCCCACATGGAGTGCTCTACAATACAAGAATATGCATGTGTCAAACTAGGGTTTATCCAACTCCAAGGTGAAACACCCTCCATGAATGATCCTCCTTGGGCATTGTTACCCCTCATATTGCAAGAGTAACTCTTGTGATTTTCATCACAAGATATAATTTGCAACATGGCACCCATAGAGATTTTGATTGGGGTACAGACATTTCTTTGCTTGGTGATGCTACTTCTTGGTTGAGTTGGTGTTGTGGGTTGGAGGAGACTCACTTCTCCTTGTTAGACAATCATGTTTTTATAATTTGGTGCTCCAATCATGTTTCATGCCTTTGCTTAGTGGATCACTCTCTGGATATAAATTTGATATTAATGGAGCATGCTAACTCATCATGGTGTTGTTTTGGTATAACTTCTTCATAACGTCAAGAGAGTGCTACAACTTTGTTCGTGTATGATGGTTCTAGCCCCCACAATAGGTTGGATAATGGTGATGTGAGGTACTAACATGGAATCATATTGTTTTTGGAGCATCCTAATGATTGTGCATGGTGATGTTATATTATTGGTTTGTCACTTGGAGGGGGTGTTCCATATGGTCCCCTTTTCATATGGCGTGCTAGACTGGGTAGTGGGCATGATTTATATGATGAGGTGGTGGTACAAGTTGTAAAGGTGACAATTTCCCTAGCATATAGGATTTGTTTTACATGAGGATTGCACACTCACATGGTTGATATCACTTACTTGTGGACCGGCTAGCAGATTGATCCCTTTTCACATAGTTCCAACATGATTTAATGGGTTATTTCATGTAGGTTGATGTGATGGGAGCCTCCTATAGTGTGAATACCCTTGAAAATTTGGGGGTTATTGACAATTGATACACTTTATTATTGTTGTACCACTAGTTGTATGGGGGTATTATAGTTCATATTTTTGCCAGCGCAAACCAGAGATGGATCGGTCCTTTACATTGAGCACAAAGATTCTGCATTTGTACATCATGGCTGAGATCATTATATGGACAGAGTTGAGCTTCAGAGCAGTTGCCCATGTTATTTGTTGAGCCACTTCTGCAGGTCCCCAACCATATATTTTTATACCTATATGCTACTATGTCTTGAGATGTATGGACTTGGATATTGGCTGCCACATCTTCATATGTTCGCTATGGCGTTCCTTCTTCAGTTCCAGTTATGTATTAGATGTATGCCTAGAGGGTTTCATATATGGATTATATGGTTTATATTGACAGACTTACTAGTTTAAGGCTCTGCGTTACACTTGTGATCTTCTAATGAGAATGGTGAGTAGGATACTTTCATAGCATTGCATCCAGTGGTAGTTCTTGTTTTATATACATATCTATATCTGGCAGGGTTTCCAGAATATTGCATGGATCACAACTATCCCTTGGTTCCATACATATTGGCCTTATCCTTCTAGCATTCATTCACTCTTGCTTATGAAAAATCCCATTGATCCAGATATGACTAAGTGACTAAAGGACCTTCCCCTCTATGACCTCTTTACTAGGATGGCCTCCATGTCTTCCCTTGGAGTCTCGGCTCTTATGTGTGTGGCAAAGCATTCCAACCCCGATAATCTTTTTCTACTTGTAGACCCCTGAGGATCGAGTGTGAGCTAAGGTTGGCCCAGCAAGGCTAGTAGGTTGTAATCCCTTCGTCCAGTTATAAACCTCTTTCCTTTTGCAATAAGAGTCCAAGTTATGTGCTTTTTATGAACCCATATGCCCGACACATTGCTAGCAACTGATCCTCCCTTCAATCAATAAAATTTTCCATAAAATCTTTTCCTTTTGGCTGTTCTAGCAGCTCTGAAATAAAAGAAAGTTAACCAGAAATTCCAGATCTGCAAATCAAGCTATTAAACCTCACTGTTAATAGCTATTAATTTTATCCAAATCTGTAATTAGTACCAGAAAGATACCATCATTAAAACAGGTTTTATTTGCCCCTTGAGTCTCCTTTAAAACCTGTTTGTTGCATTGCCATGAATGTTATAATAACTCTGAAACATAGCTAACAAAAATAATTAAATCCAGATCGGCGCCTAGTATAGCAAACGCTTATAAATCCATATCTAAGAAGTAAGATTTGGACTATTGACTTTAGGGTTTTCCCCTTTGAGTTAGAAGGAGAGCCAACCTAAAGAGTGGGTGAGAATTATCAAAGTGACCACGGATAACCTCTCCGAGTTGCTCTTGCGTCTTCACCTTCTGAGATTGGACTTTAACACTATAGGTGAAGGTAGTTACACTTTCTACTACAGTTATAAAAGTCAAGATATCAGAGAAGAAAAGATCACTCAATTGTTGACAATGAAACAATCTGGTAAAAAGATGCAGATACCACTCAAAGATGCAATTACCATGACATTGATTGGTGTTGACGTCCACTGAAGAAAGGTGGATGATTATTCCACAACTAATCACTGTGTCGGTTTGGATGCAAGTTCAAGATTTTGAGAACATGATGATGGTTCAAATCAAATTACAAATAGGACAAGGGTGTGAAAATGAGAGATGCCAACTAGTGGCAAAATAACCAGGTTGACAATGAAAAACAATGTTTGCAAATTGCAATTGCCTTAAAAAGGATCCAACCCTTTGATTTACAGGGAGGAACCATCCAAATAAGGGTAACAATGATGAGGGTTATAATAACTTCTGATGATGGTACAGCGATAGGAAAAAAAATCTATAGTGTGTATACAGAATAATATTATATCACTACAGACAAATGGATGAGTCAACCAAACATACGAGTATGGGTAATCTATGTTGTCAAGTTTATTTTATAGCTATGGCCTCTAATCACGAGATTCACATATCAATTGATATGGGCTCGGAAGGTATAAAAAGACTAACAGACTTTTCACAATGGATAGAACATCAGCTTTCTCACGAACGCATGGATTACATTTTCAACTTTGCAAACAGATTCTACACATAATACAATTTCTATAAAGAACGAAAAAAACAGCAGAACTAAGAACCTATCAAAACAGCTCTGTAAGAAATGCTAGAATCTATAAACATGTCCTATAGAAAACAATAAACAGAATTCAATAGACAACTGTCAAAACCTATCACTGCTTTTATTAATTATAAACATGAAAAAATCTGCTACAATAAAATACCCCTAAGCTTCTAGTTGCTGGAGTCTAGACTCGAAATAAATGAATCCATACCTCTGCCTCTTCTCTTATAGATCTGAGAAGGGCATACTAAGTTTTACAAAATAGGTTTGCATGTGACTCGAACTCAGAAATACAATTTGTTTTATGCTAAGTCAAACTCAGAAATAGAAAAGCATAAAACCAAACTGAATTTTATTTTTATTGTGACTTCTAAAAATGAAACCAAACTTAATCTTTAACTGGTTGCACATGCCTTATCTAAGACTAGTTGGTAGGTGGCATAGACCTTGACTACTCAGTTAGGACACGACAGACCACCTCTACCTCCGCCCAACACCGAAGACACGAACAGTTTCAAACCCTTCGTGACAGATAGACAACTTCTTCCAGATTGCAACATCAAGCACCCTCCTACAGGCAGCAACGCACTACTAATTTCAGTTCCTCTTCTAGTTCTTCCTCCCGACAGAGTACTCTCTTGAGCTTCCTTCAGTCGGCCTGCAATGGTAGGAGAGATACCCCCAGTGCTTCCAATGTTTCCAGTGCTTTCAGTGGCACATGATAGTTTCAATATCACCATCTTTGCATCACAGTTCTTGGATCCAGTTTCCTTCCTTGGATTAGTTCTCTTCGTATCTCTCCTTGTATATATTTTTCTCCAAGATTAGCTCTCCATTTATGGGTCTAGGGTTTGATTTGACTTCTGCGTTTATCCTTTTATAGGAGTTACTTTTACGCTCCCACACTATATTGATATCATGGCTCTGCATAGGCCCATTGACCTACTTTTGTGGTCATTTGTTGGACATTAATAAAATTGTCTTATCTTATCTTATCTTATCTATCTTACACCACTAAATATGAGATCATCTATATACAAAACTAAAACAAGCAAATTATAATGAGCAACCAAAAAGTAAAGATTGGAATTTGCATCTTAGTGAAACCCAAACCTAGAAGATACTCATCAATCCTGGAGTACCATGCACATCATGCCTGTTTCAAACCATAAAGGGCCTTCTTCACCCTACAAACTGTTAGAATTGTGACTCTGGAGGTCCTCCTTGTGGTTTTTGGTGTGTTTGTCATGGGGGGGACTAAGTTATTGTCCCTAGTCATTTATTTACGTAAAGTTGAGTTATGTAAATATAGACTTTTTATATTATGACATTATAAAATGTGTAAAATCCTAGACTTTTATATTATGACTTTAATAAATAGAAGCTTTTTTATTTGTGCATTTAATGTGTCACTTCAGATTAGATTAATCTCATCCATTGGATGAGTTAGTTAAATGTGGTTAGGGTTTGTTATAATGTAGAAAGAGTCTAGGGAAGTGTGTAAACACAGTTTTTGAGAGAGTTTGAGAGAGACAAACTAAATCTGGGATAGATTTCTGAAGTTTGTGAAGGCAATCTTCATCAAAACAACTGAGGGCACAATTACCAAGGCATCCTACAGCAACTATTGGATCATATAGCCTTTATTTGTTGCAGAGAACAGTCTGTACATGCACAGATTTCAAGGTAGATTGCAGGCACAGTTTTTGAGGACAGATTGCTGCTGCTCTGTGGTGCAAATCCATAGGTATACCTGCATTAAATGCTGAGTTATAACTTATTCGGTACAGCAATACTCTACACGGAACCAAGAAAATCAGCACAGTACTGTTCAACACGTGTGGACAGATTCTGGCTCGGTTTTCAATGCAGCGCTGAGTGTGATAATAAGTTGGTATTTTGTTATTTATTTTGATGACTGAAGAAAAAATTTCTGAAGCCTTGTAAAATTTCTGAGTTTTGCCTTCTGTAATAAAAGCATATCTCTCTCACAGATTTTCCCAGTTGGACCAAAAATCACTGTGTTTATTTGCTGATTCTCAGAGTATCTTTTAGTTGATTTACTTAGCATAAACGTTTAAGCTTTTATTTGCATTTGATTCCTTAAGTCTAAAATCTCAGAAAATGCCAAGTGTTGGACGGAATGTATGAATGAGATATTTATTATTTTGTACTTAAAAATCTTCGCAAAACATAGGTCTCATGCCCATTCACCTCAAAGCCTCAATGAAACCATTAAGAAATGTTGTCTTTACATCCATTTGATATGAACTCCAATCAAAGACTACTGCTAAAGACATGATGAATCTAATAGAGGTATACCTCACAATAGGAGCAAAAGTGTCCCCATAGTCAACTCCCTCTTTTTGAGAGAACCCTCTAGCCACAAACCAAGCTTTGAATTTTTCTATGCTGCCATACGTTGCATGCTTGACCTTGTACAACCACTTAGAGTCAATCATTGACTTCCCTTCTGGTCTAGGCGCTATCTTTCACACAGCATTCTTCATGATGGAGCTGTACTCCTCCATGAAGGTATCTTACCAAACCTCCTGGCCTGCTACCTCCTCAAAACTAGAAGGCTCTGCCTTAATGATGGAAGACATGAACGCTACATAATTTGAAAATTTCTTTGGACGGTGACTTACTCGAACTGAAGTCGTAGGAGCTCCTGTGCCTCCTGTACTAACTGAGTGAACCAGTTAGGCATTATGGCTGGACTAGATGGTAAAGAGGCACCTCCTCCACCTATGGAAGCTTGCTGATCTGAATCTAATTTTTCTTATTTCTCATATTTCTGCAGATCAGCCTTTGGGGCAGCAAGCTCTTCTACCTCCTCAATGAAGGTTCTTGAGACTTGGAGGACCATGCATCCTTGTCAAACATGACATCTTTGCTCACAACTACCTTCATTGAGATGGAATGTAGACTCTATAAGCTTTTGAGGTCTCACTGTACCCACAAAGATACCTTTCTCTGGCCAGAAACATGCCTTATAACTGTCTATATTCTTAATAGGTGTCCTCACAGAGTGTTAAAGGACAAGACACCAAAGGTGGCATTCACAAGCGAAAAGTCTCAACTAGCACATCTTCGTGTTTTCGGTTGTCCTATTTACATTCATATACCTAATGAGAAAAGGATCAAGCTGAAACCCTCCAGTTTGAAAGGTATCTTAGTGGGTTACAATGAGACCTCAAAAGCTTGGTCCTTTCCTTCTCAAGGATATGAATGCAAACAGGACAACCAAAAACATGAAGATGTGCTACTTGAGGCTTCTCACCTATGAATGCCTCCTCTAGTTTCTTGTCCTTCAACACTCTGTGAATATAGATAAAATATAAACAAATTTATAATTTAACACCTGTAAAGAATATAGACAAATTATATCAATCAGTTCACAATCATGAATTGAAGTTTATAGATCTATTCCATAACTGGTCATGTGGGGTATTTGGCTTGCACAAAAGGTGTTGATTTTTTAGGATCAGCATGTCCAAACATTTCAGACATTTGCACAGATGGTCTGTTTATATAAATCTTGTAGACAGAAAGATAAAACAAAAATGCCCATGCAGGTCAGGGAGTTGATGATTGACAAGTATAGGAGTTGGGAAATCTTTGACGCTGCATGTTAAGGACCAGAGCAAGCATGTCGTATAGAGGGGGTTCTATACTTGTCAGACTCCCACTTCTACAAGTTTAAAACAAGTCTGGGCCATGGAACAAATAATTATTATGCTGAACCAGTTGCATTAAGGATGCTTCTTAAGCTGGCTATTGATAGAAATGTATCTTCACTTCAAGTTATTGGTAATTCTTTGCTGGGGGAAAAGTGGACGAATGGCGAACAAAACATAAATGTTGTTTCTCTCCAACATTTAGCTGCTAGTCTGAAGGATATTGCAAGACTTTTCACAGAGATATAAGCATATTTATGAGGAACTGAATGCAGAGGCAGATCTATTGTCTAAATGACTCAACTTGTAGTTTGAAAATCTTCTTTATTGGAATTCCAAGATGGGACTTGTTACCCTCCAAGTACTCTACAATGTGCCATATCAAATGTCCCAGAGAGGAGGGATATTCTTTCAATGTAAAGGCCAAGATGGGACTTGTTTTATGTAAAGTGCTTGTTTAGAGGGGCTCAAGACCCATGGTCTGGTCATGGAAAATCCTCTTGGTTTTCATTTCGAAGAGTATTGGCTTAGTGACTCTGCTGACTACCCCTTGATGTGGTAGAAGTCCCCCAACAAGTAGGGCATTTATACCCTGGGTTGGTGTCCGGTGCTTCTTGGGATGACTCCATTAGGACACATGGCTTAGAGGCTCCCTACCACACTTTTTATTATGCTTTGTAGAGGTGATTGTGCATGTAAGGGCTGTCATACCCATCTTATCACACCTCATTTATGCCCACTTGGACCTATTTTTCTCATGTATTCACCCTCCTCTTGGCTCAAGCATGCTAAATTGATGATGACATCATCCTTTTGAGGTCATAGGCGTTGAGGGGAAAAACACATCATTAGGGTTAGTTGAGGCATGACACCCTCCTCTCAAGCTCAACGTTTCATCAAGTTGAGGCAATTCATGTAGGTGACAAACCTAAAAATCATTGAAAAATCATTTTAAGCTATTTTAGGTAGGTCGGCTTAAAGGAGTGAAAAGGAGTGTCTTGTCACATACATAAATAAGACATTCCTCATTCGTTTGTAACACAAGATCATGGGATCAAATAAAATCATTTCCCTTTTTCTACTTGTCTACTTCGATTAAGTGGTGCGCACCTCTCTTCTTGGCATCTTGAAGCTTCAATGTGGTGATTTTTGGATGATTGAAAGTTTTACTAAATCTTGCAAGGCTTGTCTAAGGGAAAGAGTTCTTGAGAGGGTTACTCTCTTCCTTGCTCTTCTTTTGTGGTAAGATCTTTGGTTCTCTTGTCTTGCACTGTCGGAGACATCCAAGGTAAAAGTTAATTAGGGTTTCATACAAGAAACATCCTTTCTTGGAGGGTCTCTCTTGTTGGGGGTTTGGCACCTCTCTTTCCCCTAATTAGTTCAAACTAACACAACCCAAACGTTCATTGGTTTGCCCTACTTCATCAAGATTGGATTGTCAATTCTTGAGAGGAATGTTAACCACAATTTTTCAATGGCCTTGTATGGAAAAGACTTAGCTATTATTCCATTGTCTTCACTCGAAATCTCTTTTATTCAAATTTTTGTACTATATATTAGAAATAAATACAAACTCAAATATTGTGAAAAAACCTAAAAAATCATATCTCTTTTGCAAAAAACATAATAATTTATTTCGTGCCCTAGTTCTTTTAATTATGATTTTCTGAAGTAGATAATTGCAGTACTAAATTTCAGATCTTGATAAAATCTTGAGGAAACCCTAAAAAAGTAAAAAACTCTTGCGAGAAAAGTCAATCTTTAGTCCTAAAGTGCCCTAAAGAATGTGACATCATCCTAGGGTTAGGTGATGTCAGCCCTTAGTGCCAATTTCAGATCTGGTTGCAGTGTTATTGCAGGTCCATCTCAAAGGAAAAATCAAAACCTAGGGATTTGAGGAGGGTTGGTTCAATTCCTAGGTCGCCTAGGGTGACCCTAGGGGGATTTGAGGCCAAGGATATTTCTGGTATACCTTGAGTGTAGATAATTTCAGGTCTGAAGCGTAAATCAGCATTTAAACACCTCTTTCATCCACTAAAAGAGGGGCACCCTAGGGGGGATTGATGTGCCCACTCTGGCTGGTGACCGAGAGATAAGATTTGTGTGTTTTTGACAGTTGGTTTGAGAGATGCATCATGTTTTATCTTGTTGGTTTTTACTACAAAAGCATACTTTGTATCATTACATATTCATCATCGCTCCTAACCTTCTAAGTCAAAGGGTTTATGTAGATTTTTCTTAAGTTTTCAGCCACCGGTTTCAAGTAAAAATTTGTCACAGTATTTCAATCTCAGAAATTTAACTTGCCGGAAATAAACATAGATTTTTCTAACTTAAAACACTGCTGTAAAATTAAATCTTTCACAGACAGAAAGTAAATATTCAGCACTTCATTCACACACAGTACTCAGAATTTTCAGCCAAATGACCCTGGAAAAACCCACTAGGGGAAAACCAGTCAGAGAGAGAGAGAGAGTTTTTATTAAGCTTCAAGATAAAAAAATCAGACATTAATTTTTACAGTCAAAAATCCAACTTATCCCAACCCAGAAATTTGACCAGCAGACTGTCTCAGTTTCCGTGCCTTTTGCTGCCTTGATTTCTGTGCAAACCTCCTCGGTAAACATGCCAAAAACATCAGCAAAAACCAGCCCTAGAAAAATGTGCCAAACTGTCCAGAATCCGTATTGTACGGACAGCAATTAATGCTGCTGTACGGCTCCTTGAATTCTGTGCCAGAATTAAATGCTGCTGTCTTGAAACTCGTGCCTGAATCTTCCCTCAAAATTCGTGCCCAACTCTGACTCGAAAAACATGCTGAGTCCGTACAGTACAGTCTGCAATAAATGCAACCGTACAGCTCCTCGATTTCAGTGCCAAATAAATGCAGTCCATACACTCAAAATTCGTGCCCAGCAATAAATGTGGCCGTACTCCTCAAAAACTGTGCCCTGCAATAAATGTCTTGGAAATCGTGCCCTCTGAAAATCTCTTCCAGCTCTGTCTCAAAAATCGTGCCCAAAATCTCTTCCAGCTCTGTCTCAAAAATCATGCCCTTCTCTCTTCTTCAGCTCTCTCTCGTTTTCTTCAAACTCTCTACTCAAGAATGAATCATATTTTGCCTTTTTCCTTGCTTTTTGTTTCTCAACCCTAGGTAGGTGAAGAGATCTTAATCCAATGGCTAGCAATGAATTAGATCAATGGTGGAAATTAAATGCACACTTTTTATTTTAAAAAGTTAATTTCTCTCACCCACTTAAATTTATCAAAAAGTGACTTTAATGTTATAAAGTCATATTAAATGCTTTTTAAGTCATTTAATGCAAGTTCACTTTATTTCCCTTCACTAGGTGACTAAAAGGCTAAAGTCACCTAGGGGAACACTTCCCTAGGTACAAAACTAACAGTTTAAGGTACATATCTTTCATTGACTCCGTTAAGGCACTGGTCTACTAACAGTGGGAAGGTCTTGCAGGGATGGAGGTACATTACTTTGGTATCTTACAAGTCTATTCTTACGTTAATCGGGGAGCCTCCCATGACCTGAAGGAGCAAAGTCTAAAGAAGAAGGGGGTTACATCAAGGTGACATTGAGTGTATCTCCTTGGAGAGTTGTAGATCATACATATCACTAGATCCACTAGGTCCACTTATCTTATTTGGGTCCACATACTGCATTTGGGTCCACTTACCTCCGATCGTGGGATAGTGCTAGTTTTTGAGGTAACAGGACTATTATGGAAGACAACTCTTTTATAAATCTACAATGACTTCACATATTTGAAAGACAAGAACTACAAGGTAACTGAAATTTTCTTTTATTAAAGATGTGGGATTTTGATCCTTATAGGGTGCAGTTTCTGAAAACTAGAGGATCTTAAATTTTTCTACTATTTGGGTCTTGAATGCCCCTACTATTTTAAATGTGCCATGGCACCTGAGGCATGTATTTTAAATTCTCTATATGAATAAAAATACAACATTTTCTCTATGAAAAAAGGTTGCCTATTCCTATACACTTGAATCAGAGCACATATTCTTTTTTTCCAACGAACAACCTTGCAGAAAACGCTCCAAGTACTTCCCCATGATCCATGGATGGTAAACAGGGTAAACTGTTGGCCCTAATTATGGAGCTTAACCCCAAGGGGATCACAAGAGTCAAACCTGTGACTTCCCCAACATGGGGGGGAGAGATCGCACATTTGGCTCATGAACAGTTAAGCTAACCCTCGGGGCTAAGAGCACATATTATTTTATTGACTTAATGAAAAGGAATCAGCTGCTTGCAAATAGGGAAAAAATTTTAGTCTAAATATTTAGCATACTACAACTAAGGAAATGACCAAAACTAGCCTATTTTAAATGTCCAACAATTCATCAAGATGTTGCTATAGAGGAAACATTACAACTTGATGAGGAGGAGGTTGCCATCAAAACATGGATTGTTTGATATTAATCACTTGCCAATAAAGGGTAATTACATTAGTCATTGCCAGTAGATGATGATGATGCACCGAATGAGAGCAGTCGTGCACTTAAAGATCAGGGACATACCTATTGCTTTTGGAACTTAAATTTATAGATCTTGTTACTTATGATGTTTCCCTTGGGCACTTTTATTTATCAACTATAAATCCTATTGTAATTTATGAATATTGATATGAAATTTCAAATTTTAATTTGGCAAAGGATATTATTTTTTTTAATAGAAATAGGTTCTTTTATATTGATCAAAAAATAGTTGCAGCCATGTCGAACAACCTTTTACATCATTCTGTTTCAAAGAAGGAAACCGACATATGCATTTACAAAATACAAAATTCCTAGCTCACACCAGTAGAGACTAAAAGGATTCTGATTTTGGCATCTATTTTACTGAAGTAGAGCCTACAAAAACGACCAACAAGAAAAACACTTAAACTTCATTACAAAATTTCAAAAAAGAAGGCCCTGGCCTCTAGAGTCTACAGGCTTGTTGCTTTGTTCTTGGCATCCGAAGAAGAGCTTTGCAAAGCTTTCTTACTTGCATGTTCCTCTTCATTCTCCAATTCTGCAATTTGTTGGGTTTCACCTTTTTAATCACCTGAAACTTCAGATGTATCAATTTGCATCTTGCCATCATAATCTGTAAGTCCCCCTGAAACTGAGTCTGTATCTTGAGCTGCAAGTCCCGGATCTGATCTTCATACTCAAGCTTTTGATTCTTAAGAAAATAAATTTCGACTTCAACCTTAATGAGGCTGGTTGTCAGTTCGTTAACCTGAGCACTCAACATTACCATTTGAAATTGCATAATTGATGAGTTACAAGCAACAATACTCACCAGGGTTTTGTCACAATCCTCCATTTTGTATATAGCTTGCAAGATTGAGTCAAGATTTTCAGTATTCGGGTTCTCAATTCCACTACCTATAATTTCCTTTGACTCATTTACATTCTCCATCAAAAAACAATTTTTCCACTCCCTAACTTCACTTCTCAAACCACAGTATACCGCTAAGAAACGACAACAAGAGGAATGTTAGAATAGGGTTTTTCCGGAAATTCTGCAGTAGACATTTTTAAAATACCTTAGTATAGTAATTAAAAATAACCCTAATATGAACTTTAATTATACCTTTAGATAAACTTTATAAACTTAAACAAAAAAATTTAAAATATTTAAAAAACTTTACTTTATTAATATTAATATTAATATTAAAATACTTTGTTAGTATTAGACTAAATCTTTAATTATAAACTTTAATATTAAACTTTAAATATAAAAAATTATAAAAAAAAACTTTATTAATATAATCTTTATAAATATTATTAATGAAAGAATTTTTAAATAATTAAAGAATTAAAAATATTTTAACTAAAAATTTTAAAAAACTCTACCTATACCTAAGATTAGTCAGCTTCAATTAATAATTTTGGTAACCTTACGAACTAAAGCCTATTTATTCTCCAGAGCTGCAGCTTATCCATCCAAATTGACTACTTGTCCTGATGATGGTTCCCGATTTAGAATCGAAACGTCGACTAAAAATGTCTACTGCGGAATTTCTGGAAAAACCCTATTCTAACATATCTCACCACAAAAACTTACAAAATGAAACAAGAGGAATATTGAACACAATTTCCCAATTCTAGGGCCTTGTAAACCGAAACTATAAAATGGCTCCACTTTACCCATAACCAAGCAGCTAATACAAAATACCAGAAGGGTGTCTAATTTGCCAATTCAAAATGCGAACAATGACACATATGAAAGGCTTGAAGCTGCACCCACAGTTAATTTCAGACTTAACAAAAGGAGAGACTGCTTTCCAGCTGAGAATCTACGACAGGAGTGTTGTATCTCACAAATTCCCAAATCTAAGGCCTTGTAATCTGAAACTGTAAAATTGCTCTGATACCCCCATAAATAGACAACTGTTTGGCCACTTCAATATGCGTACATTTACACATGAAAAACTTTAAGTTATGTTCATAGTTAATTTCCAGCTTAACGACAGGAAGTCTTACCACTGTAACAAACATCGTCTTTTGACAGAGATTCTTGTAGCAAGCGCGACCCATGGCATTTGAACAACCTTCACGAGCAAGGTAAGATGTCCAATGTCCTAACGTTAAACTCTCTACGAGGCCTGTGTTAAAAATTTAGGGACAAATTACACGAAGAAACATCATTTAAACACCAGCAAGTAATGTGGTAAAACCCCATAAGGGGAAACATCCACACAGGCAAAATATTGAAGCTCATTAATGAAGAACGAGAGATTACATGACGGGCCTCAGCCTCACAGACTACAATTACATTACGTATCCCAACCATGCACTATATACTTCATGAAATAAGTTACAAGAGTAAAACCGCTGCCGGTTATGCCCGTTTTGAAAACTTCCCGTAAACACATTATATTAGTTGTCAATATTAACAATCTCCACCTTTACAAGAAAATTTTCTAATACTTTGCCCCAGACTATTTATCACCTTTTTTTCAAACCAGGAGAAGTTACACACCATCGTAACTTCTCTAACAATACTGGTTTTGTACACATATCTGCACAATTTTCTTGAGTATGAACCTCTTTCAGATCTACTCCACCTTCACTAATGACTTGTCTTACAAAATGATACTTTACATCAATATGTTGAGTCTTACTATGATAAACAAAATTTGTAGCCAAATGTATAGCACTTTGGCTGTCACAAAAGACAGGCACATTGTTCTGCGATCTTCCAATTTCTCTAAGCAGACCTCTCGGCCAAATCGCCTCTTTGCAAGCATGTGAGGCTGCAATGTATTCAACCTCTATAGTGGATAAAGCAACTGTTTCCTGAAGCTTTGACATCCAACTTATATCTCCACCTGCAAGAGTAAAGAAATAACCTGAAGTAGACCTTCTCTTGTCCAAATACCTGCAAAATTTGAATCACAAAAACCGCATACATAATCACTGTTATTATTAAAGGTGATATGATAGTCACTTGTGCCTCTTAGGTACCAAAGCACCCATTTCACTGCATTCCAATGTTCTTTTCCCGGATTTGCCATGTAATTACTAATAACATGAAGTAGACCTTCTCTTGTCCAAATCACCTGCAAAATTTGAATCACCAAAACCGCATACATAATCATTGTTATTATTAAAGGTGATACGACAGTCACTTGTGCCTCTTAGGTACCAAAGCACCCATTTCACTGCATTCCAATGTTCTTTTCCCGGACTTGCCATGTATTTACTAACAACACCTACTGCATGTGAAATATCAGGTCTAGTACACACCATTACATACATTAAACATCCTATTGCATTGGCATAATGTACACGAGACATATAATCCTTCTCTTCAACACTACTAGGACATAAACCTGAAGAAAGCTTAAAACGGGAAGCTAAAGGAACATTCACAGGCTTTGCCTTATTCATTTCGAATCTTACAAGTATTTTCTCAACATACTTCTCCTGTGAAAAACTAAGCTTAACATTTCTTATGTCTCTGTATATTTCAATACCCAAGATTTGTTTTGCAGCTCCAAGATCCTTCATATCAAAAGTCCTAGCCATCTAAGCCTTCAACCTGTTAATCTCATCCATGCTTTTGCTCACAATAAGCTTATCATCAACATACAACACTAAGATAATGAATATGTCATTCAACCTTTTGAAGTATAAACAATGATCAAATTCACTTCTAGTATAACCTTGGCTCACCATGAAAGAATCAAATGTCTTGTACCATTGCATGGGCAACTATTTCAAGCTATACAATGATTTCTTGAGCTTGCAAACTATTCTACCTTTATGATGCTGCACAAAACCTTCTGGTTGTTCCATATATATCTCCTCATCTAAATCTCCATGTAAGAAAGTTGTTTTAACATCCAGTTGCTCTAACTCCAAATCAAGCAATGCAACTAGTGCTAACACAATACGAATAGATACAAACTAGACAACTGGTGAAAAAATCTCTTGATAGTCAATACCTTCCATCTGAGAGTACCCTTTTGCGACCAATCTAGCTTTGTATCTTTCAATCTTACCATCAACTCCTTTCTTCAATTTGAAGACCCACTTACATCCAACAGTTTTTCTATCTTTGGGAAGTTCAACCAATTCCCCTGTCTTGTTTTTCTCCAAAGAATCCATTTCTTCTTTCATTGCCATCTTCCACTTAGCATTGTCAGCACAATCAATGGCTTGCTGAAAACAAGAAGGTTCTCCATCATCAATAAATAAAACAGACGAAACAAAACCGGTATACCTATTAGGAGGATTTCTCTCCCTTGTTGATCTTCTTGGTGTAAGGTTGTGGGATTTCCACATTTTCTTGAATTTCTTCATCTTTTATGACTTCTCTCTCACCAGAAACTTCTTCTTGCTTCTTTGAGTAATGAGAAGATTGGTTCTCCAACTGAACTAGTTGTTTTGAAATTACATGTTCCTGTTTCACATCAAGTCTTACATTTTCGGATTTAATCAAAGAAGATTCATCAAAAATAACATCTCTGCTAATGACAATCTTGTGGGCAGTAGGATCCCAAAATCTATATCATTTTGTTACATCATCATATCCAACAAAAATGCACTTCTTTGATCTAGGGTCTAACTTAGAACGTTGATTTTAAGGAGTAAGTACATAAGCTTCACAACCAAAGATTTTCAAATTCGAATGATCACAAGGATGACCAGTCCATACCTCTTCCGAAATCTTACAATCTATTGCCATTGATGGTGATCGATTTATTAGATAACTAGCAGTAGAAATTGCTTTTGTCCACAACTCTTGACCCAAATTAGCATTATTGAGCATGTGCCTTGCTCTCTCTAGAAGAGTCCTATTATTACGCTCTGCAACGTCATTTTGTTGAGGAGTGTATACATTTTTTTATGTCTTACGATCCCTTCATCTTTGCAATGTTTTTCAAACTCTAAAGAAGTAAACTCACCTCCATTATCCGTCCTTAAACACTTGATTGTTTTGCCAATTATTTTTTCCACCATAACTCTAAATGGTTTAAACGTGTTAAACTCATCAACTTTTCTTTTTAGGACATTGACCCAAACCTTTCTAAAAAATCATCTACAAATAATACATAGTATGTTGCTCCCCCATAGGAAATGGTAGGAGACAGACCCCACAAATCCGAGTGAATGTAGTCAAGAACACCTTTACAAACATGACTACCTGCGTTGAATTTTTTGCTACACTGCTTTCCAAATATACAATGTCTACAAAACATCAAATTCAGAGTTTTCAAATTTGGAAGCAATTTCCAATTCATTAATACCTGAAGTCTTTTTTCACTCATGACCAAAATGTTGATGCCATAATTGAGTGGACCCTGACTCTTCTTCAGATACTAATGTTGTATCATTAACTTGAGTTCTTCCAACCAGCTTGTAAAGGTTTCCTGTTTTTTGTGCCTTCATAACCACTAAAGCACCCTTAGATACTTTTAGTACTCCACTTAAACCTGTAAACTTATGACCACAAGAATCCAACACTCCCAAAGAAATTAAATTTTTCTTTAATTCAGGCACATGTCTAACATCTGTAAGTGTTCTTATAACTCCATCAAACATTTTAATTTAACACTTCCAACCCCAACAGTCTTACATGAATGATTGTCTCCTAAAATAACTATTCCATCATTAATTGTTTGATAGGAAACAAACTAATCTTTATGAGGACAAATATGGTGTGAAGCACCAGAATATAATAGCCATTCTTCATTATATTTAGAAACATTACAAACAAAAAAAACCTCATCGATCATACCTGAATCAGAAGACTTAATTGAATTTGCCTCTAATTTGGAGTCATCTTTCTTGGATTCTTGTCTTTTCCAACAGTCCTTCTTGAGATGACCAATCTTGTTACAATACCAACATTATAATTTGCTCTTTCTGTCGTTCGATTTAGACCTAGAAGTACCTCTTGACTTTTCTCCTTTCTCTTTGTATCGACCTCTAACAACCAAAGCTTCTGGCGAAGAGGTTTCAAGACTAGATTTCTACCTTAATTCCTTAGACAATAATGCTCCAACCACATTGTCAAATTCTAAGATATTAGTTGTACTAAGGCTAATGGAAGAAATTACTTGACCCCAAGATTCAGGTAAAGTACATAAGAGATTGATTGCTTTATCTTCATCATCAATTTTAATATCCATACTACTCAACTGGTAAATAAGAGTATTAAAAGCATTCAAATGATCAGCTATCTTCGTACCTTCTTTCATTTTCATACCGTACAGTTGTCACTTCAAGTAAATTATGTTTGTCACAAAGATTTGGTATTATACAGACTTTCTAACTTGCTACTGACTTTCCTCCAACAATGTTGAATAACACATCATCCGCAAGACATAATCGAATTGTGCTTAGCGCTCTGGCATCTAATTCCTCCCATTCATCATCTGTCATAGTTAGAGGTTTCTTTCTTTTATCGTCTAAGGCTTTTTGTAACCCCTGCTATACTAACAGATCCTGTATCTTTAATTTCCATAGTTCAAAAAAAAAAATTATATTAAATTTTTCAATTTCAAACTTTGTGCTAAACATTGTTGAGAAATTTATTTTATTTTTAAATATTTTTCCGAACAAAATACTCCCAAACAAACAACAATCTCTCGAACAAATGGCTCAGAGTTTATACTTCAATGTTGTAAAAAAATTCTTAATATATATATACTTCAAAACAAAATAGCACAGGTTTTCTTCTTTACCACTGTTTATCCTTTTTTTATATATCACAATCCAGGAAATAATGGCACACGGGCTCACGAGCAGCAACAGCAAAAGTGGCCCAATCCACGCACGCAATTCCCAACAACAAGCTCTTCAATATATAAATACCCCTCAACTATTGGAATTCAACACAAAAATTCAACCACGGGCTCACCTTATCGGCTCCACATTCAGTAACGGCTCTTACAGCAGCAACAACACACTTCCTCTCAACAGTTGCAAGATTTCTTCAGCAACTCTCTTCAGGGCGACTCCTCCTCAATGGATTTTCCACGTCCAAGCATCAAACAACAGACTTCCTTCACACGCGGGCCTCTCCTCTCTTTCGTCCAGGCAACAGCAAGTGGCCTCTCTTCCACGCGAGGGTCTCTTCCATCCAGGCAACAACAGGTGGCCTCTCTTTCACGCACGGGCCTCTCTTCTCTTCCTCTGCACACAATCAGCACTGCAAGGCTCTTCCACGGACTGCTCCTCATAGATCTTCTCCACAGCATGCAAATGACGGCTCACTCCTGCACGATCTTCTTCATAGCGTGCAAGCGACGACTCACTCCTGCACATTCAGCAATCTGACGATCTAGCTCCTCTCTGCAGACTCCCACACGATCTTATTCACCACGAACAGACTCCCACACAATCTTCTTCATTCAAGGCTCTAATACCACTTGTTAAAAATTCAGGGACAAATTACACAAAGAAACGTCATTTAAACACTAGCAATTAATGTGGAAAAACCCCATAAGGGGAAACATCCACGCAGGCAAAGTATTGAAGCTCATTAATGAAGAACAAGAGATTACATGACAGGCCTCAGGCTCACAGACTACAATTACATTATGTATCCCAACCATGCACTATATACTTTATGAAATAAGTTACATGAGTAAAACCGTTGTCGATTATGCCCGTTATGAAAACTTCCTATAAACACATTAGATTAGTTGTCATTATTAACACCTTGTGGGGAGAGTGAAATGAATACACATCCCATAATCCACCAGAGCTACAACAATCAAGGTCGCAACTACTGAATGTGTATGTCTAATAGCATCCCACAATTTCACTCATTTACTAATGCATTCGCCCCCAACCTATCCCAAGAGATGACGATATCCCTCATAATTCTCCTATCCTAATTCGAGGCCAAAGCACACGGTAGAGCCATAAATTCAAGACTGTCCTCACGTGCCTTATATCTCTCCAAACATCTCACCATTGAAACTACTAAAACTCTGGATCTTGTATTCTTAATTGTAGCAATTTGCATGATGTTCTCTGCCACCTATGAGTGTGAGATCATCTTTTGACCACTGAATTAATATGCATATCCATTTGCTTTGGATGAATTACCAATAATGGAATATATTTCATACATACAATGTTGATGGTTTTGGGGGATATCGAAATAGTTAACTCTCTCCCCCATGGATTTCTAAAATACATTGGTCTAAGTTACAAGCCATATTTGCTTGGTGATCGGCTTGTGTATTTAATTCACGAAGAATATGAAAAGCATGCATGTCTTCAAAATCTGAGACCAATTGTTGGATTTTCCACATTATTCAACATAGAGGTCTTTCCTTTCGCGTTGTTTTAGAAACCAAACGATGGATCATAATCAAGGAATCCCCAACTACTACTATATGTCTTATATTCTATTGAGATGCTTAAATCAAGCCTTGTCAAAGTGCCAAAGCTTTAACTTGGTTATTTGATGTCATCCCCAATCCCCAGGAATAGGTTTTCTTCATTTTTCTTCCAAGTCAAAGACCGCCACTACCACACTTGCCAACCTTGGTAATAAAAATTATTTTCATTGATGCATTGCACTGAGATTCGAGTGACGCATAATATTTTATTGCTTATATCTAAATTAATAGAAATTTAAAATTTGATAAAATGATGATAAATTTTATTTGGAAGTTTTCTTTAATTTTTGGAAACACGTTTCTTGGTTTCCTTGGGTTGCTTCAAAAATCTAGCCCAACTTGCCCTTACTAGACCCTGGTCAATTACGATTCTATAAAGTCATTTCTTGGCACTTTAGTTTCCAGTGTCCCATACTTGGGAATGCAGTAGCAATATACCGCCTATTTATTTTTCTTAAGCTTTAATGACTTTAAAAAATGAATGAAGATGCAGCTTTGATGAGGGCAAAGAAAAGCAGAATATGTGTTTGCACGCACACACGTTTATATATCCGACACTAAAAAGGCTAGTCCCCATGCACATTCTATTCATAAATAGAAAAGTATGAATTTTTTTAGACAAATATATATATATATATATGTAAATCCTTTTGTGTTGGTCGATGAGGCTCACAATTACTAGAGTCCTTCGACAATGAGTTTTAATTGGTGTACTCACTCTGCCGAAAAACACTGAAGTCTAAAACCCAAGAAATAAGAATGTATACACACAACAACCATAACTTGAAAGTTTTAACCTTTGACCCCAATGGCTTCACTATTCTTCAATCCAAACATTTCTTTCCCTATAGCTAGCAATGGACCGTAACAGTGTGCAATTTGTGGATTTCAACCCTAAACAGCGAAACCCTATTACCATCCCTGCCTGAAGTGGAAATTATTGCAGGTACGGAAGAACCCTAAGGCCCTTAACAGCTTGCAACTTGTGGATTTCAAGAAAACCTATTATTATCCCTGCATGCAGTGGAAATGATTCCAGGTAAGGAAGAACCCCAAGGCCCTACCAAAAAAATGTTTAAGTGTGCTTGTGCCGAAAAAAACAAGCTGCATTCTATATTCCAGGGAAGAGGTGGAACTTCAACACAATGTGCACGTATTCATGTGACACTATTTTCATATAGTGAATCACAATCCAATGGTTGTTAGACTTTTCTTTTTTCAGAAATGTTTGGAAAGTGGCCTATATTTTTACTGTAAATTCAGTGATTACCTGAAAATAGAGCTTTTCAGGGAAATACAGTGTTCTTTGATTTTTAATATGGATGTTTTGTTTTTCAATTGACACCCATTCACTATTTTGGTATTGAGCAGAAAATGACCAATGGCAGAATCAGATAAATGTTGGACATAAGTTCTCTAACTCTCAGAAGCAAAAATATATATAGCCTGAAAAAGAAATACTTTTCCTGAATTTGTGGGAAAATAAGACGTATGTAAGGACTGTATATGGGTATAATCAATGAGAAAAAATAAAAATAAAATCTACCTTTTTTTATATAAATGCTTCCTTTCACTATTAATATATAGACCTGAAATGTAAATTTTACAATTTATAAATAGCTAAATAACAAACTCAACTACCACAACTACTAGCTAAAACTTAAAATTTGACTGGTTACAAACCAGAAAAGCCCCGTGTACTAGTCAGCCCTTTGGACATACAACGGTGGCAAGGAAATGTCACAACAAGATGCATAAGCAAATGGCCCACTGTGGAGAAGAAACACAAATCCACTGTCCTCGGGCGGCAGTGGTGGTAACCAGCATCCAGAAAAGGAGACATCTAAATGTTAGACGATTTGGTCCGGATAGGGGCTTTTGGCGGGAATCTGGTGTTGGTGTTTTTTATTTTGAGAAATCTGAATTTAACTGTGTTTTAATAGCGATTTTGATGTTACAAACAAATTCAAAACCATAAAAAAACCCCGAGGCACCAAAAATTTCAGAGTTTCACAGCAGTAACCAGGCTTTATAAAAATTTCTGCCAGAATTTTTCAAAATCATGCAAGAAAAATCATATTTTTCAGTTGGAAATCATCCAAAGTTTAAACTAAGGCTCCAGAAAATGGTCATTATCCTTGGCAATAAAAAAAAACTATTGTAAATGTAATAAAAATAGAAAATACGAATAAAATAAAGATCTCAAAGGAGGAGGGTCAAGATGCAAACCCTAAACCTCGATGTAGGTAAATATGGGTCAAGATGCAAAAGCCTAAACCTCGATGTAGGTAAATATGGTGCAATACCATTGAGGTTCGCACCTTGAGTTTTTCAATACCCTTAGGGCACTTTATGGATCATGAGTTAAAATGGATGTAGGGTAGTGTGCAGTAAATACCATCTCCATGAACGTGGATGACACGAGAAAAAAGTCTTCTGTGAGTGAATCCAAGTGTTCTTGGGCAAACTGTGTGCGGTTGGCAGTCTTGAGAAGCTCCGCCAATAGCTCTGTCGATTTCATTTGTCTCTTACTCAACTCTGCAACTTTCTCTACAACCCAACATATCCTTCAATCAATCATTGCTACACCACAAAAACCCTTGAAACTTCTAGACTCGTCATTGTATGTCTTGCGCAATGTTTGAACTCTGGATTTATGATAAGGTCAAACAGGCCACTCCTACTTTACCTGATTCTGAAGCTCCGCATGTTGTCCTGCAACGTGAAGTCACAGATATTCTTAATGCACAGCGAATTTGTGGGTCGGCTCCCCAGTTGCACGCTGCATCACATGAAAGCTTAAATTAGTGTGAACTCAATTGGAGATATGATGCTCCCGTGACAAACATGTGTATGCCGAAATACACAAACTCACTCACTTGAATTAGAGCAACTGTGATAGGGTATGAAATTCATGCGAGCAGCCGGCTTAATGAGTGCATGACAAACCAATAGGGCCATTGGAGCAAGGCTCTCGCCTCAGCGCCTCCACAACAGTCGAACGTTTTCCTTACAACCACAACACTCGAACTTTACCACGTCGCCCTTATCCTTGAATGGGTTAGGAAAATAGGAAAATGCCTCGTCTTGACTCTTAATGGGTAATGTTAATAACCGCCGGGAGTTTACGTACACGGACCAGGTTCAATTCTTAACCCATTGGTGCTTGCAGCGTCTTTCCCTTAAGTGGAAAACTCGAGCGTGATTGACCTTAAACCTTAAAATTGGCATGTTAAATTTCTGTGACATTGATTGAATCATTGATTTTAATGAGATTCACGAGGCTCCAAGATATTAATACTTCCAATTCATCTTCATATTGTTAATTTTTGCTGTTAATTTTTTGTAGCAATTCGGTTGATCTTATCTTTGTCAAATAGAAGTGCATGTTATTAGTTTTTAAATTGTTTTCATACCAAATGAGTTGCACATTCTATGACAAAATGTTATTATGTCTCCACCACACCCTTTTTGCATAATATGCAAGTTCTCTCTTCTCAAACTTCCTTGGGTATCGTCTATAGGTGATGTAAACCCATCCTAACTAACAACCTTGCTTTTTCTTTAATAGTTGCCCCTAAATATGTTTTCTCTCCATGGTCACAGTTTGGATTACATTCTTTGATGTAGTATGTTCTTTTATGCTTACTGTGCTTGGTCCACATGGCAGTCCTAAATTTTTCAATCACTAAATTTTGTATTTCTTCATTGTTCATTAGTGTTAGGACATTCACGCACCTTGATATTCCACTTACTAGACCACTTTTTGTTTTGTTTCATCCAAGTTTTATTCCTACGATATAACTCCTCCATACCTAGTAAGTTTCTCCGAGAATGTTATTATTAGCCCACTTGGTAGTATCTTTTTAAGTAAAATTTGAGTTGACTTTGTTATCAAAATGATGTCAGTTTAGTTCAATTTATTAAAATTTATAATATAAATAAATTATAAATCATTGCAATTAATCATAATATAAAATAATTACAATCATTGCACATTCATAAACAAAAGAAAATACTTATCTTTTAATTGAAGAAGATTCAATCAAACATACATATCATCTGTAGATAACGTCCCCAAGCCAAGCTATGAGGGCAATAGAGCAAAGGAAATTCCTGCAAGCTTCTCTCTCTTGGCGGAAAACCCATTTGCTCTCATGATTAGCCATTATTCTCACCATTGAGCACTACATGCATCTCATTCAGTCATCCCAACCATGGAACTATCTTCCACTGCCCCTCAAAACACAAGGAAGGCCTACTCATTTTTTTCTCAACTGTCCCTTAGAGTACCCAATGTCACAGCGACGTTTTTCAGCGCACCTGGAAGGTGGCACACCTGGACAAGGTGTCGTGGTCATGGCGGTTCGGCATGGAGTTGCGCTCTCACTTGGCAAAGATAGCAAGCGCCCACATTCACCACCGGCACGAATGTCGGGAATGTGGCGCGCCCCAAGGTCAGCGCCCACGTGACTTGGCACGGGCGCCCCTTGGCAAAGATGACATTGATGATGGGCGCGCGACACCTTTGAGGCGCGCGACCCTTGAGCGTGCGGTTGGGCATGCAAGCTTGTGAAGACGTTTGGTAAACAGGCGCGCGACACTAGGTGCGGACGCGCGACCTTAATGTGTGGACGGACAGACGTGCGGATGGATGTGCGGATGGACGTGCGAACAGTTGGGCGCTCCGACAAAAGAGCGTTTTGGTAAGTAAAGCCACGGGCATGCGGACGACGGCAGTTGGGCGACGAGTGCGCACGCGCGACGGCACGGTTAGCGACGAACGACGGTCAAAGAGAAGGGTGCTTCGGTCAAAGTAAAGGGGCACGCGGCACACCAGTAAAGTGTGCGCGCGGCACTCTAGAGGCTTCGGCAAGTGGACCCGTGAACGCCTAAGTCAAAGTCACCTTGGTGGGGTGACACCAACAAAACGGTTAAGTGGGCCAAGTGTGTTTTCAAGTTGACTTGGTGAACCGGCAAGGGGTGACTTGTGCGGTAAGCAAGATGGCAAGTTGACATGGGCAAGACACCTAGAAGGCTATAAATAAACGAAGTGCAAGTCATTTCAAATCAATAAGGCAAGGGAGCTAAGTTCATGTGAACAGTGCGCTTGGCTAAAGCGCACCTTCGTTTCTGTGGCATCCGCGCAGGGGTACCGCAGGCAGCCGTTTTTGGCACAGTGCATAGTTGGACTGCAGTAGAGGCTAAGTTCAGACAGTGGCACGTTTTCTGGGTTTTCTGCGGTGCGGCAACAGCATATAGTGAGGGTTTGCAGCAGTCGTTTCGACAGCCAAGTTAGTCGCTCAGTGGAGGTTGACTTGGGTTTTTCCAGTTTTGTAAAAGTGTGTGTTTTAGCCGAGAGGGCGCACACCTAGAGAGTGGCCGGTTTTGGCATCTCTGTTTTACTTGTGAAAATATTGAAGTCGGGCTCTGCATTGGGCAACCCGCACCATTCCATACTTTCTTGTGTTGTTACAGTTGTTGCATTTGTGTATGAATGACTAAGTAATGATAAAACATGTTTCCGCATAATGAGTAGGCGTAGTCCGTTAGTTAACATCAAGTTGGCCAAGCCCTTGAGAGGTTGCTAGACGGTGCCGCACACCCTCTTAGCGAGTCAAGAGCGCTCGTTCTAAGTGGGGCTGTGACAAGCGGTATCAGAGCCAAGACTTGGTGAAGTTTTGGTTAGAGCCGCAGGTTGACGGAGTTCGTGCGACAGGTGGTTGCAGCGAGGAAATTTTTGGGATTGCTCCACAGGCTCGGACGGGCGTCCGCAGTTCAGACGCTCCGTAGTTCGAACGCTCCGCGAGGAGGCGAGCGCTCCGCAGACAGTGCGCACCGCAGTCCGCGCAAACCGTAGAGACAGTGCGCACCGCAGACCGCGCGAATCGCAGAGACAGCGCGCACCGCAGGGCGTGCACATCCGCAGGCAGGGCGCACCGCAGGGTCGGGCGCTCCGTAGACAGAGTGTACCGCAGGGCGGACGCTCTGCAGACAGAACGTGTCTTAGGGCGGACATTCCGCAGACAGCACAGGACGCTCCGCAAACAGACGGGCGCTCCGCAGACTGAACGCTTCGCAGAGGCAGGCGCTCATTTGGTTAGCAGAAGTGTCGGAGCCGGTTTTGGCGACGGTGGCTTTGTGACCAAGTTCGTTGAAATGACGAAGGTCGTGCGAGAGAAGTTATACGGAACCGAGACCTGACTGGAAGGTGTCTTTGGCAGCCTTGCAAACTGTCCAAAGCAGCGGAAGGGAAAATTTGGTAGACGGAAGCGGAGGGTACAGCAGCGAAACTCGGAGGAGCCGGGGTTCGTGACTCTTTACTTGGACCAAGTAGAGGGCAAGATGGTTAGACGTAACGCAGATCCAGCTTCTGGCTCAAAAGCAGAAGCACCTTCGGATGGAGAGGAGTCCGTTCATGAAGAACAAGAGCCTAAGGCCAAAGGTAAACGGAGGCTAGCAGCAATTGAAGAGAACATGGGGCAATTCAGTGAAGCGCTCTATGCTCATGGAGAAAAGGCTGCAGCTATGCGGGACGATATGGAAAGGATGCGGAAGGCATTCAATGAAGCTGTTGAAGAGTGCAAAGAGGCAACGGATGTCTTGCACACTGCGGTGCAGCAAGATACAGTGGACAGAGTTAAGAAGCTTAAGGAAGTTGTGGAACAACTTCAGCTTCGCATCAAAGACCAAGATGACACGATTGCGGTGCTGAAGCATGCGTTGGCTAACAGTGGTGGCAACGGAGGCACGACCATGAAAATCAAGATGAAGGAACCGCAACCGTTTGATGGCACACGTGATTCGAAGTTACTTGGAAATTTCTGCTGGGATGTCGAACAGTACCTTGATCAGATGAACGGATGTTCAGATGAGGTGAAGGTCAATGCGGCAGCGATGTTTCTCACCGATACAGCAAAGCTTTGGTGGAGGAACCGTGCGGAAGATGTAGCTTCAGGAAAGATCACAGAGAGGATTGAGACTTGGGAGCAAATGAAGGCAGCTCTCAAGGCACAGTTTGGTCCTGGTAACCAGAGTTGGGTTGCGTGGAATGAGCTGATGCAGATTCATCATACGACGAAGATTCAGGCTTATATCAAAGCCTATACCAGCGTGATGTTGGAGATAAAGGATATGAGCGAGGAGGATCGCCTTTATCATTTTATGAAGGGTCTTCAAGGTTGGGCGCAAGCGGACCTACGACGACAAGGAGTTAAGACCCTTGCTGAGGCAATTTCTGCTGCAGAGAAGTTGCATGACTTCCAAACAGATAGGCGTGACGAAGCTAGAGGCAACGAAGATGGCAGCAAGAAACAGCAACACGGCAATTTCAAGAGGGAGCAGCCGGGTAAGCCTAAGTTTCAAGGCAAACGTGAGGATGAAAAGCCCAAACAGTTTGGTGAAAAGAAGGAGAGAAAACCAGTCTCCTGTTTCATCTGCGCAAAGGATCATTATGCGAAAGACTGTCCTTTGCGGCCGCAGAAGGTGGCTGCTGTTGAACAGGGTGGACCATCCGTTGGTGTGATGCAGGTGTTGAACGCTGTCTTGGAGGCACCGGTTTCAACAGAACCTGATTACGATGAGTTAAGCTATGTGCCCATTAAGTTGAATGGTCACTAGATTTCGGCACTAGTTGATAGTGGTGCCACTCATAACTTCGTTAATGAGGAGGTTGCGAAGCGGCTTGGGTTGCAAGTCGAACAGAAAGAAAATATGTTCAAGGCAGTCAATTCAATCGTCGAGAGAGTTGAAGGGGTGGCTCAGAAAGTTTCTCTAAGGATTGGAGAATGGGCAGGGGTGAGTGACTTCACCATTGTGCCCCTCGACGACTTTGAAGTGGTGATTGGCCAAGACTTTATGAAAAAGGAGAAGGCAGCGTTGCTGCCCCACCTTAACAGTTTTGCGTTTCTTGCGAGAGAGAAGCCCATCCATGTGCAGACCACGAAGAAGGCAGGGGGAGGACGGAAGGTGACTGCGGTGACAGCCACTCCGCAGACTACCACAGCCGCAGGTCGTGAACAGCTTGATGTGGTGAAAGGCAAGGAAGGCACTAGCAAGGAAGAAGTCGTTTCTATGGAGGAACGATTCGCTAGCAAAGAGTCGGTTGTTCAGGTGGAACAGCGACTTGACGTGATGGAAAGGGTCGTGGAAAAGGCCATGACAGGTCTGGAAAAACTTGTCAAGTTCTGCAAGGTTGCGGAAGGAAAACTGTGCGGAGAGGGGACAGTTCCAGCTAGTGCGTTTGGCTGTAACGTAGTTACAGCAAATGTGTGGCAAGATGACCCGGAAGCACAGAGATTGTTTGATGAAGGAGGCGGAATTGTTGGCGGCAACATTCCACTTCTGTTGTACTTGATCCAAAAGGAGGAGGCACGGGAGCGTGCAGAGGAGGATGGCGAGGTGAGCCATCTCCTCCATTCTTCTACCTAAGTGCATAAAGCGAAACGGTCGCTACCCTTGGCGAAGGTAGACAGACCGCGGGTGTTGCAGAAAGAGTAAACCCGAAACGCAGCCAAGTGTGGATGGAGGTGGTGTCTTCATTCACTTATGACAAATTTAGCCAAGTGTGGATGGAGGTGGTGTCTTCATTCACTTGTGACAGATTTTGCCAGAGAGGACTAGAGGAAGTGATCGACGGAAACGATGGAGCGGACTGATCACCCGGTTCATGCGAAGACGAAGGGAACGGAGACTAGTGTACAGGCAGAACTACACAGTATGATGGTTTTTACAGGTTGCTACAAAATGGTAGCGGCGGTTGACGTTGTCGGGACGGCAACAATTTTAAGTGGGGGAGGCTGTCACAGCCACGTTTTTCAGCACACCTGGACAAGGTGTCGTGGTCATGGCGGTTCGGCATGGAGTTGCGCTCTCACTTGGAAAAGATAGCAAGCGCCCACATTCACCACCGGCACGGAGGTCGGGAATGTGGCGCGCCCCAAGGTCAGCGCCCACGTGACTTGGCACGGGCGCCCCTTGGCAAAGATGACATTGATGATGGGCGCGCGACACCTTTGAGGCGTGCGACCCTTGAGCGTGCGGTTGGGCATGCAAGCTTGTGAAGACGTTTGGTAAACAGGCGCGCGACCCTAGGTGCGGGCGCGCAACCTTAGTGTGCGGACGGACAGACGTGCGGATCGACGTGCGGACAGTTGGGCGCTCCGGCAAAAGAGCGTTTTGGTAAGTAAAGCCACGGGCGTGCGGACGACGGCAGTTGGGCAACGAGCACGCGCGCGCAACGGCACGGTTAGCGACGAACGGCGGTCAAAGAGAAGGGTGCTTCGGTCAAAGTAAAGGGGCGCGCGGCTCACCAGCAAAGTGTGCGCGCGGCACTCTAGAGGCTTCGGCAAGTGGACCCGTGAACGCCTAAGTCAAAGTCACCTTGGTGGGGTGACACCAACGGAACGGTTAAGTGGGCCAAGTGTGTTTTCAAGTTGACTTGGTGAATCGGCAAGGGGTGACTTGTGCGGTAAGCAAGATGGCAAGTTGACATGGGCAAGACACCTAGAAGGCTATAAATAAACGAAGTGCAAGTCATTTCAAATCAACAAGGCAAGGGAGCTAAGTTCATGTGAACAGTGCGCTTGGCTAAAGCGCACCTTCGTTTCTGTGGCATCCGCGCAGGGGTACCGCAGGCAGCCATTTTTGGCACAGTGCACAGTTGGACTGCGGTAGAGGCTAAGTTCAGACAGTGGCACATTTTCTGGGTTTTCTGCGGTGCGGCAGCAGCATACAGTGAGGGTTTGCAGCAGTCGTTTCGACAGCCAAGTTAGTCGCTCAATGGAGGTTGACTTGGGTTTTTCCAGTTTTGTAAAAGTGTGTGTTTTAGCCGAGAGGGCGCACACCCAGAGAGTGGCCGGTTTTGGCATCTATGTTTTACTTGTGAAAAATATTGAAGTCGGGCTCTGCATTGGGCAACCCGCACCATTCCATACTTTCTTGTGTTGTTACAGTTGTTGCATTTATGTATGAATGACTAAGTAATGATAAAACATGTTTCCGCATAATGAGTAGGCGTAGTCCGTTAGTTAACATCAAGTTGGCCAAGCCCTTGAGAGGTTGCTAGACGATGCCGCACACCCTCTTAGCGAGTCAAGAGCGCTCGTTCTAAGTGGGGCTGTGACACCTAACCCTTACAATGTCTTCAATGTGTGCATAAAGAGTCCCACCTATTGTATGCTTTTAAAGAACCTATTGTAAAATCAATTCATGGCTTCTCGATCGTCTAGGAGTAGAAAACAAATAGTGGGTAAAGGTTTCCTATCTTGCGTAGCCTCTATCATTGGGAGCTTGAATGTTATGATATTGTGTGAAAAATCCAAGTCCGTGAACTGAGTTGTTTTCACGTCATTTGTCGAGACTATGAATATTTTCGATGATTTTCAAACACCAGGAGAAGATTTTGATGAATCATGTTGGACCAATGTGGACCTTTGCAAAAAATTCAAAACGATTGAATAAGTAGGATCATAATTCCTTGCATTACTTCACTATTGTACACAACACACTTCTTTATTATTGCTCTAAAATACCTAAAGCCATAGATCCACCATATTAATCGTTAAAGAAAATGAAGACTATTGATTTTATATAGACAATGGTTGGTTGCAGTGAGTATCCTTCACCTCCTTCATTGAGCATGTGATGCGGATGAACTTCACCCTCTTCTTGTCATTTGTTGTTGGAATTGCTCCAACAACTATCTCTTTGTACTAATATACCTAATAAAAGCCTCCCCTTTGTAGTTTTGTGCTTAACAAAGGTATGTATGAATATGTACATGCTACTAGAATCACGTTTAATTTTTGTTTTATGTTAATCATATCTACTTTGTGTTCAATACATTAGTAGAGGGATATGCTTGGGGTTTTAGAGAGGAGAACAAGATCAACCTCATTATTGTTATCATCACATTGGTCATTGGGTCATTCATCATGCAAATTGTGCCTCTAAGCATGATCAAGACCATGTCACGGTTAGGGCATTAGGATTGTTAATACCAGATAACATTGTTTATGAATAATTATTAAATGAAGAACAAAATGATACATATGTTTTGTGGGTATATAAACCGGATCCATGTAATGCCAAGGGATTTGGTGTTCACTATTGTAATTAATTATGATTATCCTTCTATCACTTAGAACTTTACAACATATATTGTGTAATACCTTCCCTCTATGAATATCCGTGAGCTAATGTTTGATGGAGTTGGAGAGGCTTGGGATTATATGAAACTATAAAGTAGTTGGAGCTCTTTATGCTTTGAAAGTTGGGTTTGTTTTGGTGGAGCAAAAGGTGTGGGCAAATGGCCAAAGAACAAACCTTTTTGTCTATGGAGATCGTGAACCAAGGAGTCTAGGAATCAAGCCCAAATGTGAGGTCTTTGACATTCTCAGTTTTTTTTATAACAGGAACGGTTATGTTATATAAAAAGACTCAGCAAGGAAATCGCTGATATGAAACTTGTTACAACAATCTACCTTTTCTCTACTTCCTCTGGGCGATTAACCTACCACATATATAAGGAGGTATTTCAATGCTTACAACTAAGTTAACCATAAGTTCATTGAGACCTACCGCTATAGATTTATTGGCTGCAATATCCGCCAAATCATTCAGCTCCCTAAGAATATGAAAGAAATTGACCTTCCTGAACATTTTAGCCTTGGATCTAATCCTATTGATCAGTCTTGTTGTTCGTTCATTCTTGCCCCTTCTTCCCCCATTCAACGCCTGAATAATTAACCTGGAATCACCAAAAACCATTACTTCATCCACTCCTTTCTTCTGTAACTGCTTGTTTCCTTGCTAGAGCCCATAAGTCTCGGCCATATTATTGGAGTTATAATCAATGATCCAGTAGTATTCTATCACGACATTCCCACCCAGTTCAATAATGACTCCCTCTCCTCCCGCTCTTCAAGGGTTCCCTTTAGAGGCCCTGTCAAAAAAAAGTTTGCAAATCTTCCTTTCGCTTAGCCAATTCTCAAACTAGGACTTGTCCATCCTGATATCCCATTCATCCAATTTTTTAGCAGCCACGGTATTTATAGACATGATATTTAGACTTTGCATCCAGTTTTCCTCATTGGCAATCAGATTTTCTTTGTTGTTAGGGACCTTAGAAGTGCTGACAACCTCTCCAAGCAAAGCATTAACTTTTGCAGAAATCTTCCACACTGGTTGAAAATTGTCTTGAAATATTCTATGGTTTCTTTCATTCCAAATGCACCAGCATATTAATTTAGGGAGTTTCATCCAACATGCTCTCACTCCATTTTTTTTTGTCAGCTCTCCCTCATAAAGTTTGTCCCAATTGAGAAAGCAGGCCTAGATATTGTCCGGTAATTGTTTTCCATCTCCCCAACGCTTCAGCACATCCCTCCAGACAGAGGTAGCATAGGGACACTTTAAAAAGAGGTGGCTGATGTTTTCTGAAGCTTCAGCACAAAGTGGACAGCGAAATGGACCAGCGAACCCCATTTTCTCCAAATTCTCACCTGTGAGCACTCTCTCATGCATCAGTGTCTAGGAGAACATCTCAATCTTCAGCAAAGTGCTGCAACTCCGCAGATTATTCCAGATTTTTGGATTGTCCGGCACATTATAGTTGGCAGAGAAACGTTGATATCCCTCAGCCGTTGAGTATTTTCCAGACTGCCTTCCCCAACCACGTTTGTCTTTCCTGGACTTATCTAACAGAGCTAGTCTAGCCAGATGAGATAGCAACAAATTGCTTTTAATCTTTAACTCTGCAGGACACTCTGGCAATACCTAGCCTGCCCATCTATTTGGCTCGTTGATCTCCCATTCAAAAATATCCCAGATCGTGTTCAGTCCCATCACTGCCATCCAATTTTGCATTCGTGGGATTTGAGGTGGAGATTGTCCAAGGATCGCGTCATGCCACAGGCTGACCGATTTCTCGTTGCCTGGAATCCANGTTTCCTGGAATCCAATACAACTCATCTCTGAATTGTGGCAACGCCTTTTTACAGATTTTATAAATAGAAGATCCATTCTTCATCACGTGTTCCTCATCGAGGCATCTAAGCCTTGGTNATCACGTGTTCCTCATCGAGGCATCTGAGCCTTGGTCCAGGGAAATACTTACATTTAAGCACACGACTGCTCCAGGAAGGATTGGGCTCGAGCAAATTCCATAACAACANCACACGACTGCTCCAGGAAGGATTGGGCTCGAGCAAATTCCATAACAGCGTGGCTCCCATAGCCAAGTTTTGATTTTTTAAGTCTCTGATTTGAAGTCCACCCTCTNCCAGGAAGGATTGGGCTCGAGCAAATTCCATAACAGCGTGGCTCCCATAGCCAAGTTTTGATTTTTTAAGTCTCTGATTTGAAGTCCACCCTCCGACCGAGGCAATCTGATGGTTTTCCAGTTGACCAAAGCAAATTTTTTGCCCCCCCCATTATTCCCACCCTGCCAGAGAAAGGTTCTCATCAGACCTTCAATCTGATTTAATATTTTGAAATTCTCAGTTAGAGTGAGGAGATGGAGTTTTTACTTTCTACAAGCTATAAAATTGAAATATGTGAAGTCAGGATACCATTATTTGATCAACCATGTTGTTTATCTCTTCTATGTGCCTCTNCATGTTGTTTATCTCTTCTACGTGCCTCTTCTATTTTCCTTCAATGCAAAGATCAATAGCTTGAGCCAACAAGACTTATGGAGGTTGTAGGAGCAAACCCACTTTGANTGCAAAGATCAATAGCTTGAGCCAACAAGACTTATGGAGGTTGTAGGAGCAAACCCACTTCGATATGACCACCGTGCTCTTATTCTATGGAGCCACAATATTCATCGTGTGCCTATATTTCATGTCTTAGCCTAATTCAATTTATCTAGTGGACTTAGTTTGTTTTAAACCATCAAATGAACTTAAGGTAAGTATAACTTGGTGT
>LPNX010132315.1:99481-124936 GCA_001517045.1 Pseudotsuga menziesii | reverse complement strand
TGTGATGTGCTTGTGTTTTATTGCTGTGCTTGTTATTCTCTCAGTGAAAAGATCCTAAGATCATAATGCTAGCTTAAATGTGATGAAAAACTAACAATTCTGCAGCATACTGTACTAACATCATAATATATTACCACCCCCAAAATGTATCCTAAATAAGAAATGAATTAAAAATAGATTAAAATTTAATTAACATCACTAATCACATAATTAGTCAAACCCCTATTTCCCCCTGAATTTTTTTTCTTCGGTTGTACGAGAAACAATGTGGAGTTTGGCACGGGATTTAATGTGGGGTTAATTCAAAAATTTCAAAAGCGGGTAACAATGAAAAAATCCCTCCAATTTCATTTTTTTGATTTCCCCCAAATATCAGACCCAAAATATGTTTGCAAACGAGATCTGCGTATTTTTTCAATTTGCCCCGCCTTATCAAAATCTATGAGCCTGTCACTCGGTCTATGATCAAACCAAATAGGATTTCGTTGAAATCCTCTGAAGAAAATTGATGTTATCGTTATCGATTGGTAATAATTTTTTTTCCACTTTTATGTGCCCTAGGTTATATTTTTTCAAATTTGTTTTATGTTTCCAAATTGATTGTAAGTATAACAGGACATTTTATTGCTTACAAAATACGCATCACAGAGGAACCCTATATTGCTTAAAAAATTTACATATTTTGTTTTATATCTTACCCTGAACAAAATATGCAAATTCGTGTTGTGTTTTAGATCTTACCTAGTTTAAACAAAATATGTGAACTCTAGTTCTCAGATCAAACCAAATCAGACCGCGTTGAAATCCTCTGAGCAAAATCAATGGTGTAGTGATACGACTCGTAAGTAATTTTTTTCCATGTTTATGTGCTTAAAATTTTTACATTCTTACCCTACCTGAACAAAATCTACAAACCCATCAACAGGTCCAAGATCAAACGAAAATTGATTGTGTTTAAATCTTATGAAAAAAGTTCATGACATAGTGATCATATGACAATATTTATTTTTTTAAATTTTTTTGTTAATCGATTGGTGTAGTGATGGACTTCTTATCGAACAACTGATTCAATGCATCAAGTCTCTTATCAAACCAAATTGGACCACCTTGAAATCATTAGAGATAAATCAATGGTGTAGTGATAGTACTAGTAATATTTGTTTTTTTTTAGTTTTTTGTGCTTAAAAAAATTACATTCTTACCCTGCTTGAACAAAATATACGAACCCATCAACCGATTTGTGATCATACCTAAATTGATTGCCCTGAAATGTTATGCAAAAATGTGATGGCGCAGTGATAGACAAACAATATTCATTTTTTCTTTTTTTGTTAATCGACTAGTCAGTAATGGACCACTTTCCAACCAATTGATTGTTGTTTCTCTTTATATGATAAAATTATACCAATTCCAAGTTTGATATGAAGGATGGGACTCTTTTTTGTTTTCTCTCAAGATCAATATCTCTCCTTTCCTGAATGTTGCACATTTTATTGATGAAAATCCAAGAGTCCTCAAAGCCAATCAATTCTGCTTGGTTATTTATTTTTTTGGCCAGTCCCCAAGCATAAGAATAGATGATATTTCCACCTGGGTCAAAGATAAACCCTCCCCCCCTACCACCCTTGTGCAATTTTTGTATTTAAGCAGTCTATATAATGATTTATCAGATATTGTATATGTAGAGTATATAACTTTTCCCTTTATTATTTGATGCAGAAACTAGTTTGGACCATCTTTTTGCGAATATAAAAGATTGGTTGGAAGGAGAAAAGAGATCCAAGGTTTTTACCAAAGGTTATAATTTCTGTAGTATTTATATTATTCCTTTATCAATACTCTATTTTTTGACTCTTCCTTTCCAATTAAGATGCCATGTGTAACCTGTGTAGGTCTTTTTGGCTTCCTGTCGCAATTGCAGAATTTTACTTCTTATAAATTTGCTCATGTTCAATACAGAGCATGTTTTGTTGGCATATAAAGAGTGTAATTCATTGCCTCCAAATGTTGTGGAAGAAGATTTTTGAATACTTGTTGAAGAGGATATTGAACGAGAAAAGAGATGAAAAATGAAGCAACAATTTCTATGCAATGACAAAATTCACGGAAATTATATAGACTTGCAAAAACCGATTGTTGGAGTGACGATGATGTATCCAACGGTAATGATGTTGAGAACCAATTTAATGATAGAGAAATACCTTATCAAATATGAGGTCGTTCAATGCTGCAATATGTTAAGGGAAAGACTCCAAACTTTGATACAATTTCTCTTTTTAAAGGAGAAAATGGTTTAGAAGAAATCATTATCTGCAAAGTTATAAATGAGTCACATACATGATATGTAGAGTTGTCAACGTTGGTTCCTTGTGGTGATGGTCCAAATCTTTACAATATTAGTACCAATTACACATGGACAAATACTATGGATGATGTCCTTCCTGTTCAAATGGTGTATGGTGATGAAAGTGGAAAGCTTATGTTGCACCATCCTTCACTTTCTGAAATAAAATCACAATTAACTTCAAGTGGGCTAGATGGAAATCATAAAAAACAGTCAATTGCAATCATCAAGGGAGGGTTTTATATGGGATCGTGTTCAGATGTGTCTCCGCTACTGACTAAAAAAGGTCATTTTGGTAAGATTGGTAGGAAGAAATTCATTCAAATGGATGGGATTTTGGTGCATAGCACAAATCCATTTGATTTTACCATAAAGGCATGCATGTATGTTCATATTTATTATGAAAAGTTGCTTGGAACGTCTGAAGTTGAGTCATTGAAAATTCCATATCCTATAGAAGTGCTGGATTGTTTAGTAGATGTCTCAACTGGTGGAACATTTTGTTGGGTAAGAATATTTGAAAATCATGTAGATGTTTTTGGTAGAGGCCACTATATTCCCGGAGGCATGAATTTGCATCCACATGAGGTTCTCTACACAAAACAAGGTCTTTTGATGCCATATGAAATAATTGATGGTGAGTATACATGTGTATCTTTTTATATATATTCTTCAACTCATATATAAAAATTATTTAGAGTATCTAATGTTATATTATGTTGGATTGTAGGAATTGTTGATGTTTTCTTCACATCGAGCTCTATTAAAAGGCGGGGCACTAGCAGTCGAAATGGAGAATTTTATTTTTGTCGTTTTATTGCTACGAATGATGATAAGCATGCCACTTTTCAGCTTCTTGCAACAAAAGGTGACAATGAAGTTGTGACTGCTAGATTAGCTGCCTCTACAGAATATGGAACACACAATGCATTTCCATCATATATCAGAGTATTGCAGCCCAATCGAGTACATCGTCAATATTCATCTTCTTTCCTAAAAGTTTTTCAATCACATAAGGTCTCGAAACATTATATGCAGCGAATCTTATGTGGAAATTCCTTGTTCAGATGAAAGTTTCATGGTTACTTTTGAATTAATTGCAATACATTCTATAGCTCCCAAAATTGTAAAGAAGAATGATTCTGTAGAGTTCAGCATAGAAGGCTGTGATAATTTTAAGGAGGTGGTTTTCTATACATGGCCAACCTTTCTTGATAGATATCATCCAACTTTAGGCTCAAGTGATCAGACTTAACCTCTTGGTAAATGGAGAGGGGGACCAAAATTTAGATTTCCCTATTTGTATAATAGCCTACAACCTCGTGTACAAGTACACTTTTCATGGGATTCACACCAATGGGATCCTGTCCATCACTGTTATGGATTAGGGATGAGGACTAGTGTACCCCATTTGGATTTGTAAACATTTTTCCTTTCATTAATAAATATTTTATATTGTTTAGTGTAATATGCATGGTGATTTATATCATTTATTTTATGTATTCAATTGTTCTGGTATTTTAATGTTATGTTATGAATGGTTTTTATTTTCCATGATTTTTTTCTTGATATATGAAATTTGAATGTTTGGAACAATGATATACATTTTGTAGCCTGTAGGCTATTGAGAACATGGTGTTGTATTGTATTCAAAATGTCATGAAAGCTACTAATTTTAGTCTTCTATAATCATCAAAACATGCCCTGCGCATATCTGCACTTACAGAAAACATAAAGTAGATCTTTCAAAGAACTAAAACCAAACAAAAGTGGTATTTTCTTCATCTTTGTGGGGAAACCCATTTAAAATTAACATTGGACTAGTCTAAATAGATTTTCTCCCTTCTTAGTATTTAGTTCTATGGACAATATTTCCTTTTGAGAGTTACATGAAGTGCAATTTATATGTATATGCACTCTGATTCTATACGTTAGTAGTTGCTCCAAGATCAAATGTGTTGATGATTTTGAGCTTTATGTCTGCTGAAGAAGCTTGGGGTCTTTTGATAGACCAAATTAGAGATTGTTTAAGAATGTTTTACATTTATGCTTGAAATATAATATTATTTTTTATGAGGAAAAAATTAAATGGTTGTTTACCTTTTTAATCCAAGGACTAAATTCACATTATTTAATCTAACACATCAATAAAAACATTCTTCATGTGCTAGTAAGAACGTTACATCATCAAAATGAATGAGTCAAGTTGAACATGATGTGTTTTAACAAGTTCACCACTACTCCACTATTCAATATTTTCAATTTTATCCTAAAATTTGCTATTGTGAAAAAATACTGAAAATATGCCTTAGTTCACCAAAATTCTCAGATAGGGTTCAATATTTGGGTTGCTTGAGGGATTCAAATTGGAGAATGTGAGTTTTTATTATTTTCTGTTTTTTTTATATTTTCATATTTTCATTTCATACGTACAAACACCAGAAAATTTGGCCGAGTAATTGTAATTGACGAAATTGGCTATTAATGGAAAACTGGCCCAAGTGGCTATGGGAAAATGACCGTCATTTCCTCAACGAAAGAGAGAAAATTATTCTAAAATTATAATCTTGTAGGTGGATGACTAATGCACCTGATTATAGTCTGAGTTTTGGAAAAAGTCTCTGGTCAAGAATATATTGGCCTACAAAAAACAATCAGTCAACCTGTTTTGCACCTAAAACTAGCCTAAATGGCCTTAGGCAAATGCCCGACACTTCTCACCTGGTAAGGCTAAAATAATTGTGAGTGCATCATCTTTCAGGTGGAGGATTTACACAGTTGACCATTGACTCATTCTTGATAAAAAAATTTCCGTCCAAGAAAATAATGGCCTTCCAAAACAACCAACCAACCTATTTTGGTCCATGCCAGAAAGTGCTCTCCATTGAAAAATTGGTTAGGTATTCAAAAATTGGCCCAAGTGTCCTTGGGAAAATGCCCTCCATCTCCTCCCTGAGAGAGGGAAAATTATTATGGAGGAGACATCATGCAGGAAGATGGTTAAATCGCTTCACCATTGACTCAATTTTGATAAACAGTCTTTGGTGAATATTATATTGGCATGCGAAAACAACCTTTCATTCTGTTTTGCACCTAAATAGGGCCTAAGTGTGCAAAATTCCCACCATTTCTCACCAATGAGGGATAAAATTATTATGAAAACATAATATTGAAAGTGGATGATTTACACACTTGACCATTGGATAATATTTGGAGAAAAGTCTAAGGTTAAGAAAATATTGGCCTGCCAAAACAACCACTCAACCTTTTCTCACTTTGCCAGAAAATGCCATCGTTAACATTTGGCAAGTATTGAAAATATGGTTCAAGTGGCCTTGGGAAAATGCCCTCCATTTTCTACCCGAGAGAGAGAAATTTGTTATGAAGGAACCATCATGCAGGTGGATGATTAATGCACTACAAGATTTACTAAACTTTTATAAACAGTCTCTAGTGAATATTATATTGGCCTCCTAAAACAACCTCTGAGCATGTTTTGCACCTAAATATGGCCTAAATGGCCTTAGGGAAATGCCCGTAATTCCTCACCAGTTAGGAATAAAATTATTATGAAAACATAATCTTGTAGGTGGATGATTTATACACTTAACCATTGGATAATATTTGTAGAAAATTATAAGTCCAAGCAAATATTGGCCTACCAAAACAACCACTCAGCTTGTTTTGAACTATGCCAAAAAATGCCCTCGTTAAAATTTCACAAGTATTGAAAATATGGTTCAAGTGGCCTTGGGAAAATGCCCGTCATTTCCTTCCTGAGAGAGAGAAACTTGTTATTAAGGAACCATAATACAGGCAGATGATTAATGCACTTGACCATTTACTCAAGTTTTATAAAATGTCTAGTGAATATTGTATTGGCTTGCCACAACAACCTTTCAACCTGTTTCGCACCTAAATATGGCCTAAATGGCCTTAGGGAAATGCCCGCAATTCCTCACTAGTGAGGGATAAAATTATTATGAAAACATAATCTTGTGGGTATATGATTTATACACTTGACCATTGGATAATATTTGGAGAAATTATAAGTCCAAGAAAATATTGGTCTGCCAAAACAACCACTTAACTTGTTTTGTACTATGCCAGAAAATGCCCTCATAAAAATTTGACAAGTATTGAAAAACTAGTTCAAGTGGCCTTGGGAAAATGATTTCCATTTCTTACCCGAGAGAGAGAAACTTGTTATTAAGGAGCCATAATGCAGGTGGATGATTAATGCACTTGACCATTTACTCAACTTGTATAAAATGTCTCTAGTGAATATTATAATGTCCTGCCAAAACAATCTTTCAGCCTGTTTTGCACCTAAATATGGCCTAAATGGCCTTATGGAAATGCCTACAATTCCTCCCCAATGAGGGATAAAATTATTATGAAAACATAATCTTGTGGGTATATGATTTATACACTTGACCAATGAATAATATTTGGATAAAATTATAAGTCCAAGAAAATATTGGCCTTCCAAAACAACCACTCAGCTTGTTATGCACTATGCCAGAAAAGGCCCTCGTAAAAATTTGACAAGTATTGAAAATATGGTTCAAGTGGCCTTAGGAAATTCCCACCATTTCCTATCTGAGAGAGAGAAACTTGTTATTAAGGAACCATAGTGCAAGTGGATGATTAATGCACTTGACCATTTACTCAAGTTGTATAAAAAGTCTCTGGTGAATATTATATTATCCTACCAAAACAACCTTTCAGCATGTTTCGCACCTAAATATGACCCAAATGGCCTTAGAGGAAATGCCTGCAATTCCTCACCAGTGAATGATAAAATTATTATGAAAATATAATCTTGTGGGTGGATGATTTATACACTTGACCATTGGATAATATTTGTAGAAAATTATAATTCCAAGAAAATATTGGCCTGCCAAAACAACCACTCAGCTTGTTTTGTACTATGCCAGAAAATGCCCTCGTTAAAATTTGACAAGTATTGAAAATATTGTTCAAGTGGCCTTGGTAAAATTCCCTCCATTTTCTACATGAGAGAGAGAAACTTGTTATTAAGGAAACATAATACAGGTGGATTATTAATGCACTTGACCATTTACTCAAGTTGTATAAAAAATATTTGGTGGATATTATATTGGCTAGCCAAACAACCTTTTAGCCTGTTTTGAACCTAAATATGGCCTAAATGGCCTTAGGGAAATGCTCACAATTCCTCGCTAGTGAGGGATAAAATTATTATGAAAACATAATCTTGTGGATGGATGATTTATACACTTGACCATTGGATAAAATTTGTAAAAAATTATAATTCCAAGAAAATATTGGCCTGCCAAAACAACCACTCGTCTTGTTTTTCACTATGTTAGAAAATGCCCTCGTTAAAATTTGACAAGTATTGAAAATATAGTTGAAGTGGCCTTAGGAAAATACCCCCCATTTCCTACTAGAGAGAGAGAAACTTGTTATTAAGGAACCATAATGCAGGTGGATGATTAATGCACTTGACTTTTTACTCAATTTGTATAAAAAGTCCCTAGTGAATATTATATTGGCCAGCCAAAACAACCTTTCAGCCTCTTTTGCACCTAAATATGGCCTAAATGGCCTTAGGAAAATTCCCGCAATTCCTCACCAGTGAGGGATAAAATTATTATGAAAACATAATCTTGTGGGTGGATGATTTATACACTTAACCATTGGATGATATTTGTAGAAAATTATAATTCCAAGAAAATATTGGCTTGCCAAAACAACCACTCAACTTGTTTTTCACTATGCCAGAAAATGCCCTCGTTAAATTTTGACAAGTATTGAAAATATGGTTCAAGTGGCCTTGGGAAAATGCCCGCCATTTCCTACCCAAGAGAGAGAAACTTGTTATTAAGGAACCATAGTACAGGTGGATGATTAATGAACTTGACCATTTACTCAAGTTGTATAAAATGTCTCTAGTGAATATTAGATTGGCCTGCTAAAACCACCTTTCAGCTTGTTTTGCACCTAAATATGGCCTAAATGGCCTTAGGTAAATGCCCACAATTCATCAGTGGTGAGGGATAAAATTATTATGAAAACATAATCTTGTGGGTGGATGATTTATAACTTGACCATTGGATAATATTTGTAGAAAATTACAATTCCAAGAAAATATTGGCCTTCCAAAACAACCACTCGGCTTGTTTTGCACTATGCCAGAAAATGCCCTCGTTAAAATTTGACAAGTATTGAAAACCTAGTTGAAATGGCCTTGTGAAAATGCTCGCCATTGGGCCTAGCTGAGAGAGAAAAACTTGTTATTAAGGAACCATAATGCAGGTGGATGATTAATGCACTTCATCATTTACTCAAGTTGTATAAAATGTCTCTGGTGAATATTATATTGGCCTACCAAAACAACCTTTCAGCATGTTTTGCATATAAGTATGGCCTAAATGGCCTTAGGGAAATGCCCGCAATTTCTCACCAGTTAGGGATAAAATTATTATGAAAAAATAATCTTGTAGGTGGATGATTTATACACTTGAAAATTGGTGCCATTTTGGAAATAAGTATGTTGTCAATAAAATAGTGGCCTTCCAAAACAACCACTGAAATTGTTTTGTATCATGCTAGAAAATGCTCTCGTTGGAAAAATTTGACTAGTATTGCAAAATTGTTCCAAGTGGCCTAGGGATAATGCCCTCCATTTCCTACCTGATAGAGAGAAACTTGTTATGAAGGTACCGTTCATAAGGTGGATGATTAATGCACTTCACCATTTCCTCATCGATTAAAGTAACATAACATAGCAAAAAAATAAAAAGAATAACAAAATAGTAATTAAAAAAAATCATGTCACCTTCTAAAAAAATGATTAAAGTGATTAAAAAAATCAATAATAGCCAATAAAATAAAAATTTAAAACAAGCAAGCCATGTCAGCCTTCGAGAACAAGGCCTTAAAAAATCTAAAAATTATGATGTTAGCCTAGGGAAACGTGCATGCCCAAGTAATGAATTTTTACTTGGAAATACTTATAAGTCTCTTCCACCAGGCCTTTTTTATGTTTCTTAAATACATTTTGCGTGCAAATTTTGAGTCTAAAATAGAGTTTGCATGCATAAATTCTGGTTTGAACTTAGACAACCATGGCCGCACTTGAAACATGGGCATCCTCTACCACATGCATAGTTGAAACAAGGGCATCCTCTTCTACGATCATAGTTGAAACAAGGACGTCAACAAATGATAGGTTCACAGTAAAAAAATTCCAGGAGTGTACTGACGCATGGAGAGATGAAAAGAATTGACCATCAGGTACGGAAACTATCCTGAGGAAATCAGGAGTGTTCGAGTTTTTGTTTGGAATGTTCAGTTATTTATTTATAAGCATCTCCATTTAAGTTTAAGTTATTACAAGTTTACAATACATAATGAATCTACAATCAAAATTGAGTTTTGCTTCCCAATGAAGAATTCAATTACCAGTGAGTGCTTGCTCAAAGAGTAATCTAGCATCAATCCTCTCAGGCTGTGTTTCTACTTGTAAGTAAAATTACAAATTAATATGGCAAACATTTCAATAAACATCAATCGTCAAACGAATAGAAAAGTTTCAATGATGACTAAGGTATTGCAGAAGAGTTTCCATGATGACTAAGGTATTGTTTTTAACAGTGTGGTTAATTATGAATATTAAATTATAAATATTGTTAGTGTGATTCATAGTTATATAATTATACTAAAATGAATGTTGGGTATGAAGTTGGAAGTTTAGTTGAATTATAAAATTTATGATGATTAAAGTATTGTTTAATTATGAATATTAAATTATAAATATTCTTTGTGTGATTCATAGTTAAATAATTATATTAAAATGAATGTTGGGTATGAAGTTGGGAGTTTAGTTGAATAATTAAATTTATGGGAGATGGATCTTGGTAGAAAAAATTATGCATAACCCTAGATATATATTGTTGGATTTGTTGCAATTGATTTGGAGTCAAGTTGATCAACATGATTGGCATAGTACCAACCAAGAGAAAAAAGTGGGAAACATTTTATGACATTTTTATCGTAGTTTTTTTAGCATTTATCCTAGCTTAGGGTTTGCAGGTTTAGTGCCCTCCCATTTTTCGCTCCATTTTCTACAGTTTTCCATTTCTGGTAGATTTCTTCTACCCTACTTTTAGTTGATTTATGTTGGAAGTGTGCTATTATCTCACGATGTTTTGAAGGTGTGTGGTAGTTCTTTTGGATTGGGCACTTTTTCTTTTACACGATCCTAGTGACGACTGACATTCATCGTCTCTTCTTGTCACCCACTATGGATCCAGCTAGGAAATCCACTCACATTAACCCTCTGGATAACTCACAATATCCCCTTTCACACGGTAGGGTTATCTGAACAAATCAAAAGAGTTTTTTTAAGCGTCGGGTGCATTTCCTGTAAGGGAGTCAGTTTCTAGATTTGTGGATGGAATGGCTAAAAAAAATATAGAATGCTCAGTTCTGAATGAAGTATAGAATGACCAACGACTTACTGGTGTGTGTCTTGGGCTAAAGTCGTTTCAAGGCTTACAAATATTAGGAAGTTTTGAAACGCTTTGTGTTGGGAGATGATGTGAATATGGTTAGGGTTGGTGTTTTTTTTAAATGCGTGGTAGTCAAGTACATTGAATTTTCTAGGGTTTCTTATCCTGAGTTAGTGGATTGGGAAAATAAACATTGGATCCTAGAATTTGGCTATGCACCTCACATCAACATGCTAATAAATGGTTGGATATGCTTTATTTTTCCTGAGGAAGATCACATTTCGATGGTTTTGAATGGAATTTGGCTCATAAAGGAGGGTTCCTTAGTCCTGAAGAGGTGGCACATGTATTTCAACGTAGAGAAGGAGAAGATGACCTACCACCATCTTTGGATTTTTCTCCCAGGTTTTTCAATTGAACTCTGAACCTTGAATGTTTTCGAGAGTTTAGCCAATTCACTGGGTAAATTCATTCATATAGATAAGAAAATGTTGTTTTTAATTGAGAAGAAGGTGGTTAGTGTTATGGTGGAGTTTGATAATACATTGGGTTTGTTGGCTGAAGTGGAAATCTAGTGGGATGATAAAACTATTTGTCAGAGATTGGATCACCTACATATCCTTTTTTCGATGTCATTTTTGTCGGAATACTGGACATGTTAAGGTGGCCAATGTTATGGTGGATTTTGATATTACATTGGGTTTGTTGGATAAAATGAAAATTCAATGGGGTGAGAAAACAATTCGTCAAAGATTCAATCACCTACGTATCCTTTTTCGATGTCATTTTTGCTGTAATACTTTCTAACGCTTTGTTTGAAGACACTATGGAAAATTTAGATGAAGATTTGTCTCATCCTTAGGATCAAATCCATGCTTCTGTGTCTCCAACTACTACAATGGAAGATTCTCAACATTTACAAGGTATGCAAAATTCAGATTCCCCTACCTTTGATGAAGAGGTTTCAAAATACGAGTTAAATTTATATATTTTTGTTGAATAGGATTTAGATAGGAGAATTTCACTTAATGATATTGAGGTTGGAAGGTTCTATGGTAATAGGTATTAGGGTAAAATTTTGAATACAAACTCTATTTTTGAATCCCATTTGCTCTCGGATAATACAAAATATAGGATTTCTTCTACAAACCCTGAGACTATGTGTTCTATGGAGGTCTCTTGAATTTTGGGGGTTTGAGGTTTAACTGAATCACCTGCTCTGATCGAGAATCCCTATATCCCTTCCAATCCTTTGGATAATATTTCTTCCAAATGCTCTCTTGTATACATACAGTAGGGTCACAAATATCCTTTGAAAGTATTTTCTAAGATCCCCTCTTCTAACCCGAATGTCTCTCATGTCACTTTTGTTCACTTTAAGAATGTCACAATTCATAATAGGAAGAAGAAAAATAGGGAAGTTAAAAACAATGATCCAGATATATTGTATAATCCCTTTTTAGTAAGACTTGTTGAAGCTTCTCCTACATCTCATAATACCACAGTTCCTCTCTCCTCGAGCCCTTAGAGTGAATCATCCTACTAGGGAGGTGCTTAATGTCAATAGTCTCCTTCAATGTCTGATGGATTGGGTGGGGTTGGGTGGGTTATGGCCCTATCTAAAATCTTAAAATATACTAACCCTGATATCAGTTTACTACAAGAAACTATGTGTTGTGAGACTCAAGTTGTAGAGGTCATCTAAAAAATATTACCTAGTTAGGAAATTTGTGTTGTGGACTCATGTGGTCTCTTGGGGGGACTCCTATTTTGCTTGAATCCACGTATAGCGATTTTCAAACATTTCATAACTGACGAGGGTATATTTTTGGAAGGTTGTTTTAAGTATTTTGATCAGCATGTGACCTTATTAAATTGTTATGGGTCTTACACAGATAGAGAATCATTTTAGAGGTCCTTGGAATCCACTATGTTATTGGGGGTAAAAAAATTAATTGTTGCTAGATACTTAAATCTTACTCTATCTCCTTCTGAAATTTTGGGACTCCTGACTCGTCTTGACCATCTCTCTAATTTTTTACCAAATTACTTCAAAGGGTAAATCTTATTGATATTTTTCCAGTTAAAATTGATCCTATTTGTTCCAATGGTAGATGTGGGATAGTTGTAATTAGTAAAAGAGTTGATAAGTTCCTTATGAATTCGAACCTGATCCAATCTCTATAGAGATACCAGACTTGGGTGGAGAAAGCTACTATATCAGACCACATGCCTATCTTTCTTCAGTTGGAGGGGGTAAAGTCCAAACACCATTATCCTTTTAAATTTAATAGTTTTGGATTTTGAATGAATATTTCTGCAATATGTTTAAGGATAGATGGCCAAGCTTACCTATCCTTGAGGAGTGCAATCCTATGGATTATTTGGTGTTAAAACTCAAATATTTCAAGAAGGAGGTTATTAATTGGGAAAAGGCTTACAAGAAAAGTTGAAATGAATATTTTTATAGGATTGAAGAACAAATAAAAGGGATCATGGAAAATTCTATGGATTATATTATATCTGAAGAATACAAATTAGAACTTATTGAGCTTCAAAGTCAAAAATATTTTAGTTTGAAGTAGGAGAAATTGACATGGAGATTGAAAAGTTGGGCAATTTGGGTGGCCCTAGGTGATAACAATATTAGGTTTTTTCATCAATATGCATCCTATAGAATGAATATTAATTCTATATATGAGTTGAAGGATGATAGGGATAACGTTATAAAAACTTAGGAGGAATTACAAAGGATGGATAGAACACATTTTTTTGAACAATTTAAAGACACTGGTACATCACATATTGATATGCAGATGAAGGTGATTATACATTTACCTTCTTCCTTCGATTCTGAAGAAGGATTAGAAATCAGGAAATTTGTTTCATTAGATGAAATAAAAAATGTTCTGAAACAATTCTCTAAGGATAAGAGTCCTGGTTTGGATGGTTGGACAATGTAACTCTTTATTTAGTTTTTTGATTTGATGGGAAAATATCTACTTTCTATGGTTAAACACTCAAGAATGGAAGGATATTTATTAGGGGACCTAAATTTCAGAAGTATAAGGTCTTGATGGAAACAATAATTCCATAAACAAGCTAAGAATCTAAGCACACAATGAACCTCACTCCGAGTTGCAAAGAATTAGCACAAGGAGAGAAGAAGAGGAATTAACGAGCACACATTAATGAATGATAAATAAATGATAATTGATATTATTATACTCATAATACATCCTTATAAAGGATATTTGATTTGATGGAAGCCAACTCATGCTATCTCATAAATCAAGATTACTAAATATGATAAGCCCCTATAGGTGGATAAAGCACTTTCCTAATTAGTCAAGCACCTCACGAATCAACTAAAGCATGAGTGAGTTGTCATGTATGATGAAAAATCATGCTAATAATGGAATATGGAGAGAAAATCATGAAGGATGGGTTGGAACAAAAGATAGAAGTTTGCTAGTAGACTAGCTTTACCTTATCCACTGAAAATATAGAATAAAGCAGTAAACGACAGAATCTGCAGGAAGGCATAGTTACTAATTCTGGCAGTCAATAAAGTGGGAAGGATCAAACCAGAATCAGGATTAAAGCTCTCTTGGGGTATATATGGCAAGTCTTGACCAAGTGGTGCAATTGGATGCGAACTAACTAGTGCCAGTGGGTAGGAAATTAATCAAAATTGATTAAATATTTTATCCTAAGTTATGAAGTGGGTTTATTATATTCCCACACCCCCCTTTAAGTATGAATTTATGATTTTTATGTCTGAAATAATCATAAATATAGGTGCATATAGGGCCTATCAACAAAATTAAGATCACACTTTACAATTATTCATGTCACATACCCCAATTTTGCAAAAACAATTTAATATTATTTGAGGACAATATGTTAAATTTTATGCTAAGTTGTAATTGATGACTCAGTAGGGTCAAGGATATTTATTGTAAATTCTGAATATTTTATTTATAAATAAATAAAGTAGGAGACAACAGCTTAGGAGAGCTGTTAAAAGTGTGTCTACTGGTCAAATTGGTGGAGGAGACTGGGTGGAGAGCAAATTGACATGTGGCAACATCGTCAAACCACTTCCAACAGTTGCAGGTGGAAACCTCCCTACATTTGTGGTCATGATTCCCCAAGAAAGTGGAATCAGAGCAGGTGGCTCAATTAATGAAAACTGACCCAAAAGACCTAGGCAATTTTTATAAAAATTCCCATTGAAGAGGGTTGAGACTGCTCATTCTAGAGAAGTGATCATTCAGGTTGAATGAATGTACTTCAAAGAAATTCAATGGAAGGGAAATTTGGAAAGTGTTTAAGGGGATAACTGCTGATTGATCTAGTGCAGATTTTAAGTTGAAGATCATACTGCTGAGAGCAGAGTATTTACTGAGGTATTGAACTAGTTAGTGACAGAGGGTTCTATTGTTTGCAATATCCACCTGGTTCTTAGCCAAGAAGACCAGGAACAGGCTCGGGGGTCCTGAGGAAGTGTTGTTTGAGAACTCTCCAGGAGAATGGTAGGGAGGAACGACATCCTAAAGTTGTTGTCGTCTGTCCTCAATAGGTTCTATGTTATTTGAGTTTACTGTTTTTAATTAAATAATCTTAGTTTTTCTGCTAAATGAATGTTAAAAGTTCAAAGTTTGTGAAATATTAGATTTAATATTCTTATTAGATTGTTATAGAAATGAAACTGGTTTAGGAAATAATGAAATAGAATCAAAATAAATTTCTAGACTGTGTTTTTCCACACCTGGAAACCAGGTCATACTCTAGCACAGACAAAATGCTTTAAGTAGATAAGAGAATGAAAATACTAGGTAGGATTGTGTATCTGTAAATAGCAAAGTAAATTATTTCAATGTTTAAAATATTATGAAGGAAAAACAATGTAATGATTTATTTGAGTATACTGATTTTATTTAGTTTAACTAAATCAAAATGCAGAAAAGAAACAGTAAACTACACTACAATTACAGTAATAGTATACAGTTGAGTATATAAACAAGCTTTTATCTACACAGTTTATCTGTTAAAAATATCAACTAAATCTTAAACTATTACTTAATATAAACTAGTTTAGGGTTATGTTAAAAACCCTTAATTTATAAAGAGTAAACAGAGTTACAAAGTTTACTTTCTATCCTTTAAAAAACTCTGAATAAATTCTATGTTACAGAATAGTAAATAAAAACTGTAAATATAAACAATAAATAATATAAAAACTAAGAATTTACATATTTAGAAACTACTTTAAATTTACCAGACAGGCTTATAACCTCTGCAGGAAGAACCTCAGGGTCGAAACCCTAACTTTTAATTTATCAATTATAAATTAAATAATTTAAGTTTTAATCCATTTACATTAATAAATACCCTCACATGCCTATAATAGCCAAACCGAAGCAACAAGAAGCAGAGCCTAAGTAGTAATTAATTGAAGAATATATTTAGACAAGGGTTTCATTTCCAGTAAACCCTAGCTATTATATTCTGGACAAGTAAGTTTAAAATTATAAATTTTACATTACAACTGAGCTACAGTCTTTATATTAACAATATTTACTTACAAAACGATATCTTAAACAATAAATTTCTTCACTAACAGTCGAAGAAGGAAGAACCCTATTTACACAGAATCATAATTTACAAGATTACAAAACCATGGCAAAAATGAGACAGAGCTTGAAGTTAAATTCCTTCTTAAAAACCAAATGTATTACATTTGTCAGGTCGTAAGGCTAAAAACTTAACCAAAATACATCACACAACTCAAGGCCGATACTACCCAGCATCATAGCGAGGGTTTGTAAACAAAAACTAGAAAACAACTTATTAAAACCTCCTATCTAACGAAGAAACTGGACAAGATTCCAAGCACTGTGTTTCACCTTCAACAACCCTCTTTACAAGTAGGGTAAAACCCATTTGTGAAACTCAGGGCTTACCGATTGGAGCCACAAGTCCACTGAATCCATCTAACGTTTTCCTTGTCACTGAAGTTTAGAGCTCTCACAAGTTCCTGCAAAAAGCATAATACTGTGTGTTAGTACAAAACTCAGTCTCTATTTGAAAGCCTAACTGTAAAAACATTTTAACAACGAGTTTTTCTTATTAAAAACTGAATGTATTTACCTGCAAGCGAGAAGAAGAATTTGAGCATTGACGAAGCTGTTATCAGCTTAAGTAATTTATGCAGAGAAGGATATAACTCCTACACCAGCCCTAGATTGGACATGGGGTCAAAAAGCGTAGGTTTTATAGAGCTGTGACAAGCCACGAGAACAACAGAGCTAAAAATATTGACAATCCAAGATCCAAGCACATAAAACGAATAACCACTCATGCATCAAAAGGTCACAAGCTCGATGGTTTGCAAGCAAAGACTGAGTATTGAAACCTCACAGCAAAAAATATAAGCCATGAAGTAAGCAAGACAAATAATTAGCCTCTAATGGCCACCAAGACAATCACACAGAGCAGCCTGCAGGCCAGCGAAACCCTCAGAGACAATGACAAGAGAATAGGGTTTCCAGCCCTTAAAAGTCACCAATACATGGATGAGAAGAGTCCACATGCCTCCAATTATTTCAACCATGCATGGGTCTGGTCTATAGTTATCTATGTTCCCAATTATTCAAATTATTAATACAATGATATATAAACAAACTATGCACAAGACTATGGAGTGCGTATATATATTAATCACCAATGTTAACACATAAACTATATCATTGTGTATGAGAGTTACGAGGATTGTATTTTGATTAACGCTGATTTTTTAACGTTGACCCTAGTGAAAGGTTGTAACAACTTTGTCATTTGAACAATCCCAAGTCGACCATGCATTAGAACATTTCCATTTAACAATTTAAATGTATACTTTGCAAAACGACGATAAAATATTCATATATTATATTGAAGTTCAAACTTTATTATTTGTAACCAATGACTTAGAGTAGTTATAATATATGGAGTTTGACTATAAGAGTAAAAGTGTATAAACAATGACAATCACAAGGCTCGACCTTGGTATAAGCTTTCACAAATAATAGTTAGTATACTCAACTTGTCAATAATAATAATAATAGACCCTATCATTATTTGGCAAAGATAGTTTGTGATTGTTTATGTTTGCTTGTTCTTAACATAGTATAAGCATCTTGGTCATATTAGTTTCACTTAGGGTAGACTTTATATTAGAAGTTCTAGGTAGAAAAATCTACCATAATAGTTATTATAAACATTAACTTGTTATAAGTGAGGCAACATGATAATAGTAAATTTACAATGGATTAAACCATGCTCAAGGTCTTTAATCATTGGAATAACACTGATAATATATTTACCTATGAATTAGACTTATGAAAGTGATGGTAGATAGTATTCCATCATGAAATGATGCATTTAATTACAATGACCAAACTTATAATGTCAAAGAGATTTCTAGGTAGTAAGATTCCTACAGGATGCAAGCAACAATCATATTGGTACATGATAAAATAATAGGGTAATGCATGTTGTTACAATAGTACTTGTAGCAAAGCGATAATGTAAGTAGTGAAGTTTATAACTTAATGGTGAGCATATTTACATACAAGCAACAGGTTGATAATTTCCATAACTAGTAAATTAGAGACAAAATAGAAACATGTACTCTATTGGAAATCTTTACTATCAAGTACTTTCATGAAATAAAAGAACAGTTACTTTACCTATTCAGAGCTTGCTTTTAAATAGTCAGTTATTTATCAGCATTTAACATGCAACAGATATACTTCTTGCTACTTTATGAATTAAAACCCTACTTGATCGATCGTTACCTGTTAAACCTGTAAGAACCAGGAGTCCATTTGCGTTAGCATAAATGCTAAGTAAGCCCAAGTTTTCAAAGATAGATTTCACCTACTTGCCAAAAAAATAAACTTATTAGTAAAACTGAAATAAATTTGTATGCAGGTCAATCTTATATACATTACGAAAATGAAAGCTATATTAGTTAACGTAATATGAAAATGATTAATACTAAATGTTAGACTGTTTCATTTTCCACTAACCACTAGCAGTTAGTAAACTGCGTATTCAGACATTTTATGTTATCTTAAAAATTTTAAATTTTTATGAAATTTTGGGGTTTCGACTTGTGGTATCAGAGCACAAGGTTCAAACACTAGGCCTTGATGAAGCTCAACTTTCTTATATGAAATAGTGTATTAAATCATTTTGTTGATGTTTTTTTCTTTTAATGTTATTCAACAGAGAAATTTGTTTCTGAGTTTAACAACAGGTATGGAAAGATTGGAGGAATATGCGGAAGAGGAATCTCCCTTTACTGAACAAAAAACTCACAAAGAGACCCTATACAAGAAGACATAACTAATAATTCCTTAGAACTTTCACAAATAGTAAAATGCTTAAAATCTGAAATGGAATCTATTAAAAAAGAAAATGAAAGGATTCTGAGAGCTTAGGAGGAGCTGAATTAGATCCTAACAGAAAGATTTCAAACTGAGGGAAGGAGTAAAATAGCTGATTTAGAAGATATAAGTCACCAACATAAATAAAAAAGATTAATCAGACTAAAAATGAAAGCAGCTCATCTTCAGAGGTATTTGGTGATCAACGTAATTTTCATTCCACTAGTGATAGTAGTGATGACAACCATTATACTAAAAAGAGAAAATATAAACCTTATGAGGAAATTTCTGGGGAGTTTACAAAGATTAAACCGCTAACATTTAATGGAGAAACTGAGAAGGGGGAGGAAGCGGAATCCTAGTTATCTGGGATGAAGAAGTACTTCCAGATTTATAACTATTCTAACCAATTAAAGGCTAGAATGGCTATTTAAAATCTCTCAAGGAAAGTTGATATATGGTGGCAAGATTTAAAGAGAGTGAAAGGAATAAGAGAAAAGAACGTAAATTGGAGTACCTTCAAAAAGTACTTTAAAAAGAAATTCTTATTTGAACAGTACTATGAAGAGAGAGCAAAATAATTCTATGAGCTTAAATTAGGTACAATGAGTATGAAAGATTTGAACAAGAAGTTTTTAAGTCTGCTTAGGTATGTGCCATACCTTGTAGACAAAAAAATCAAAGGTACAGTGGCTCCTCAGTTGTTTACCTTATCACATAAAGGATAGGATTGAATATGACAATCCAAAAACTCTGGACGAAGCTATGAGAAAATCCAATTTCTGTTATGAACAGAACCGAAAAAAGGTGAGCATGGCTAATTGGAAGGCCAAAAAGAATAATAATAATTATGATCAGAAGAAGGAGTTTGTGCCTAATCGGAATTATAAAAATAATAAGGCCATAAATTTTCCTAACAAGAATTTCCAAGGGAATAAGAATAATTCACCGAGCAATCAGAACAATCAAAAGGGTAAAGAGTCTGCTAATATTCATGGTAATTACACTAAAAACTTTGAACGAAAAGAACCCATAAAGTGCTAGGAGTGTAATGGCCCACATTATGCCTCAGTCTATCCCAATCAGAAAAGGACTGTCAGTAATATCCATACAATACAAGAGGAGATTATTGTTGGAGATTTAGCGAGGACTATGCCCAGGATCAATGCAGCCTTGAAGAATCAACAGGAAGACTATCAAACTTCCATGCTGGAAGTAGAAGGTAAGATAAACCAAACCCCTATAGCTATTTTATTTGATCCAGGAGCCAGTCTAAGTTATATTTCACCTAAATTGGTAGAAAAATGTAAGCTTCCTGTTGAAAAATTTGAAAGTTCTTGGTTGGTTTAGTTAGCCATTGGTGCAAAAAGGAACGTAACTTGTTTTGTAAAGAAATATGCAGTAGTTATGGATTAATTTGAAACTTTTGTAGAGCTTAATGTATTACCTCTTGGTTCTTACGACATACTAATCGGTATGGATTGGTTAGAGCAACACAGGGTGATATTAAATTGTTATGATAAAACCTTTACTTGTATAAATAATGATGGAAAATCAATAAGTGTAAAGGGAATCCCTAGAAAAACAACCATAAGGCATATTTCTGCTTTGCAGCTTAAGAGAGTTGTTAGGAAAGGTTGTAAGGTATATGCAGTAATAGTAACTAATGAGGAAAATATAAATAATACAGATAAATTAAAATTGGAGGATATACCGGTTTTAAAAGAATATGCAGATGTATTTCCGAAAGAAATCTCGGGACTACCTCCGAAAATGGAACTAGATTTTACCATTGAGCTGGTACCAGGTGTAGTACCCAGCTCAAAGGACCCTTATCGGATGAACATACTTTAACTCAATGAAATAAATACCTAATTAAAAGAACTTATTGACAAGAAATATATTCGACCAAGTGTGTCTCCTTGGGGGCCACCTGTCATCTTCGTTAAGAAAAAGGATGGAACTATGTGATTTTGCATAGATTACCGTCAGTTGAATAAGATGACTATTAAAAATAGATACCCATTGCCTCACATAGATTATCTGTTTGATCAACTACGAGGAGCTACAGTGTTTTCAAAAATTGATTTAAGGTCTGGATATCACCAAGTTAGGATTAAAGATGAAGACATCTTTAAAACAACTTTTAGGACTTGATATGGCCATTACGAGTTTGTCATCATGCCATTCGGGCTTACTAACGCCCCAACTGTTTTTATGTGTTTAATGAAAAACGTTATGCATAAGTATCTAGATAAGTTTGTGGTCGTGTTTATCGACGACATATTAATCTATTCGAAATATGAAGAAGAACATAAGGAACATTTAAAAATTGTTTTGCAAGAGTTATGAGATCATCAACTCTTTGCAAAGTTTAGTAAATGCGATTTCTTTAAGGATGAAATCCAGTACTTAGGTCATGCGGTGACTAAGGAAGGAATTTCGATACATCCCGAAAAGATAAAGGCGATTCAAGAGTGGCCAGTTCCTAAAGATGTAACTGATGTTCGATCCTTCATGGGAATTACTGGTTATAACGGGAGGTTCATTGAAGGTTTTTCAAGAATCGCAAATTCGATAAATTCTTTGCAGAAGAAGGGAAAGAAATTTGATTGGAATCAGAAGTGTGAGGATAGTTTTAAAAAGTTAAAATTTTTATTAACTAGTGCACCTATTTTAAGAATATCTGATCCAAATAAAGATTTTGTATTCTGTACTGATGCCTGCAATGATGGTTTAGGCGGAGTATTGAATCAAGAAGGGCATGTTGTCACTTATGAATCTAGGAAATTAAAAATTCATGAAAAAAATTATGCGACTTATGATTTGGAATTAGCTGCTGTTATACATGCTCTAAAGATGTGGCATCATCATTTAATTGGAAGGAAATTTATTCTAATGATCAATAATGGAGGACTAAAATATATTTTAGACCAACCTAATCTGAATGCTAGACAAGCTAGGTGGCTTGCTTTTCTAAGTCAGTATGATTTCAAAATTCAGCACATTAAAGGGAAAGAAAATAAAGTTGTTGATGTATTAAGTAGAAATGCACAGCTGAACTTTGTAGCAGTTATCAGCACTTATACAACAGATCTGGAAGAACAGGTTAAAGTAGGGTTAGAACAAGATGAAATTTACCAAAATTTACAAGCAAAAACGAAAGAAAATCCAACCAAAAGTTTAAGTAAAGGGTACAACTTGAATGATAAAGGATTTTTACTGTATAAAGATAGAATGTATGTACCTAATGTACCTAAACTTAAGTTAATAATTTTAGATGAAATCCATAAAACTCCATACTTAGGCCATCTAGGTTATCAAAAAACTATAACTATGTTAAGAAAAGAATATTTTTGGCCAAACATGAAGACTGAACTGGCAGAATATATTGCTAGGTGTTTTGAATGTCAGCAGGAAAAAACCGAACATCAATACCCAGCTGGATTACTTCAGCCATTGCCCATTCCTAGCTGGAAATGGGAGATAATTAGTCTTGATTTTATTACTGGAGTGCCTAAAAATAAGAATTTAAATGATTCTATAATGGTAGTAGTTGACAAATTGAGTAAAGCAACCCAATTTATATCTGTTAAAACTACATATAAAGTTGCAAACATAGCTGATATCTTTTTTAAGAAAATTTTTCGACTGCATGGGACACCGAAAGTTATAATGTCAGATTGAGACCCTAAATTTAAAGGTAACTTTTGGAAATATTTGTTTAAAGGATTAAACACTACACTAAATTTTAGTACTTTGTTCCATCCTCAAACTGATGGACAGACTGAAAGAGTAAACCAAGTACTGGAAGATTTACTAAGAATGTATGTAAAGGATCAACCAGGTAAATGGGAGGATTATTTGCGTCTGGTGGAATTTGCTTATAATAATAATTATGAAGCTTCAACTAGATTTAGTCCTTTTGAAATATTGTATGGAAGGAAGTGTAGCACTCCTATCTATTGGAGTAATTTGGTGGACAGATTAGTATTAGGTCTTGAACTATTGAAAGATATGTAAGAAATTGTAAAGAAGATACAAGGTAATCTGAAAACTGTGCAAGATCGATAGAAGAGTCATGTAGACCTTAAAAGAACTCCAAAAGAGTTTTAGGTAGGTGAACATGTGTTCATCAAGGTGAGACCCAAAAAGAGTTCTCTGAGGTTGGGTAGTTGTGAAAAACTAGCACCTCGTTATTGTGGTCCATTTGAAATACTGTCCAGGATTGGACAGGTATCTTATGAATTAGCATTACCACCGAATTTAAGAGTTCATAATGTTTTTCACATTTCTGTATTAAATAAATATGTTCATTATGCTATTCATGTTGTTAACTGGAATGATGTGCAGGTGGAACCAGAAGGAAATTTTCTGGTGGAACCGAACTGTATCCGTGGGCGGAGGGAGATCACACTTCGGAACCACACCATCGGTCAAGTGAAGGTGCAATGGAAGCACCTTAGTCTAGAGGATGCCACCTAGGAATTGGAAAGTAATATGCGGGATGCATATCCAATTCTGTTCCAGGGGAATTCTGAGGACGAAGAATAAATAACATCGAGGATGATGTTATAATTTAAGGGGGGTGTGTATGTCACATACCCCAATTTTGCAAAAACAATTTAATATTATTTGAGGACAATATGTTAAATTTTATGCTAAGTTGTAATTGATGACTCAGTAGGGTTAAGGATATTTATTGTAAATTTTGAATATTTTATTTATAAATAAATAAAGGAGGAGACAATAGCTTAGGAGAGCTGTTAAAAGAGTGTGTACTGGTCAAATTGGTGGAGGAGACTGGGTGGAGAGAAAACTGACATGTGGCAACATCCTCAAACCACTTCCAACTGTTGCAGGTGGAAACTTCCATACATTTGTGGTCATGATTCCCCAAGAAAGTGGAATCAAAGCAGGTGGCTCAATTAATGAAAACTGACCCAAAAGACCTAGGAAATCTTTATAAAAATTCCCATTGAAGAGGGCTGAGGCTGCTCATTCTAGGGAAGTGATCATTTAGGTTGAATGAATGTATTTCAAAGAAATTCAATGGAAGAGAAATTTGGAAAGTATTTGAGGGGATAACTGTTGATTGATCTAGTGCAGCTTTTAAGCTGAAGATCATACTGCTGGGAGCAGAGTATTTATTGAGGTATTGAACTAGTTAGTTGACAGAGGGTTCTACTATTTGCAATCTCCACCCGATTCTCAGCCAAGAAGACCAAGAACAGACTCGGGGGTCCTGAGGAAGCGTTGTTTGAGCGCTCTTTAGGAGATTGGTAGGGAGGAATGACCTCCTAAAGCTGTTGTCATCTGTCCTCAACAGGTTCTATGTTATTTGAGTTTACTGTTTTTAATTAAATAATCTTAGTTTATCTGCTAAATGAATGTTAAAAGTTCAGAGTTTATGAAATATTCGATTTAATATTCTTATTAGATTGTTATAGAAATGAAACTGGTTTAGGAAATAATGAAAATAAATTTCTAGACTGTGTTTTTCCACACCTGGAAACCAGGTCGTACTCTAGCACAGACATAATTCTTTAAGTAGATAAGAGAATGAAAATAGTAGGTAGGATTGTGTATCTACAAATAGCAGATTAAATTATTTCAATGTTTAAAATATTATGAAGGAAAAACAGTGTTATGATTTATTTGAGTATATCGTTTTTATTTAGTTTAACTAAATAAAAATGCAGAAAAGAAACAGTAAACTACACTAGAGTTACATTAATAGTATACAGTTGAGTATATAAACAAGCTTTTATCTACACAGTTTATCTGTTAAAAATATCAACTAAATCTTAAACTATTACTTAATATAAACAAGTTTAGGGTTATGCTAAAAACCCTTAATTTATAAAGAGTAAACAGAGTTACAAAGTTTACTTTCTATCCTTTAAAGAACTCTGAATAAATTCTATGTTACAGAATAGTAAATAAAAACTATAAATATAAACAATGAATAATATTAAAACTAAGAATTTACATATTTAGAAACTACTTTATATTTACCAGACATGCTTATAACCTGTGAAGGAAGAACCTCAGGGTCAAAACCCTAACTTTTAATATATCAATTGTCACATACCCCAATTTTGTAAAATAATGTTAATTGTTTTAATTATATTCCCGAGACATTATGTTAAATTTAATGCTAAGTGGGAAC
>LPNX010132315.1:71091-90136 GCA_001517045.1 Pseudotsuga menziesii | reverse complement strand
ATTAATAAATAAATTATGGAGACAACAGCATGGGAGAGCTGTTAAAAAGAGGTTACTGGTCAAACTAGTGGATGGAACTAGGTGGAGGGCAAAAGACAAGTGCCAACATCCTCAAACACTTCCTAAGTTGCAGGTGGCAACTTCCCTATATTTGGGGTCATGTTCCCCCAAGAAAGTGGGATCAGAGCAGGTGGCTCATTAAATGACAACTAACCCAAAAAAGACCTAGGCAATCTTTTAAAAGTACCCAATGAATAGAGCTGAGGTTGCTCAGATATTTTCCAGAGAAGAAACATTCAGGTGGAATGCTGTTTAGGAAATTCATTTGGGGAAAAAGGGAAAAAAGTAAGGAAGTCGTTCTGAGAGGATTGCTGCAGTAACTTGGTTTATTACAGCTTGTTAGCTGGGAGAACTTACTGATAAGTTCTGGATTAATACTGAGTTTGAAGACTGGTATCTGACTATTTCTACACCTAGTTCCAGCCAGGGAGACTAGAGCAAGCTCGGGGGTCCTGAGGAGTCGCTGTTTGAGCGCTCTCCAGGAATTGGTAGGGAGGAACGGCCTCCCATTGCTGTTGTTGTCCAAATATCAAGCAGGTTCTGTCACTTATTTGTCTTGTTTAAATACTGTGAATGGTTGAATGTATTGTTTGTAGTTTATAAAATAAGAGTTAACTGGTTTAGTGTTGTAAATGTTTTAGTTATTTAGTAATGAAATCTTTTGATGAAAGATAAATACCCACTGTGTTTTTCCACATCTGGGTTTTACCAAACAGTACTCCAGCACAGGGGTAAATTTAAATAAGAATAGCATGATGAGATTGCAGAGTAGTAGTTTCTTTATCTATTTTCAGAAAAGATATTTCATTGACAGTTGTATGAGTTTCTTAGTTAAAAACTACTTCCTTGAACTATATTTTGCTTTCAGTAAATTTATATTGTAAAGAATAAATAGAAGAGTAGATTTTAGACTAGATTTATTACTGTTTCACCCTACAGTTCTCTCTTCCAGGTTAGAATAATTTCATTACTATATGTCTAATAATAAACTGAAAGTAGGAATAGATATATACTGATTAGATACTACTGTCAAATCAATCTAACCAATCTGGTCTAGATTTTATGAATGTTTTGTGATGTATTTCATTTCATTATTTCCTTGTTTTTATTGGAACTGAGCTCGAACAAGTTTCCAGAGCTGTTAACCTTTTTATTTAGAATATGAGTAAAGGTCAATATTTGTGATTATAAGAGAAACTCTGAATAGAGTTAATTACATTTTGGATATATATATATATATAAACATCATAATTAAGAAAACAAATTAATTACAAAAGAACATAGATAGTATAAGTATAAATTACATAAGAGTTAATTAACAAGTATTACTTTCGATATACTTATAAAAATAAACTAAGGATATTAATATAGAGTCTATAGTAATCACAGAGAGATAATATAGTTATTCTAATAGTAATTTATTTATGCAATACAAGAATAATATTACTATTAACATAAGTAGTATTCATATTACTGTAAGTGTATCTTAGAACTATTTATACTGTTTGAGCTACAAGTACAGGTATACTGACAGTACTTAATTTTATTATAACAAGAAGGACATATAAAAACCCTATATTATCAAAGGGTATAAACAATATATCAATAATTACAAATTCTTATTTATAAGAAAGGCAAATTATAAACAGGAATAGAAACCCTAATTCTAATACCTCTTAACAGTAAGCAAATCAAATGCATTTTGTACAGGAAGTAAACAATAGAAGTACAGGATGCTCTTCTATCGAGCTTAATTACATACTATAAATACAACTAGTAATCCTAATATTGCAGAAGTACTTTTCAACTCAACAGTAATTTAAAAGAAAATTTCTTCACTGTCAAATAGGGTTAAACCCTATAAAACCCAATTTATGCAAGTAAGTTAATAAATGGTGGAGCAAACAGTATTTAAAACTTACATAATAACTTAGGGTAAAAACCCTATTCATTCAAAATAATACACAAGTAATGACAGTAAAACTCAGTTTTGTAATAATAACCCACGGCCGTACTGAGAATTTATACAGGAAGGCTTACAGCCTGTTCCTTTAATGTAAACACAGTAATATTTGCAAAAAAAAAAATTACACTCACAGCCGAAGCCGGAGAGCCCTGCAATAAAGCTAGGGTCTTAACCAAACGGTGTTAACAGTGAACAAACAACCAAAACAACCGAAATCCATGAGGGTTTAGCAGGCCGCAAAGACCAATCCCTCATTACCCCATAAGGGTTTACACAAGGTGGATGAGCCATGGAGAAACCAGGGCTTACCGTGGCCCTTATCGTTGTAACCCCGTAATCTTTATGCAGACAGAGAAGAGAAGCAGGTCGTATCTGCAAAACCAACATACGACCGATTGTTAAACACATATTAAAAGCAAAGAGAATGTATTTACAAGAATTTAGCAATATCATTAAAAGGAAACGAAATATTTATTTTACCTTAGCAGTGGAATGTCACAACAGTAACGCAGCGACCATCAACCAGCACGAGCAAGGAGTCTGCCATTCAATGGAAAGGAAACAACGTTACAACACTTTCGAAACACTGACAGCAGGAAACCCTCGAGTTACATAAAAACTGAAGGGGACGATAAAACCCTAAAGTCGAGCTGCTACTCCTTTCAACAACGCATAGTAACGGTGGAGCTCAAACCTTAACACGCCGAAAGGAGGAACCAGTCTCGTTGGATACACTGAAGGAGAATGGTAAGGACTGACACAGTCAAGGGTTCAAGTTTTAGCAATGGAGGCAGTGAAAAGAAAACAGGAGAAACGAGCAACACGTGATGGGAGAAGCACCATGAGATGGCCTTCACGTTGGTGCAGTGGGGCAAGTTAACCAGGGAGGAGGAGCCATAGACAGTCACAACCTACATAGGTGACAGAGCGGTCGGGTTTCTCTCACAGAATGATGGACCAGAGCCCAAAGGTGAGGGAGGATAATGAGCTAGGTCTTGGGAAAGACTCTTTTAAAACCTGCAATACACAACCCAAACAAAGCCATGTCGCCATGCAAATAATTTTCCACGGTGGGTTTCTTTTCAATAGTTTCGATGATTTAATCATGAGGATCCAGCGTTGACAAACTTCGGCTGTCTCCAAGGTTAAACCTTAGTCCTGGCCGAGTCAACCTATTATTGCAACATTATAACCAGCATTATGTTAATACGTAAACTTATCATCGAACTTACCACCAATGCATGGTTTAACAAATTGTTTACATACGTTATATTATATTGTTACCCTTGCGATGAAATCATATGATAACACTAGGTTCTTCGTGAGTACAGCCAATCATATGGAAAGAGTCTTATAACATGATATTTTATTTAATAAACATTTGATATAAAGAGCACTATATCTAGAGTGGTAAGTGCATTAACATCCTCTTGTATACAAACTTGAAATGTTTAATGTAAACTTGGTTTGTTTAATGTAAAGATTTTGAGAGTTATCTTTAGAGTGAGTCTATAAACTTAAATTGTCCTGAACTTGATTATGACTTGTTCATCCAGGTGATGACTACCTTGTCATTTAACACCTTACAGTCTTAATAGAATAAATTTGTAACATGATTATAGGAGGGAGGTTTAATACATATCGTTAAGTAAGAATATTATTTTTACAAGTATTCCACTAACATTTATATTATAATTATAGAGTATACTATTGGTACACTTTAAAGAGGTGGTAGATTCAACCATAGTAACTATTGTATTATAATGTTAACCTTTATGGTCTTACCATAGTCATCTAAGTTGGATAAACGCTTACAAGGGGAAATAGCAACTAAATATTTTGATGAACGCATAAATGTCCTTAACTTAGAATTATCACATATGAATGTGAAGCCATTTAAGAGAAAGTTTATCAACGTAACGGTTAGACCTTGGAACTTATATGTTGTACATTCTTTTATTGGTTAGAATGATAACTAGTTTTCAGTAGGTTGTTCATCAGACCTAAGATAAGCTTTAGTATGTGTTGAATAAGTGGTAATGGAAATAAGACCTGGTGCATCAGCAGGAGTATATCCCTAGCAGTGGATAGTTTGAATTTAGCAGCAGTAAATTTTGTAAACCCCTTATTCATACACTTTACGAAGTAAAAGTAGTTGTGCTTTCTTAAACATAAACTTTTTAGTTTGTATACTACTTGTAATCAATCTTAATTAAAGATCTTTTGACACTGATAACTATGATAGATATCAAACAGTTCAGTAATCGTAAGAACTATAAATCTACCTCTACTAGAATGAAGAACAGATAATAGATTCTACCTCAGTAAGCATTGGTATGTGCTTAGCCAGTAATGTCTTATTGAACTTTGAGTTGCAAACAAACTTGTACATAAGACTCTAGAATTTTTACTTGCAGCAGCCAATCTTCTTACCTGTAATCTGTAAAGGACAGAAGGAACTTTCTGCATTAGCTCGAAAGCTAAGTAAGCCCAGTTTTCATGACAGCCCCACCTTATGTTCACAAAAAAAGAAACAAGTGAGTAAACTGAAAAGATTTGTTATATCAATCTATGCAAATAACAGATGCATACTAATAATAAGTTGATAACCTTTAACTAATTAAATGATTAGTTAACTGCTTTTATATTAATATTATGTAATTGAAATTTTTTAAAAATTTTCGTAAAATTTGGGGTTTTGACATCAATTATAAATTAAATAATTTAAGTTTTAATCCATTTACATTAATAAATATGTAAATAACCTTTACTAGAAGATTACAAAGCATACTTTAGATTGTTTACAGTCTTTTCTTAAGACAAATATCTTTTATAAACAAGCAAAATAAGTTTACAGTTAACAGGTTAAAATACCACCACACACCTCCAAACCGAAGCAACAAGAAGCAGAGCCTAAGTAATAATTAATTGAAGAACATATTTAGACAAGGGTTTCATTTCCAGTAAACCCTAGCTATTATATTCTGGACAAGTAAGTTTAAAACTATAAATTTTACATTATGACTGAGCTACAGTCTTTATATTAACAATATTTACTTACAAAAAGATATCTTAAACAGTAAATTTCTTCATAGACAGTTGAAGAAGGAAGAACCCTAATTACACAAAATCATAATTTACAAGATTACAAAACCATTGCAAAAACGAGACAGAGCTCGAAGTTAAAATTCTTCTTAAAAACCAAATGTATTACATTTGTCAGGTTTTAAGGCTAAAAACTTAACCAAAATACATCACATAGCTCAAGGCCGGTACTACCCAGCATCGTAGTGAGGGTTTGTAAACAAAAACTGGAAAACAACTTATTAAAACCTCCTATCTAACGAAGAAACTGGATAGGCTTCCAAGCACTATGTTTCACCTTCAACAACCCTCTTTACAAGTAGGGTAAAACCCATTTGTGAAACTTAGGGCTTACCGGTTGGAGCCACGAGTCCACTGAAGCCAGACAATGTTTTCCTCATCACTGAAGTTTAGAGCTATCACGAGTTCCTGCAAAAAGCACAATACTGTGTGTTAGTACAAATCTCAGTCTCTATTTGAAAACCTAACTGTAAAAACATTTTAACAGTGACTTTTTCTTATTAAAAACTGAATGTATTTACCTGCAAGAGAGAAGAAGAATTCAAGCATCGACGAAGATATTATCAGCTTAAGTAGTTTATGCAGAGAAGGATAAAACCCCTACGTCGGCCCTAGATTAGAGATGGTGTCAACAAGCTTAGGTTTTACAGAGCTGTGACAAGCCACAAGAAGAGCATAGCTAAAACTATTGACAGGCCAAGAGCCAAGCACATAAAATGAATAACCACTCACGCAGTAAAGGTCACAAGCTCGACGGTTTGCAAGCAAAGACTGAGTGTTGAAACCTCATAGCAACAAATATGAGCCACGAAGTAAGCAAGACAGAGAATTAGCCTCTGATGGCCACCAAGACAATCACACAGAGCAGCCCGCAGGCCAGGGAAACCCTTGGAGACAATGACAAGAGAATAGGGTTTCGAGCCCTTAAAAGTCACCAATGCATGGACGAGAAGAGTCCACGTGCCTCCAAATCTTTCAACCACGTATGGATTTGGTTTATAGTTATCTGCGTTCCCAATTATTCAAATTATTAATACAATGATATATAAACAAACTATGCACAAGACTATGGAGTGCGTATATATATTAATCACCAATGTTAACACATAAACTATATCATTGTGTACGAGAGTTATGAGGATTGTGTTTTTATTAGCGATGATTTCTTAACGTTGACCCTAGTGAAAGGTTGTAACAACTTTGTCATTTAAACAATCCAAAGTCGACCATGCATTAGAACCTTTCCATTTAACAATTGAAATGTATACTTTGCAAAACGACAATAAAATATTCATATATTATATTGAAGTTCAAACTTTATTATTTGTAACCGATGGATTAGAGTAGTTATAATATATGGAGTTTGACTATAAGAGTAAAAGTATATAAACCATGACAATCACAAGGATCGACCTTGGTATAAGATTTCACAAATAATAGTTTGTATACTCAACTTGTCAATAATAATAATAATAGACCATATCATTATTTGGAAAAGATAGTTTGTGATTGTTTATGTTTGCTTGTTCTTAGCATAGTATAACCATCTTGGTCATATTAGTTTCACTTAGGGTAGACTTTAGATTAGAAGTTATAGGTAGAAAAATCTACCATAATAGTTATTATAAACATTAACTTGTTATAAGTGAGGCAGCATGATAATAGTAAATTTACAATGGATTAAACCATGCTCAAGGTCTTTAATCATTGGATCAACACTGATAATATATTTACCTATTACTTAGACTTATGAAAGTTATGGTAGATAGTATTCCATCATGAAATGATGCACTTAATTACAATGACCAAACTTATAATGTCAAAGATATTTCGAGGCCGTAAGATTCCTACAAGATGCAAGTAACAATCAGATCGGTACATGATAAAATAATAGGGAAATTTATGTTGTCACAATAGTACTTGTAGCAAAGCGATAATGCAAGTAGTGAAGTTTATAACTTAATGGTGAGCATATTTACATACAAGCAATAGGTTGATAATTTCCATAACTAGTAAATTAGAAACAAAATAGAAACATGTACTTTATTGGAAATCTTCACTATCAAGTACTTTCATGAAATAAAAGACAGTTACTTTACCTCATCAGAGCTTGCTTTTAAATAGTCAGTTATTTACTAGCATTTAACATGCAACATATATACTTCTTGCTACTTTATGAATTAAACCCCTACTTGATCGATCGTTACCTGTTAAACCTGTAAGAACCAGTAGTCCATCTGCGTTAGCATAAATGCTAAGTAAGCCCAAGTTTTCAAAGATAGATTTCACCTACTTGCCATAAAGTAAACTTATTAGTAAAATTGAAAGAAATCTGTATGCAAGTCAATCTTATATACATTATGAAAATGAAAGCTGTAATAGTTAACGTAATATGAAAATGATTAATACTAAACAGTAGACTGTTTCATTTTCCGCTAACCGCTAGCAGTTAGTAAACTGCGTATTCTTACATTTTATGTTATCTTAAAAATTTTAAATTTTTATGAAATTTTGGGGTTTTGACAATTCATGTCCAGAAAAGTGAGGAAAGTGGCAAAACAACATGGGGAAAATCGTCCCTCAAGAAAGGATATGAGAAGCAAACTAAAAATGTTGAACTGCTACTGATGCTAATCCAAACTAAATTTTCATGTCTGGAGGAATTTTCTTCTTAAGAAGAAGATAAATATTCTCATGTACATCAAGAACAACTGCAAAATGGAAATTAGGACCATGTAGAAAAAATGGGATCCAATGATGTATAAGTAGGACTGAAAGCTCTTGAGAGTCGTAATAAGATCCAAGATGATATTATGACTTGAAATTCGAACCAATAGAGATGAAATCAGCTCCATATGGGTGAAATAGGTGTCCAAGCGAATGTATGAGGTCTCCAACTTCAGGTACAAAGAGAGGATGTGTGCAAGTGATCATGTAGGAACAAAGATAAGGAATAGGATCAAAGAGTGTGAATACAAGGGCTCCATGGGTTGATCTATCTTCCAAAGAATCCAAAAGAGAACATATTAACACATCAGTAGACTCATGAGAATACACCGATAATGAATCCTATGTAGTATAAGTGTGAAAGGAGCAAGGAAGGAGATGTTCAAAATATTCAAGGAGGCTATGAGTATTGGTGCCAAGAACAAAGGAGGAGATGCAGAAGTGCATGAGATCAAGTATGGTAAGTGGAAAGACATTAATAGGACTTGATTTGGCTAAGCAAGCATCCAGGAAATCACTGAGTTGCGCACCATCAAAGAGAGAATTATGCACAAAGTGTGAAGGATCTAGCACATAGATCTTAGAATATATGATAGAAGACATAGAGAACACTGAATGTGTGAATGAATCATCATCAATAGAAATATCATCTTCATTAGTGACTTATTTTTCATCGTCAGCTTCACAAGAAGATGAATCAGGATCTTCTACTTCAAGATATAAAAGATGGATGTTAATATTTTTTTCCCGATTAAAGAAGGAAGCATTTGAATCAAAGAGGGTAGTAGCAACAAGAATTGTATTTGAGACTTATTCATCATTATTGACTTCATCATAGAATGTAGAGGAAAGGACATATTGAGAAAGAGAACATGAGAATATGTTGGGTTCGCTCCATGCTTCATCTTCTACTTTCTGCATACCAAAAGCATCATCCAAATTGTTCCAAATCTCAAATGGATACTCAATAGAATCTATGAGATGATGTATATTTGGAGACATTCCCAAACACATAATTCCATAAGCTCTATCACAATTATTTATCCAATCAATCTTCTCTTCATAAGAATTAGGTTCACTCAAATAGCCAATGGAGACATCAAAGAGACATTGCCTCTTCAAGCATGTGCTCATGTTTGGCTTCCAATGAGCATAGTTGAAAGGAGATAGTAGAGGAAATTTTGAATCCATATTGAAGTTGTTGCACCTACAAATAAACCTGCAAATATGAAAAGGAGAATTAATTGATGAGCTCCCAAAAATATGATACCATGTAAGAATTCTAAATCCTTGATGGCAACAATATTTCCATAAACACGCTAAGAATATAAGCACACAATTAATCTCACGGGGAATTGCAGAGAATTAGCATAAGGAGAGAAGAAGATGAATTAATGAACACATTAATGAATGTTCAATAAATGATAATTGATATTATTACACTGGTAATATAATTCCTTATAAAGGATATTTGAGTTGACGGAAGACAACTCATTGCTAGCTCAGAAATCAGGCTTACTAAATATGATAAACCCCCATAGGTGACTAAAACACTTTCCTAACTAGTCAAGCACTTCATGAACTAGCTAAAGTGTGAGTGAGTTGTCATGTATGATGAAAAAACATGCTAGTACTGGAATATCAAGAGAAAATCATGGATTATGGGTTGGCAACAAATGATAGTAGTTTCCTAGTAGACTAGCTTTACTTTATCCACTGAAAAAGTTGGAATAAAGCAGTAAAAGACATAATCTACCGGAAGGAGTAGTTACTAATTCTGAAAGTCAATAAAGTGGGAAGGATCAAACCAGAATCAAGAGTAAAGTGCTCCTAGGGTATACATGGAAATTCTTGACCAAGTGGTGCAAGTGGATGCCAACTATCTAGGTTAGTGGGTAGGAAAATAATCAAAATTGATTAGATATTTTATCTTAAGTTATGAAGTGGGTTTATTATATTCCCACACTAAACACTACCTTCCTTGCAATTATTCCAAAGTGTAATAAACCCATGTCTTTTAATGTCTTTAAACCAATTGTTTTATGTAACTTGGTCTATAAAGTAATCACCAAAATCATTGCTAACATGATGAAGCCTTTTCTTTCTAGGATTATGTCCAAAGAACAATTTGGGCTTTTAGTTGATAGATAGATTATGGATGCAATTGGTATTACCCTGGAATTCTTAAACTCTATAAAAAATAAAGATGTAGATGATTTGATGCTAAAAATGGATTTGGTAAAAGCATATGATCGAGTGGATTGGGTTTATTTGAGACTTCTTCTTTTAAAAATTGGGATTCCTATTATGGTTACAAACTGGATTATGTCATGTATAACTTCTTCTCATTATTTTTTTCTTATTGACAAATTTCCTACTAATTTTTTTAAAAATTATAGAGGCATCATATAGGGATGCCCCTTATCTCCTTTGCTTTTTTGCTTTTTATAGAAGGATCACGCGACATGATCAACAAAGCAAAGGAATAAGGAAAATTAAAATGAGTTAAATTATCAACCTCTATTATCATTTCACATGTATTATTTGTAGATGATGTGATTTTGTTTGGAAATGGTACTATTATAACTGAAGTCTTCACCTTGACTTCTAAGTCTCAAAGTCCATGGAATCTTAAGGTTTTATAATAAATGACTAGGTTTCTTTTCTTACAAATATATATAAGTGAAATGGAGATCAAGATAAGATAACTAAAATGACTAAACAATAGATGTAAATGAATCATAATCAAGGATAAAAAAGACTGCACATATGAAGTTATACAAAGAGCGAGAGAGTTCATATCCAAGTATATGATAAACATTCAACTCATCCACAAGAATTCAAGGATAAATGACGTTTATAAAAGAACAAAATTGTGAATCAAGTGTTCAAACTGAACATAAACATTTATCATGACAAGAGAACAAAACACAGGCTCATCTTGAATATAATTATTTCATAACAATATTTATATAAACTGAAAGATGACAGACATGCCTGAAAGTAAAATAGCAGTCTGATCTCCACAACATTCCTTAAAGCACTCTCAGCCTCTCAATTGGAACCCCCTTCTCTGAAGATATTTATTTTACAATATATATAAAATACAGTTCATATCATTCCTCTAAACTGAAGGGGGTCGAGAGATATCCCTTCAATTAAGAATATAAAGTTGTTACATAATAATAGGATCTATAAGAGAAGATAAGACTTGTAATTAATTTAAGATCCTATTCTTCAGGGATTTTCAATCCAAAATGGGTTGATTTTGATAAGATGCAAGAAACATGATCTTTATGTAACAAAAAATTTACCATAATGAAGACCAATTCCATCTTGATGCTTTGATATTCTAGATTGCTGAGTATATCCACAAGTTGCAAAATGCTGCACATCCAGTAGCAGTTTAAGTTTCTTCTGTGTATTAAGCGCTACGGGATTACTGGGAATATGACATGCCTCCTGCTCTGTTGTTATTTGTCACTTCCAGGAAGTTATGATGATTAGGTGTAGTTGGTTGATTAGGTGTTGTAGAGGGGATGTTGTAGGGGGGTGGGGGTTAGTGGTAGTTGGATTGGTTGGGGAGTGATATAAGGGAGGGGGTGTTAATGGTAAGGGGAGACTTGTGGATGTGTGTGGGGGTGTCTAGGTGTTGTAGGTTATAGATTAGGGAGTGTTAGTGGTAAGGGGAGACCCGTGGATGTGTGTGAGGGTGTCTAGGTGTTGTAGAGGGGATGTAGTAGGGGGATGGGGGTTAGAGGTAGTTGGATTGGTTGGGGAGGGATATAAGGGAGGGGGGTGTTAGGGGTAAGGGGAGACCCGTGGATGTGTGTGAGGGTGTCTAGGTGTTGTAGAGGGGGTGTAGTGTGGGTGGGGGTTAGAGGTAGTTGGATTGGTTGGGGAGTGATATAAGGGAGGGGGGTGTTAGTGGTAAGGGGAGACCCGTGGATGTGTGTGGGGGTGTCTAGGTGTTGTAGGTTATAGATTAGGGAGTGTTAGTGGTAAGGGGAGACATAGGGATGTGTGTGTGAGAGAGAGAGAGAGACAAAGATAGAGTGGAGGGGGGATCCTTAGTGGGATGGGGCGACCTGTGGATGCGTGTGTGTATGAGAGAGAGAGTAAAGCGTGTGCTAAGAGCTTAGGAGTGTTAGATTTTTAACATTAAGCTATCATTATATTAGGATCTCTTAACTCAGAGAATAACAAGCACAACAATCAAACACAAGAGACAATGAACACAGTGTTTTTCCTCAGGGAAACCATAAATGGAGAAAACCCCGCAACTTCCTCAGAGATAGAATCAGTACCAAAAGTAAAACCCCAAAACAGTAAGATGATCTCCTGACAGCAGTAACCTCTTTCTTCCTAGCCCCAATTTCTTCTTCTTCCTCATTTATGTGCTACAACTGAGTGTGAGTGAGTGTGTGATAAATGGAGAGGCTAGCTCTCTATTTATACTAATTCCTGACTTGACAAAACCCTACTAGGGACAACTTCACTAGGTGAGTCTAACAACCCTAGTGCCCCGGAACCGCGGGGACTTTAACCATTAACCAATAGGAGGGTTACTCACAATGACTTGACATGACTTATTTACATTATGGAACCTCCCGATAGGAACATCAAGGCATTACATGACTCAAGTACATTATAGACACATCCCAGAATAAACATCAGGTTACAATACATAAGAAGTACAAGTGAATACATTCCGAAGTTATAATTACATCAACACTCCCTTTGAACTAGGAAGGTATTCTCTCGACACAATTTATCAGCACAAGTCTTCTTCTCCAAATCATTCTGGATCATCATAGAGTCCTCGTCATATTCAAGTAATCTTCATCTTTAAGTCATCTTCATCTTCAAGTTGTCTTCATCTTCAAGTCATCTTCATCATTGGAACTGGATCATCATCACTGGATCTGGATCATCATCGCTGGATCTAGATCATCACTCGATCTGGATCATCACTGGACATCATCATTGCATCTGGATCATCACTCAATCTGGATCATCACTGCTGGATCATCATCATTGGATCATCATGGGTGCTATCTCATGATTCTTCTCGTCACAGGAAGTTCTACAGAGCCAGCCCTTTTTCATGTTGGTTTTAGGCCTAGCCTCCATGTAGGTCTTCTTCAGTGCTTATATTTGACCCTAAGTCAGAATGGCCCACCCAACACTTACATCTGACCATGAGAGGAACACATCCTACACCATGTCAGAAAGGCACGCCCAACACTCACATCTGACCATGATAGGAACCAATCCAGTCATGTTAGAAAGAAACAACACTTACATTCACCAGCATGATAGGACACAACTACTATAATCCGTGAAAAGGCACAACAATCACATTCACCAGCATGATAGGACACACCTACTATCATCTATGAAAAGGATCAGTACTTACAACCACCAGCATGATAGGACACAGCTACTATCATCTGTGGAAAGGCACAGCACTCACATCCACCAGCATGGTAGGACACACCTACTACCATCTATGGAAAGGCACAACACTTACAATCACCATCATGGTAGGAGACACCTACTACCATATGTGAAAAGGTGCAGCACTCACATCCACCGGCATGATAGGACACACCTACTGTCATCTGTGGAAAGGTCAGCACTCACATCCACCAACATGATAGGACACACCTACTATCATCTGTGGAAAGGATATGCACTTACATTTGATCATGTGGGAACCAATCCCTCAATCACACCAGAATGGCTCTCAGTCCTAGACTGAGGATTCTTGGTAACTGACTAGGTGCCTCCATTCAAAGAATGGCAGCAACCCTTATATCTGATCAAGTGGGAACATATCCCTCAATCACATCAGAATGGCCATGCGATCACATCTGATCATGTGAGGACACATCTCACAGTCATATCAAAATAGTCCTAGATCGAGTATTCCTGGTAACTGACCAGGCACCTCCATTCCAAGAATGGAAATAGCCCTTATATCTGATCACGTAGGAACCAATCCTATAGTCATATTAGAATGGCCAGCACTCATATCTAACATGGAAGGGACCAATCCTCTCACCATGACAAAATGGCTTAGCCCTTACATCTGACCATGGAAGGAACCAATCCTCTCACCATGTCAGAATGGCTCACAGACTCATCACTTCCCCTTGGAGGGAATCTCGATCTGGAGAACACCAAGCTTCTCCCCAAAGCACTCAAACTTCACTCTGGCTAATGGCTTCATCAACACATCAGCTATTTGTTCATCTATCATAACATACTGGAGCTTCATTTCTCCCCTCTGCACCATATCCCTGATATAGTGATACTTGATCTCGATATGCTTCGACTTGTCATGGAACACCAGATTCTCTGAATCCTTCACACAACTCTAGTTGTCGCAATATATACAAGTAGCATCCAACTGGAGATCAAACAAATCAGACAATAGCTTCCTTAGCCATACTTCCTCACAACTAGCTGAACAAGCTGTGACATACTCTGCTTCAGCTGTACTCAGTGCCACACAGGATTTCTTCATGCTAAACCAAGAGATCACACCTGATCCCATACTGAAGCAACACCCTGAAGTGCTCTTCCTATCGATGGCACTGCCTGCCCAATCTGAATCAACGTAACCCTCCAGGTTAATCTTCTGATTCACCTCATACTTGAGCCCATAATCAACTATATGCCTCAGGTACCTCAGAGTATGCTTTGCAACAATCAAGTGAACATGTCTCGGATCTGTTAGGAACTGGCTCAAGGTGTTCATAGCAAACAAATATCTGGTCTCGTGTTCGTTAGGTACATAAGGGACCCAATCATCTGACGATACATCGTAGCATAAACCGCTTCTAATGAAGCATCACTCAATAGCTTTAGGTTTGATGCCATAGGTTTGGTCATGGCCTTGCAATCCATCATCCCAAACCTCTTCAAGATCTCTACTACATACTTCCCTTGTCCGAGGGAGATTCCATCTACATTCTGCCACACCTCAATTCCTAGAAAATAATGCATCATACCCAAGTCCTTCATTTCGAACTCGGAAGCAATCTTCCTCTTCGTATCAGCAATCAACCCATCCATACCTGTTACAAACAGATCATCGACATATAGTAGGAGCATCGCTGGGTTGCCATCTTCAACCTTGTAGTAAAGGTTGGAATCTGCTTTACTCTTGGTAAAGCCCAAATTGGATAGAAAGTTGTCAATTCTGCCTTACCATGTCCTGGGTGCCTGTTTCAAACCGTACAGGGCTTTCTTCAATCTACACACATGAGACTCCCTGTCATGTGTCTCAAAACCGAGTGGCTGCTCCACATACACTTCTTCTTCTACTACACCATTCAGGAAAGCAGTCTTGACATCCATTTGGTGTATCTTCCATTTCACCACTGCAGCCAGAGCAAGTACTAATCTGATGGAAGTATATCTGGCTACAGTTGCAAAAGTTTCTTCATAATCTATTCCTTCTTTCTGGGAGAAACCATGAGCAACAAATCTTGCCTTATATTTTTCTATGCTACCGTCTGCAGCATGCTTGATCATGTAGATCCATTTTGAAGTTACAATAAAATTCCCTTTTGATCTTGGGACAACATCCCAAACATCATTCTTCATGATTGATTTATACTCTTCGATCATAGCATCCTTCCATTCTTTCTGTTCTACCGCTTCTTCATAATTGGAAGGTTCTTTATTGATGAAATCACGTAATAAAGCTACATATCCGGAGCAGGATTTGGTTCTCTTTCTTTCTTTGTGATTCTCTTCTGGAGCCCCATATCTTTCCGCACCTTGTATAGCTTCTCATACCCAAGCAGGTTTCCTCTTGTGAGGATTCTTCTCTTGAGGTGGATCTACAGGTTCTTGAGGTTCTTCAAATTCTCGATCTTCTTCTTGAGTTTCTTCATTCATGGTTGTATCATGAATTGTGGCTGCTTCTGCTTCTTCAGGTTCTTCAGCAGGTATCTTTCTGGATTTGTTGTAGGCTAAGTCTTCATCAAATTTCACATCCCTGTTGATGTCGATATTCTTGAATCCTGGGAATTATATTCTATAATCCTTCGAGCTTTCAGAGTATCCCAAAAATATACCCTTCTTTCATGAAGGATCTAATTTTGTCCTCTTCTCTTTTGGAATGTGTATGTACACTGGACAACCGAATATTCTGAGATGGATGACTTATGGTTTCTTACCGGAAAAGACTTCTTCAGGTGTCTTGTTCTCAAGTACTCTGTGTGGAGTACGGTTCTGTACATACACCGTTGTTCTGGCATATTCTGCCCATAGATGCATAGGAATATCTTGATCATGAAGCATTGCTCTTGCAGCTTCCATGATAGTTCTATTCTTCCTTTCTACAATCCCATTCTGTTGTGGATTATATGGAGTGGACAACTCCCTCTTAATCCCTGAGTCTTTGCATAACTCTTTGAATTCATTTGATGTGAATTGTCCACCATTATTTGATCGAAAGATCTTGATCTTCTTTTTAGTGTGGTTTTCGATCAAGGCTTTAAATTCCTTGAACTTGCCAAATACTTCATCTTTGTTCTTCATGAAATAAATCCATGTCTTCCTAGAAAAGTCATCAATAAAGGAAACATAGTATACATACCCGCTTAATGAACTTGATGACATTGGACCGCATACATCGGAGTGGATGATTTCTAAGGTTCCTTTTGATTTGCTATCGCTACTTGGAAATGTCTTCTTTGTGTTCTTTCCTTTCGCGGATCTTTTGCAGACCCCATCATGTTTTGCTTGAATTTCTAGAAGACCTTCAACAGCTTTTCTTGCAAGTGGTAGTGCTCTGTAATGCACATGTGCAAGCCTTTTATGCCAAAGTTAATTTGGCTCTACTGTGTCATGGACCAGCTTGTTCTGGATGGCCCTTAAATTTGTATAAACCTCCTTCTTATTCCCTAATCACAACTACATCATTAATAGTCTTTCCCATTGGCCACATGATAACTTGGCCATCTATAAATGCAATCCTCATTCCTTTTGCATCTAATGCAGATATGGAGAGAAGGTTCTTCTTTAGTCCTGGTAAAAAAAATACTTCCTTCATTGTCATAGACTTTCCAGAGTCTAGCTTATAGGAGGATTCCCCACTACCTTTTATTGGATACTGGTAGTCATCTCCAAGTTTCACCTTGTGCGGTGATTCATGTTCTGATAGTTTCACAAAGGATTCCTTGAATCCTGTCATATGTTTGGAAGCCTCACTGTTTATATTCCAATCATTGCTTCCATGACTAATGTTTCCCGTGAGAGCAGAAATCAAAACATATTCTTCATCACTTGAAGAATATTCACTTTCATATCTAGTTCTATTTGTGGGAGGTTCATCATCGTCTGCAGCATGAGCATGATGTCTTCTCTTGTTTCCCTTCTTCTTGTGAGAGACATTTTTGTTTCTAGGACATTCTCTAGCATAGTGTCCTTTCTCGTCACATGTATAACATCTGATTCTAGAGAAATATTTCCTAGTGTTATCTTTATGAAAGGGCTTACCTCTAGGGTGATGAGAACTTCTTCTGGTTTTCTTGGAGTGTACCGTGAGAGCTTGATCTTCACTTCCCATCTTTTCTTCTCGAGCTGCTATTCGAGCTTCTTCTTGAGAGCATTCTTCCCATAGTCTGTTGAACTTGACTAACTTCTTTCTGGCACAGATTCCTTGAATAAAGGAGTCCCATGATCTAGGGAGACCATTCAAGGTGGTAATTACAATCTCTGCATTCTCCACCTCTTCATCTACTACTTCTAGCTATTCCTTGATCTAAGAGACCCTTGTAAAGTAAGACTGGATGGTCTCTACATTTTGGATCTTTACATTATTCAGTTGGTTTCTCAGAGTCATCTTCCGGTTTATGTTCTTCCCTTCAAACAGTTTGGTTCGGGCATCAAACATAGCTTTAGGTGTCTTTAGGGAGGAAACCTGTGGTATGAGGTGATCCTTGATTGAATTAGTAATGATCCTCTTTGCCATAACCAACTTCTTCTTATGTAAGGCCTTATCCTCATCTCCCTCTGGAACTGGAACCTCCTCACTGATATAGGAGTTCAACTCATTTTCTTCTAGGACCAGGGAGATCCTATACTTCCAGGCTCAGAATTTATCATCTCCCTCAAGCTTTTCATCAAGCTTGGTATGATGAGACATCTTAACTGAGAACCTCAAATGGAAACACAAAATATTTAGATCTTACCAGGTCAAGATGTCAAATCTGGATTTGGAGCTGAAATTCTGCAGTACTAGTTCAGGAGCATATTAGGGTTTTGATTTTCCAGAGTTCTATCCAACCAAATGATTTGATCTTGATCTCTAAACTTTGATTTTGAGGAGGAGATCAATCCAGGCCTGGGCTCACTAAAAAATTCCACTTCTATGGAAAGCCCTAATTTTCGGCAGCAGTGTCGGGTCCAAAACTGAAAACCTCAAAATTGGATCTTGCTTCGACAGAAAGATGCACCCTAGGGAGGAGAGTTATTCCAACCTTCTTTTGTTGAAAATATGTGGAGAGAGATCCAAAAGTAGGAATCCCTAGTTCCCACAGCTGCACAGTGTCTTCTTCTCAGGTTAGCTCTGATACCATGTGAGATTTTTAACATTAAGCTAGCATTATATTAGGATCTTTTAACTAAGAGAATAATAGGCACATCAATCAAACACAAGAGACAATGAACACAGTGTTTTTCATCGGGGAAACCATAAATGGAGAAAACCCTGCAACTTCCTCAGAGATAGAATCAACACCAAAAGTAAAACCCCAAAACAGTAAGATGATCTCCTGACAACAGTAACCTCTTTCTTTCTAGCCCTAGTGTCTTCTTCTTCCTCAGCTATGTGCTACAACTGAGTGTGAGTGAGTGTGTGATAAATAGATAGGCTAGCTCTCTATTTATACTAATTCCTGACTTGACAAAACCCTATTGGGGCTGACTTCACTAGGTGAGTCTAACAACCCTAGTGCCCCGAAACTGCAGGGACTTTAACCCTTAACCAATAGGAGGGTTACCCACAATGACTTGACATGACTTGTTTACATTATGGAACCTCCCGATAGGAACATCGAGGCATGACATGACTCAAGTACATTATAGACACATCCCAGAATAAACATCGGGTTACAATACATAAGAAATACAAGTGAATACATTCCGAAGTTACAATTACATCAA
>LPNX010132315.1:6352-69893 GCA_001517045.1 Pseudotsuga menziesii | reverse complement strand
TAGAGCAGAGAAGGGTTTAGTAATGGAGATGAGGGGGGAAGAGAGGAGTGGGGGGGGGACATAAAATAATAAAAGTATTGGTATAATTGACAAAAAAAGAACTCATTGTAGTATTTAAAAATGTGCATGCGTTGTGCTTCAATAAAATGTGCTCACATTTTGCTTCAATAAAACGCGCTCCCATTTTGATTCAATAAAATGCGCTCTTGTTTTGTTTAAATTAAAAAATGTATTCCCTCCAAATGATAAGGCCAAGCCTCCACCCATGCTAGTGTGGAATTCTTATGCCTATGTGTCTGCTTCGGACTTTGCTTCAGATTCAACATGCCTATGCCTTGGAGTATGATAAACCATGGCTAATTGAGCATTATATCCAGATTTTCAATATGCTCATGTTTATCCGTTGGTTACAGTGTGTTGCACACCTCCATTTTTTATGAAATTTTAGAAATAGATATGGTTTTTTTTGCAGATTCCAAATATGTAATATTTAACAATAATATATAATTTTTTCTATTTTTTTCTTATTTATCTTTTGTCATCACTCAACTCAAAAAACACACTGTTAGTGTTTCGTCCATATCTATTTTGTTTCTCAACCATTTTGAATACAAATTGTATGGTGCACTTAAGAACATTGACCTCTACATGTTATAAAAAATCGATTTCCAAATAATTTCATTAAGAAATTCAAACGTTGCACCCACAATTGACATACCGTTTTCGAGGTTTGATCACTTGGATAATTAAAAAAATTAAAAAAAATATTTTTATTATTGGAAAATAGTCATGCACTAGTGCTATATGTTCTCTATATGTCTACCAGTTTTCATAAGTTTATTCCATCATTTAGTCACTCAAAGGATGCACCCACAAAAACATATACCTTATAATTTGTTCCAAAAATAAAAAGTTCCCGTTAAAAAATATCTAACTTTAGATAGTTAAGAACATTTTCAATAGAAAAAAATTATATATTTGCAAACTTCATTCAATTTCCTACATTTCTTGTTTTTTATTCATTGCAAGATTCATTGTGTAAGTGTCTCAAAATATCCATGTAAGTTGATGGATGCCTGTTTTCCTAGTTTTCTATTGCATCTAACACGTCAAAAAAGACCCTCATCAGCTTGCACACACCCTTTATTCCAAATATTTTTGGAATTTTGACTTGGCTATATTGAGATTGGATTTTCATGGAATTTCGGCACTACACTTTGAATGAATAAGGTAAGGGAAAGTTTAACATTTCAAAAAAACAAAAAAAAACAAAAGCTAAACTTGAACTCATTGATGTTGAAGAACTGGGGTAATATGGCATGAAGACGCAGAGAAATATGCACCAAAGAAACATTCACCCATTTTGGATATAAGACTTTTACACAAAGGATTTAGGGATTTGACAAGCATGCTAGTGAATATTCCAACAATGAAAGTAAATTTTAATGGGGAAGATTATGGTAGCAACCGATACAATTAATGAATGGAATTGCTATGTTGAGATCATCAAAATTTTCTATGTAGCCTCAGAGATGGTGGTTAGAATTTCTAAATATTGTTTTACCAAGCATAAGATTGATAGGTATACTATGGATTAGATTTTAAAGTTTTTTCCATCCAAAGATCGAACATGATGGAGGGCTTCAAGTATCTAGGATACTAATTGAAACTAACAGGGTATATTATAAAATATTAGATATGGTTAATTGGAAAATTCAAAAAAAGGATTTGTCATTGGTCATACAGGTTGCTTTCAATGTGTGGTAGGTTGACTCTTTTGAAGGTTGTTCTAGTTGGCATTCCTGTTTATTGGTTCTCATTGGCTTGGGTTCCAATGATTGTTCTTAAATGATACACAGGATTATGTTCAATTTTCTGTGGTCTGGAAATGGAGAGGGGGGAAAGTGGCATATTTCTAATTGGGAAAGGTTGTCAAATCCAAAGTGGTGGGGTCTATGGGATATAAAAAATATCTTCTAGTTTAGTACTAGTCCGTGCTTGAAGAGATTTTGGCGAGGCTTATTTGGCAGTGGACTGTGGAGTGTTTCTTCATGGTAAATATATTAAAGGCAATGTTTTGAAGTGGATCATGAATCTTAGTAAAAAGACTAGCAATAACTCTAATTCCCGGTTTATTTTCATTAAATCATACCAGTGGTTAGGCAGAGGCCTTAGATGGAAAGTTAGATCGAGCTCAAATGTACTAGTTGGAATTGATCCAATTATTGGTTTTGGGAGAATTATAAGTTGTCTCCTTTTATATTGGAATATATTGCAGAACTTGGTTTTTTCACATTGGAACATATCAAGGGACCTCCCTGGTTTAATCCTTCATATTCTTACTAGCTTTCTGCTTCTGATCTTGGTTTAGGGAGTGGTTGGGTTGTGGAATGGGACATATACATTTTTCACCTTAACTTTTTAGGTATAACATTGAATACATGTGAAGATGAACTCCTTCGGTATTTTAATTCTGCTACAGATCATATTACATCTAAGGCTTCTTACTATGTTATTGCATAGGAGTACTATGTCACTATGCCCAAGTGGTGGTAGAAAATTAAATGCTTCTTATGGTTATCCTTCGAGAATCGTATGAATACTTGGGACAATATGATACATAGATGTTGGATTGGACCAAATACTTGTATTTTATGCAAGGAAGACATGGAAACGATTGATTACTTATTTGTCCACTACAAGATTTCAAAAACTTTTTGGAAGACTGCATGTGACTTACTTAACATCTCTCACACTTGGGGATGCTGATATTTTGAACAAAATTTTCTAGAGTGGTTCAATAATTATTTTGTGCACAATACTTTACTTGCATTCATCTCTTGGGGCGTATGGAAAGACAAAAATCTTAGTCTTTTTGAAGATTTTTTTTGAACCCTTACACATGCAGTATGCATATTGTTGGTTTGTATAAAGAAATATCTCAAGTAAAGGTAAAAAAGAACAAAATCAAACAGACTGTGGAGCTTCCTTTCTCTCATGAAGCTACAAGATTTTTTAACGAGGCTGCTCAAGGTGGGATATGTGTGGTTGGGGTGGTACTTAGGCTCAACAAGGATCATTGCTATACTTTGAAATTGAACTGTGGGTATGGTTCTAATACAAAGGCTGAGTTAATATCCTTATGGTGTTTAGCCAAGGTGGCTTCTTCTTCTGGGATTGATTCCATAAAGTTTTTTTAGGATTTCATGGTGATTTCCAATTGGGCCAAAGATCTCTACAATTTACAAGTGATAGAGCTTCAAAACTGGTGTTGGAGAACACAAGCACTTCTTTCTTCCTTCTATGCCATTAATATTGTGCACATCTTTTGTGAGCTGAATGTGAAAGTTAATGTTTTGTGGAATAGGCCCTTCTTGGTGAGGAAGGCATTTTCCATTAAAAAGAATCAAAGAATCTGTTGATAACTCCTTGAAGCATTCTGACTCCTTAATATTATTTGGGATGTAACTATAAAGATATAATACTATAGGTTGTTTTTGTTGTTGTTACTAGTTTTCTATGAAGTTTTTTTTTCTTGACTTTGAAAGTTAGTTTTTTTTCAAAATTTTTGCTAAAAAATGATCAATTATCAAAAGACTAATTTAACATTTATTATATTTTTAATCCTATATGAATAACAAAAATATAACTTTTATTTTCTAGAATAAAAACTATACTTAAATAATTAAATACTAATACACCACATTAGGAACCAAATATTCTTATTTTCTTACAAACTTAGCAACATCTTTGAAATGAATACATCGTTTTTCCATTGAATATTAAAGCTAGCCTCTCGTATAAGACACCTCATATCGACCGACAAGAAGAAAACAACCCTAAAGACAAGGCGCAGATCTAAACACTTCCGAGTAGGATTTGAAGAGAGAAAAAACTTGAGCACCCGAATGAATAGTGCACTGCCCATTGAAGAGCGCTAGAAGCTTTTGAGAACTCTGGATGATTCTTCATGATGTGATGTTCGAGCCTTATCCATTGTGTGCGCGAGGAGTGAATTCCGGAAGACGGTGGTAGCAGGGTGGCCCGTGTGGGGAATTATAGCAAGCTTGCCCTACTCGTGTAGGTATTTGAGTGGCTTGCGCGCCTTGGGCAGTGCTGTCAACTATTTGCTTTTAATGAAAAACCAGCCCGCCATATTTGAAAAAGTCTCATGAGCGCTGTCCATTCCTTTAAAATCCTCAAAGAAATCAAGTTTCCATGGGGAAAAGAAGCGACGGCATTGTGCTGAGTTTTTGGATGAACATCCGACTTTTAAACAGTCGGTGGACGTGCTCGCAATTAAAGCACATCTGGCCAGAACGTTGAAAGAAGATACGGAAGGCCTGAGCCCCTCAGTTGTTCAGTAAGAAACTTCAGTTCTGTGGAGATTTAATAATGGATTTGTCATTGGTTTCAGTATCTTCAAAGAAGGAACTCTGAGCCGAGATAAGCCAAAGAGCCCAGCTTATTCTTTAAGGTACTGAAATTTGTTTTTTTTTTCTTTCTATTTTGCCTTTCAATTGAACTATGAGAAATTCTGGCTTGAATTTTAATTTTAGACGCTGTTTATATATCGACAGTGTATCAGTTTTTACGTGTTAGTTTATTGATCAAAGGCAAAGCAATTACCCTACTGGTAGGTTCTATGTTCTATGCTCTCCGTGCCAATCTATCCTTTGTTTTTTGAAAGCTCAAGTGAAACAGCCAATGGACTTTTATATATTGAACATTTTCTGATGAAGTTGCCTGCGTCATGTTAGTATTATACCCTCTTGCAGACTATGCCCTCTACTAAATTATTATTATGTATGACCAATTAGGAATAATTTTCCTAAAGTTTTCAATGTAGAATTTCTAATTATCTGTGTGAAGAAAGTTATAGAATTTCTACTTATCTGTGTGAAGAAAATGGGAGGATGTAGAAAACATGTTCTGAATGCAATATTTTGATGAATGCCCTCATTTCTTCCTATGGCCAAACTTACTTCATGCTGGATATGTAGTTCATTTCTATTTTAAACGCTCTTCTAAATATTGCATGTAGTCTTTTACTTTTAATTTGTTTATTTCTCCTTATTCCAAAATTTTCCGGTTCCTCTAAATACAGGCTTGTTTGCTAGGTGCTTTCAGATTGTTGGGCTTTCCAGAGATTCAATTCTGTATTTCAAGGTTTCCTTAGCCTCCCTATGGAGAATACTTGCCAAAGCAGCATAGTGGTTGACTCTAATACCCATCCAATGAAGAGGGCTACTTGCAGCTTTTCCCAGTCAGGACCGTTGGACAATCATATTTGTCCTAGGGATACTAATTTGCTTCAAGAAAATTGTCAAGGTACATGTTCTGGTCTTATGTCACTCATTGCTGCTATTTGCATATTCCTAATTGGCAGGTCTAGCTTTGAAGTATTTTGCATAAGATCAAATAAATTCAAGCATGGCTCTCTTTGAAGTTTGATCTAAATATAACATAACAGGAATTTTATTTATGGATGTGGGGCTGTGCCTTTATGCACTAGAAATTTTAGGTCTATGTGTCAGTGTTCGTTTCTTCTGCAGGCATGGATAGTCGATGGACCAAAAAGAAAGACCTAGCAGGTGAGTCTGATGACGGGCCTGAATCAAGCATCATGGATATTTGTCGCGGTAGTTCAGATGATATTTATTGCACTGCAAATTCAGATACCATGATAAAGAACCTACTGAAACTGCAGCCTGATCTTCAGAACTTAAAAGAGGGGGATGAAAGGCCAACTAGGACTGGATCGAAGAAAAACAGAGATGATGATAATGGGGTTCCGGAGCAAAAAATCAGACCGTTCCATATTGGAACTCTTAATCTGAACAAAGATCATAAGATCCCTCAAAACATGAGAGTTGACGAATTGGATCAGAGAATGAACTCACAGGAGCATAGTGCCAGTTTCCAAACCATGGGAGATACCGATTTAGAATCTCAGATTGATTCAAAACTTATGCAAAAAGAAACTTCAGAATGTACTGATGTTTTCCAGAAAAAAATCATAAAGATTGAAGCAGAATTACAAGATGAGATCAGAAAAGGGCAGAAGTTTCAGAGGGCAGTTAAAGATCTGCACAAAAAGTTAGTCAGCTTAGAAGAAGAAAACAAGGCTCTCAAAACGGAAGTGCAAAGGCCTCTTAAGACTAAGGATGGGGCCAAAAGGTTAATCTGTGACATGGAAAATTGTGGATGGGAGATGCAGGAGCAGAATCCTGTAGTAAGAAGACAGAATGAGAGAAATATTGAGAAAGGTTGTAACAGTGTGCAAGAACTATTATTGGATGAAGACAAGAGCAGCATTAGAACTGAAGCATCCTGTGAGCAGCAGGAGATGAAGAGTTTTAGAGATGGGGCCTCTAATTTACTGATGGAAATTAAGGATCTTAGAAATGAAAAGTCTGGGAAGTCTGATTCAATGCAAGAGCAAATTACTCTCTTGCAACAAGAACTGCAAGCTAAAACTAAGCTTGTTGAGATCCAACAGAAACAAATTGGGGATCTCCTAGAAGCAGTTGCAAAATCCAACTGTGAAAACGCCAGATTAACAAGCGAACTTAACAGATATATGAAAGAGCAAGGTGATGCCAATACTTTGCAGGCAGAGCTTGTTCGTGCACAAGAAGAAAATCAGAAGCTACAAAAGGAACTTTCAGCAAAACTCACTGACCTTAAGAACCTTCACATTATGTTCTCTACCTTCGGAAGGGAGAAAGAAATCATGGCAGCAGAATTGGTATTGAAAGCCAGATTAGTGGGTGAGATGGAAGAAGACTTAAATGACCTAAAAGAGCAAAACACGATACTGTCAAACAAGTTAGAAGCTTATGCCAGGAAGAACAAAACCAGAATCCGAGATACCCAAGAAACAATTGCTTCTCTTCAGAACCGCAACAAACTATTGTCAGAACAAGTGCTGAAGACATCAGAAGGATACCGTGCCTTGAAGAGGAAATCAAAAGAGCTGCAAGAACAGAACAGAGGATACAAGAGGGAGATAAACAACGTCAAAACCTCCATACTAAAGCAGGAAAACTATACTCTTGCTCTGGAGTCGGAAAGGGCTGCACTTGTGAATGAGATTACCTGGGGTAAACAGCAATTGCATTTTCTGCTGAAAAAATACGAGTGCTTCCAACAAGAGACAAAATCTCTCACAGAACAACAGTTAATGAAGCAGGCTAAGGAGAGAATTCTTAAAGAGGAATTTGTTTTGCTTGAGCAACTCCTGCTTCGCTTCAAAGAAGAGATTGCATGTATCAAGGAAGAATCGGATAGAGCGATCAATGAACATAAAAAACTCAAGGCGGAAATGACAATGTTGCAGAAATTAGAGCAAAAATTAGAAAAAAACGGAAAAGGTAGTATCAAAAGACTATAAGATACAAAGTCTGAAGGCAGAGGTGGCAGACATGAATATGGAGAAAAGCAAGCCTAAACTTGATGATGTCAGAGATGGTATAACCCAAAATCCATATGATGCAGTGTCTTCACTGAAGATGATTCCAGGTTCTGAGGCCAGGGCTCCCATGAATCAAACTATGAAATTTCACGTAGTCGATGATCTACAGAAATCATAACCATATTAATCAGAAGCTCCATTAAATTTATGGGCCGTAAATCTTCCCTTTAATCTGTGTATTATCCATACGGGAGGTGCGATTCAAAGAATTAGTTTAAAGAAATGTTGTATATTTTTAAAGGAAGGTAAATTTTTGGGTTTTTCAATTATATTTGTATATAAGGTATTTGTGTATAAGCTATTGGCTTTTGATGTTGTACATTTAATAGGAATGTCATTGAAATGCATATATTATGTCAAAAACTAAGAACCAAACCGACTTCCTAAGGTAAACATTGATTTTTGTATCAATGGGAGGACATATCAAATTGCTCCATCTAGTTTAACATGGGTTGGGGATATTTTCAATAGATAGTGTAAACTTTCCATACAAATGAAGTTGAATTGATAGATTACATCAACCCAAAATTTATGCTCATATATGGAATTTGTGCAAATTATAATAAAATGAAAGAAAACAATCAATATAATATTCTATCTATCTATCTATCTATCTATATATATATATATATATTGATAGAAAACCCAAAGCTTCGCGAAATATTTTTGGATTTATAAAGAGCTCATCTCTTGAAAGAAAAAACAAGCTACCCAATTGTATGTTTGAGGAGCATGATGGAAATAAAGTTGTGGTTTTTGCAATAAAATGAATAGATGCATGGAAAGAGTTGTTGATCAATTGAAATTTGAATAAAATTAAGGAATTAGGTAAATGTGATTTAACACTTATATTCATTATTTACTCAATAACTTTTATTCATGTTTGGATATATAGTTAACATATCATTGTTTATGTTACATGTTGATCGGGGGAAAGGAATTGACCACATGAAGGTCAAACAATATACACCCATTCAAACTTGTACTTCAAAGTAGTCGAGAACCAACCTTTGGTACTAGTCCTATATGTGGATGATATTTTCCTCACTGGAGAGGAAAGACTAATTGTTGAGTGTGAGAGGGAGCTTACCTCAGAGTTTGAGATGAAAGACTTAGGTCTTATGCACTACTTCCTAGGCCTTGAGATTTGGCAGAGGAATGATGAGATATTTCTATCTCAAGGGAAGTACACTATGGACATCTTGTACAGATTTGGCATGGTGGATTTTAAATCCATAAAGACTCCAATGGATTCCAATTTGAGGAAATTCCATGAGACTGAGACTGGATCGGATCCAGTGGACTCCACATTATACAGACAATTGATTGGCTCGTTGATGCACCTGATACATTTGAGGCCATACATCTGCTATGCAGTTAGCATTTTGAGTCAGTTCATGACTGATCTTAGACATAGACAATGGGTTGCAGGTAAGCATATTTTGAGATACCTCAATGGTACAATTGCTTATGGACTTGGGTATGCCTCCAATGGAGGAGTGTTATTGCTTGGATATACTGATTCTGATTGGGGTGGAAACATTGTTGATTGGTAGAGCACTTTCGGGTATTGTTTTAGCTTGGGTTCTACTATGATTTCATGGTTTAGCAGAAAGCAGGGTTCAGTATCCCAGAGCACCGCAAAGGTTGACTACACTGTTGCTAGTACTGCTTGCATAGAAGTAGTGTGGATGAGAAAGCTGCTTAGAGGATTGTTTGGTGTAAAGCTAGAGCCTATGTTGATCAGGTGTGACAACCAGAGTTATATAAAGCTTTCCGAAAATCATGTGTTTCATGGCAAGTTGAAACACATAGAAATGAAGTATCACTTCATTCGAGACATGGTTCAGAAAGGTATTGTAAAACTTTAGTACATAGTTACTGATCAACATATTGCAGATGTGATGACAAATCCTTTATCTGTGACGAAGTTTAGACACTTTCGAGAAATGCTTGGTATGGCATTGAATGTCTCCCTCACTGAGAGGGACTGTTAAATGTACAACATCATGACCCATTCTCCATGAGACTTGTGTTGTATCAATTTAAGAACTTATGTTGTATTAAGTTCATAAACTTTTGACGTTGTATTAAATTAAGAGCGTGTGTTGTATCAAGCTAGGATATTGACGTCATGAGAGATGCATGTACTATGATCTTATGTTGTAATAAGATCATGGTCTTATGTTGTATTAAGATCAGGATCTTGTGTTGTCTCAAGGTCAGAGACTTGTGTTGTATCAAGTCCGATACTTATGTTGTATTAAGTTCATGATTTTTGTGTTGTTTCAAGACTGGCCTTGTATTAAGACCATATGACTTGTGTTGTATAAAGTCATGAGTATATATTATGTATTGTATGGCTAGTCATGGTCACCAAGTGCTATAAGTCTACTTTAAGGATTAGCTATCCCTAGAGTGATTTACTTTAGCATATGGCTATATGACCTAGGATAATACATATGATCATAAGTTGGAAACAATTCTTCTGAGTATGATATGATAAAGATGATTAATTAATTAAACACTCATGGACCACGCATAATTAATTAAATGATAAATGAGATGAGCACATAGGTAGAGTAACGATTTGAATTGCCTATGTCATACCTCCACTGAAATCAAATTGCAAAGACATCAACTAAGACTAAGTTGTGGAAAACAAGTTTCAGATCAATAAATAATCTTCTCCTTGATTTATGCAAAGTGTTTGCTGAAGATGACATTGATTTTGAAGCACTAAAGACATTATGTTAAACTCCTAACTAATGGTCAAGCAATTAGTTCATTCAATTACATTAAGTTATGTTTAGTTCAGTTCAGTTACATTCAGTTCTCTTCAGTTTAGTTTAGTTACATTCAGTTAAGTTACAATCAATTCAATTCAGTTCAATCGATTAACACTCAGTTAGAGGAATTTAACACCAATGAATTAATGGAGGGTGCATATCTTCAGTGTGGGAGATAATTATGAGGTGACAACTTGGCACCAAGTCAAGGAAGGTGCAATAGATAATGTGTGGATAATGCACATGGTTTTCATAGTGTTCACAGTGCCCAAAAGGCATGCAACCATTCACTACCTTCCAATGTATGACTAAATAAGCTTGTTATTAGGGTGTTATGTGCTTGGAAAGGCTATAACAATATTCCGAGTGATCTATATTCTCTAGTGCTGCTTAAATATCTCTTATCAAGCAATCTGCAAGTGTTGTAAAATCATTCTCTGCCATTATCTATCATACTCAAGGATTGTTTGTTGGGTTTTTCATCCTTTGGATTTAGAGGGTTTTCCCAGGGTACATCATGTATCTTATGGATTGAATAATTTGTGCTTTTGAATTGTTTATGAGATCTACATGTAACGTCCCCGACCTTTAAACCATCGAAGAGGATGCTACTATCACCAAACATACGGGAAAAATAGCCCCATGAACATGACCAGGCATATAATGTTGAAATAAAAAGCTTAAAACATAAAACATACTAAGATGCATAATCCTTCATATACATAGTAGAAGAAACCATACATTCATTCAAGAATACCACATGTTCATCATATTCATTAATCAGTAAATATGAATGCAGAGACGAAATAGTCAAGAATACTCATCTGATAAGAACTTGTCCCGCAACCAGCTACGTCGCTGCAATGTTCCACCCAACCATAGGCCAGTGTGCTCATCAATCTCTCAGCAACACTGCCACCCCTGAGCTGGGCATGATTCCCCAAGGTATAAGGGTCAAAGCAGGATTTCACATAGCCAAGGTACACAAAATAGCCAAGCCAACACGGTTGGTTTATCAAGCCGTCAAGGAGCTAGGAAAGGCTAAATGCTAAGCTGGTGGTCTCAATGGAGAGATAAGGATGCCTACACCAGAGCTAACCTAACTTCTAAGACATCCACGCACCCAACACTGGGAATCAGTCCTTTCTCTGCTTCGCAGTCCCTCGGGCCCTAACTTCCCTTTTCAATACTCTTCAAGGGTTGTGGAGAAAAAATCCAACAGTATTCCTCTGTCTGAGTGGCCCCCCAACACCAGGTTTCTCAAGCATACCCAGCCTCTAATCCTACTCTAATTAGTCCGAAGACCACACACTGCATACTGCAGTAAAACAATCGATTCACAGCTCCGTGAAGAAAACAAAGATGATAGGGTGACAACCCAAATGATAAGGGAACACAGCTCAGGTCAAACAAGATGACTCAGAGTTGTTCTTGGCCATAGTGTGGCCAAAACAACTCAGCAGCAACCCACCAAGATACTTACATACACAACAACCTGAAAACCAGGGTAAATCAACACTAGCCCCAATCTTATAAGGAAATGATGGCAGCATTACACAACAACTTGAAACCAGGGTAAATCAACAGCAGATAGCACTCTGTAAAGGGGAGAACATAGTCGACAAAATGTGGATGAGGCCACATCCGGCGATCCACTAAGAAACCATAGCCCCCGGTTCAACAATGAAGTGTCTGGACAATATACAGTCCGAGCTCACAGTGAAAACCACCGAAACATTCCATAGTCCGACAATGGAACAAGGGAAAATCCATCCTCTATGTGAACGGAAGGGAAAACATATTCACAGGTTGGCAATCGGTGAGAGAAGGGAGAGCAGAGCCGACCCCTTCCTACGGGAGATGGTCCACACAAAAATCAAGATGGAGAACCCAACGGTGCGAGAGGAAACATAAATCTCCCTCTGCGTGAGGATAACCAGAACGACTCGCGGTGGGAGGAGAGTAACTGATCTCCCTGCGTGAAACTGAGCAAAAACCCCAAAAACGTGGGTGGAAGAGTGGGAGAGTGGTGACCGTTCCCCTGTCCCTGCGTGAGGAAGAGTGAGCTCGCTGGTGGAGTGTATGTGGGGCAAACACTGGCAGTCCTACTACCCACCACTCCCCAGCTATAAATGCTCCCAACTAATCAAACAACAGAAGTTTAGTGGGTGGTCGACACATGGAAACTCCCAATGACCCCCATGGGTTAGACAACCCCCCCTTAACCTTAGGAATTATGCCATTTTCATTTAACGTTGCATCATCGTAGCTGGTTGTAGGTTTATTTTAATTGATGTGCATATTTACATGACGCCAAAACTATAATGTGCCGGATAGCATGATATACCATCGGCAACGATCCCTATTGCCGAAACATAACATAAACAAATCGATGGTGGGGCTTTTGCCTTTAGCTCCACACCACAATTTATTACAATATATACATCATGTAACTTTTAATGCAAATGGGGTCAAAACTGGGGAATTACAATCCCCTCCCCCTTGGAATAACACTGTCCTCGTGTTCCAATAGGAATACATATACAATTTGCACATCAAAATTTCAAAATTTTGCAGATCTGTCCCACGTTCAATTATTTACTTTGAACGTTCAGGACGAAGCCCCTCAGCTTCCACGAACTTCTCTTGCTAGTTCTCAGCTCTTGGCTTATCCCGAAGTCTAGGAACTTTGTGGCTGATGCCCTCTTTATGTTCCCTCGGTGGGTAGTCCCGGCGTAAATGATGTCCTCTGCATTTCCAACATTTCGCTGGCTGCTTCATCTTTACCTGCTCAATTTCCTTTGAGTCTTCATGTCTAGGACATTTCTTAACGGATCGCTTGGATGAATGTCCCATCATTGATCCACTTTCCTTGCCCTTGCCGATTTCTCCCATAAGGCTTTTCACCTCCTTTTGCAAACCAATAGAGTCTTGCCAAATCTGGTGGTTCATCTCATTCTTCCTTTTCTGTATCTTGAGCATCTCCCCAAGATTCTCTTGGGTCCTGGAAATTGTTTGAAGGAGACTTCCAACCAAGTCCAACAACTTTTGGTCTGCTACAATGATCAATGTGTACCACTGGATTTCACCTTTCTCACCCTCTTTGTTTTTTTCCATACTAGAACCCACACCACCGCTGTGGTTTTCATGCTCTCATCCTCTTTCACTTCACCATGAATGCTGGACCAATCCCTCTTGGTCATGACACTTAGTGTCTCCAGTATGTTTCACATCTCTCAACCATGGAGCCTCCCCACATGGTTTGTCTTGGCTGCTAGGAACTTCACAGTCTCACTAGCACCTTTTTCATTACTACTCATTCTGAGCTCTTCAGGATAGTCACACGTCCACATTCACCCCTAGGATGCTCTCATAGTCCTCGCTTCCAACGATACCTATATTCAAACATTGAATAAATTCACATGTTTAGTTTATTCTCATCAGCTTTTATCTCTTAAACAAGAGCTTAAAAAATCATAACCAAATCATATACACATGCATATTCATAAGCAAGAATTGAAAAATAATCCAATACTTATCTGTATTGTGCGTTTCCTTGTTAGTCCATAGGATCCTGCTTCGCTTTGCAAGCCTTGGGATCGCCTATGGACTTGGATGTTAGGCTAGCACGCAGGCTGCTTCACAACATCCTTTTATACATATATCAGGCACAATCAAGCCAACATTCAGTTGGGTTTATCAAACCGTCAACAAATCTCCTGTACTTATCTCAACAATACACTTATATCAACAACCAATCATCAGCCAAGCCAACACCGTTGGGTTTATCATGCCATCAACAATAACACATGCACTTATATCAACAATAAACGACCATTTCCAGGTCTCATTTCCGGTAGTGAGCTCTAATTCCACTACCCCATATCACACAAGAGACCACTCCCTTCTCTGAGTTGACAATCCCTCAGGAATGTCTCCTTCTCTGTGTTCTTTAGAGAGACCACTCCCTTCTCTGAGTTGACAGTCCCTCAGGAATGTCTCCTTCTCTGTGTTCTTTAGAGAGATCACTCTCTTCTCTGAGTTGCAGTTCCTCAGGAATGTCTCCTTCTCTGTGCTCTTTAGTAGAAGGTAGGATGAACTCAAGCCATTGTCCATTCAGTGTACAATATCATACTACATCTGTTTAGCCTGACAACACAAACAATATAAGCATATTCATTAGCGTTATTGCTAGAAAAACCGTAATCATGTTTCATATCATTCTCTATCAAGTATTGAGACACCAGGAGTGCGTCCACTCCCTAGGGTGTAATCAATATTGAAAACCCTTCCATGATCCGACATCGGAAGAGTGTGCACCCCTTTTTGATGTGTGCCATGTAGGCCCTATTCATACTCAAGCAATCTGCCATAATGGAAATAAAATCAAAACATGCTCTGCACATGGAATTTAACAATTGACATGCATATTCTTAGCTAGGGTCATAGAACACTTATCCATTTGCCGAGGCAGTATTCCTTCATTAAGGAGGAATGAGGGCTCCCTTCTCTGAGTTGACAGTCCCTCGGTTTGGCATCCCAATTCATTTTTACCTTTCATACCCACACATGTCTTACCGACACAATCTATACCATCTCACTCATGTGGCTTACCCAACATGTAGTGCAGATGAGACATTTCCAAAATGTCTAATGGAGTTTCACCCGAAATCCATTTCCAAGATAAGGGAAAACCTTCCCATGAAGTTTGTCTCCTGCAGGCCATCACACATGATCTTCCTGCAGTGTGTACCCTTGGCACATCCATCAAATAGCCAAACAGTCAATCATTATCTGATAATACAATTCAAATTTGATTGTTCCATAACCAAGCAATGACATTAGTAATTAAATTCAATGAGAATTTGCAACTTTGTTTACTACAGAAATTGATTTGCTTGCCAATGAGGTGGTCCTCAATTGTGGGTCTCTTGTAAGTAGCACCATCATGTCCATTATGATTTTATGCTTACTAGCATAACATGGACACCCACTTACAATGCGTCCTCCTGACACAATTCTATGCAAGCCAATAGTGATTAGTAGTTGTCAGCAATTTCTCAAATCTGAAATTTACATATTCAAATTGACAACTCATTCTGCATACAGACTATTTTCACAGCCATGAGACTCTTCTCATGAGGTTTGGCTCTTTCACATGGTAGATTCTGGTCTTTTTCATGGTCTTACCCACTTTTCCATGCCCTAAACAATCTACCTGAAACTTGAACTTCAATTAGCCAAACACTTGGTAATTCTTGATGCATATAATTTTTTTTTCATTGCTGCAACAATCACTGAAGCATTTTCAGAATTTATAAAATTCAAACACTTCGAACTGTTAATCACATCAATATTACCAAAACTCATTTACTTCACGCAATCATTATCATACTAACATTTGCAAGGTATAGTCACATCATTTATGCAATTTTAAATGAATTGTTTAGATACTCCTTACTTTACAAGCGTATCATTGTACCACCTAGCCCATCCATAGAGCATTTCTGGCAGACAATTGATCATGACTATCCTCTTTATGCACTTATTATCCTGCATTCATAACAACTCTTGAAATGGTTCCAGAATTGTCATCAATTCATCATTTCAGCCAGTAGTTATTCATAATATCACATGCACTATCTCAATTCATTCATGCATTGCATCACAACATTTGCACCCATACTTATGTGCAACATTTACTCATACTTTTCATATGCATCCATTCAATGCATAACTATAAGATTTATAAAATCTTTTAATGCATATCCACTCAATGCTACCTTGCATTGATTTAGGATTACTTGTGCATTCAAACATACCATGACTACTTCATATTGGATGCATTACTATAATCAAGATCATCAGTGCTTACTTTCTTCGAGCTACTAAGCTCATAACACATAATACAAGAATAACATATTTCTATATGAATGCAGTATAAAATTCAAATACCCACATGGTATGAGACTTCTTGCTTTTACCACTTCACGCAATTGTCATAATTTAACTCTTACCTTCATGGGTCCTACTTGCACCCTTGACATTACCAGTTTGGTTGGTCCTTTGCAGGAGATTGCAGAATTTGCTCACCAACTTTTGATTCTGGACTTGTTGCCTTATCCCTTTTTCCATAGGGTTTCTAGTCACATTCGTCAGCATCAGCAACATATTTAGCCATGTCCATGTTGTCATTGGTTTCTTTTCACTAATGCCAACACCAAAGCAATAGTTATCATTAGTTGCTCATTATAAATGTACAATTCTCACTATTCTTACCAACATGTAATATCCTATGCATGCAAGGCATATCCTCATACATTTCATGTATAAAACTTGTAATCATAATTAGCAAGATAGGGTTTAAGGAAATTTCCCTTTTCAAGTCCCTCATCCTTGCATGGAACTCCTCTTCCACACAACAGCTGGTTTGACTTCATGGTCTTGCTACCTCTAGGCATACAATTCTCGGATTTGTCCATATTGACAGCAACACATTTCTCTTTCAAGCAATCACTAGTACTTTGCTTCTCCACACTCAGATTCTAGTGACCTTCCCTTGTTCCCTACTGGATAAGCTTTCCAACGCCTATCCACATGCTTCATTTTGACCTCGGGTGTGAAAACCACATCATTTCAAAAATGATGGCAAAACACACCACTAAATTTTTGGGTCTAAAATGCGACCTCCAGCCACCTAGGGTTTTCTTCCTTTCAGCCCTGAAATCCTGCTGAGAATTTCACTGAAACCACTGAAATCGCTGAAAAAATCCGCTTTGAAAAACTCAAAATTTCCTTTGCTCAAATTGGGTCTCATCCCATCTACAACTCCGACACTTCAGTGATCTAAGTAACAAATTTATTCGACGCTCATCAGTGGTCCTATCAACGATAATTTTCCGCAGCATCGGTGGTATCCTCGACTATATTTCTTCGATGTAAGATTTTCGGACGACATCGGCAATGCCAAGGACTATTCATCGGATCGTTTTCTCACTAACCTCTTGACGTTTCGGCAGCTAGAACGTCTAACTTTCTCCATTGTATTGTCGGTCTGGTGCTCTGTGCATCGGGTGGCTAACTGTCTATACTTCCGCAATGGCGGCCAATCGATCCTTTTAAGATTTCCATGGATCACAGCTTTGTCGGTGGTCGGAGCGACATCTCGATGTGGCATCGGACACTTAGTCCCCTAGATGTCCGCAACGGTGGTTCATTAACACTGAAACCATTTTCCGATCGGTGATCAAAACTTCTAGTCGTCGGAACGATAATTCAACTGATAGCCGCAACTGTGGAAACCTAATGACTAAATTCTTCCGACGATGCTCATCGGCTGTCGGATCCACTAAACTTTTCCGACGCTTTCTGCACTTAGAGAAATTTCATAATTTTTCTTCCCTTGTTTGTCGCCGTGTCGGCTTTCAGAATAACTAACTTTCACCGAAGCCTTCGGTTCTGTCTTCTTCATCTTATCTTCCACCGTCAGCACTTTCTTCATCTGTCTATCGACGATCTGAAGCAAAACTATCATGGCATCGACAGTCGAAATGTTTGTCCGTCAGAAGCTTAGTGCTCTATACTTCTGCAACGGCGGTGCACAAACCATTAACTTCTTCCGACATCCATCAACGACCCATAGCACTAACATTTTTCGATGGCCGACGATCCCGTGCCTTAGAAAAATTTTGGAAACTTTTTCTCCTCTGTCTTCTGCCGCATCGGCTATCGGAGCAACTATCCGTCGGGTGGATAGTCCATTAAGTAGCCGCAACGGCGGATGCATCATCAGCTATCCTTCACCGACGTGTCATCGGTGATACCTTTATCTTAGTGGCGTCGATCGTCGATGGTTTTTAACACTTAGGAAAATTTTTGAACTTTTCTTGTCACTGCATTGGCTGATTCATCCTTTAATTCTCATCGATGCTTCGACGATCTTCGGCAGATCTTCGCCGAAACCGCGGCTCTTGCATTCACTAAGTTTCGTCGACGGCCGACGATTCCCATACTTAGAAAATTTTTCTGAAATTCTTCTTTAACCTTCTTTCCACCGCTTCATCAGCTCAAACATCTTCTATTTCTTGCTTATGTGTCAGCTGTCAGAACGAATACCTAGTGCAGCATCAGCGGTCGGGGCTCTATCTGTCAGAAGGATAGTCCTCTAGCCATCCGCAACGGAAACACCCAATCAGCTAAATTCTTCCAATGTAGTCACCGAAATTTTCGCTGCATCGGGTGTGCTTCCCACTAAGTCCTTCGATGAGCCGATAGTCTTACACTTAGAAACATTTCGTGGATTTCCTTCTGTTGGGCCCTCGTCAGGTGGCCTTTCGGCTAAGCATTCCGCTGTATCGAAGGATGCTTCCACTTAGTCCTTCGATGCTCCGACGAGTTTGGAACTTGGGAGAATTTTTCAACCAAATTTTTCTGGAACTTTTTCTGATTTCTGCTAGGCATAGGGAAACCTAGCTCTGCTAGCTGATATTTCATGGCTCATTCAAGCCCATGCTGAAACCTTTAGCTCTGATACCATACTGTAATGTCCCTGACCTTCAAACCGACGAAGAGGACGCTACTATCACCAAACATACGGGCGAAATAGCCCCATGAACATGACCAGGCATATAATGCTGAAATAAAAAGCTTAAAACATAAAACATACTAAGATTCATAATCCTTCATATACATAGTGGAAGCAACCATACATTCATTCAAGCATATCACATGTTCATCATATTCATTAATCAGTAAATATGAATGCAGAGACGAAATAGTCAAGAATACTCATCTGATAAGAACTCGTCCCGCAACCAGCTACGTCATTGCAACGTTCCACCCAACCATATGCCAGCGTGCTCATCAATCTCTCAGCAACATTTCCACCCCCGAGTTGGGCATGATTCCCCAAGGTATAAGGGTCAAAGCAGGCTTTCACATAGCTAAGGTACACAAAACAGCCAAGCCAACACGGTTGGTTTATCAAGCCTTCAAGGAGCTAGGAAAGGTTAAATGCTAAGGTGGTGGTCTCAATGGAGAGCTAACAATGCCTACACCAAAGCTAACCTGACTTCTAAGACATCCACTCACCCAACACCGGGAATCAGTCCTTTCTCTACTTCATAGTCCCTTAGGCCTTGACTTCCCTTTTCAATACTCTTCAAGGGTTGTGGAGAATAAATCCAATAGTTTTCCTCTATCTGAGTGCCCCCCCATCACCAGGTTTCTCAAGCATACCTAGCCTCTAATCCTGCTCTAAACAATCCGAAGACCACCCACTGCATACCGCAATAAAACAATCGGTTCGCAGTTTCGTGAAGAAAACAAAGACGACAGGGTGACAACCCAAATGATAAGGGAACACAACTCAGGTCAAACAAGACAACTCAGAGTTGTTCTTGGCCCTATCTTGGCCAAAACAACTCAGCAGCAACCCAACAAGATACTTGCATACACAACAACCTGAAAACCAGGGTAAATCAACAGCAACCCAAATATTATAAGGAAACGACGGTAACATTACACAACAACCTGAAACCAGGGTAAATCAACAGCAAATACCACTTTGTAAAGGGTAAAACACAGTTGAAAAAACATGGATGAGGCCACAGCCGGTGATCCACGAAGAAACCACAGCCCTCGGTTCAACAATTAAGTGTCTGGACAATACACAGTCCGAGCTCACAGTGAAAACCACCGAAACATTCCATAGTCCGACAATGGAAAAAGGGAAAATCCATCCTCTGCGTGAAAAGGAGGGAAAACATATTCACAGGTCGACAATCGGTGAGAGAAGGGAGAGCAGAGCCGACCCCTGCCTGTGGGAGATGGTCCAGACAAAAATCACGATGGAGAACCCAACGGTGCGAGAGGAAACATAAATCTCCCTCTGCGTGAGGATAACCAGAATGACTCGCGTTGGGAGGAGAGTAACCGATCTCCCTGCGTGAGATTGAGAAAACCCCCCAAAAACGTGGGTGGAAGAGTGGGAAAGTGGTGACCATTCCCCTGTCGCCGCATGAGGAAGAGCGAGCTCGCTGGTGGAGTGTACATGGGGAAAAGACTGGTAGTCCTGCCACCCACCACTCCCCAGCCATAACTGCTCCCAACTAATCAAACAAAAGAGGTTTAGTGGGTGGTCAAAACATGGCAACTCACAATGACCCCCACGGGTTAGACAACCCCCCCTTAACCTTAGGAATCATGCCCTTTTCATTTAACGTTGCATCGCCGTAGCTGGCTGTAGGTTTATTTTAGTTGATGTGCATATTTACATGATGCCAAAACTATAATGTGCCGGATAGCACAATATACCATTGGCAACGATCCCTATTGCTGAAACATAACATAGTCGAATCGATGGTGGGGCTTTTGCCTTTAGCTCCACACCACGATTTATTACAATATATACATCACATACATTAATGAAAACGGGGGCAAAACTAGGGAATTACACTACATGTTATGGATTTGTTTATCAAAAGTTTTAAAGTTCAAGTATCTCCATATTTGCTCAAATATTAACAATTACATTGTCTTCGTTGATCTCATTGTCATAAGAGCATGAACCTCCTTCAACAAGAAAGAAATCCATACGTTTCTGAAATTTTATTTTGACATTACTACCTCTAGTTGATATTGATGTATTGCTTAACGTTTCCCCTTCTTTCTTTTGTTCAAAAAAGCTATAGCTATCTAAATGAATATTTGATAGATGTCTATTTGGTTGTCCCTGCAACTTTGATGTATGATGCACACTTTTAATGAAAAACTTACCATTAATGGGGCTCATAGTTCAAGACACGAGGGATTCATTTACCTTAACCTTTGTCATGGAGTGCTCATTCATGTGATATTATCGAATACCCCTTATTTTCCTAGAAATTTATAGCTCAAGAACTTGGTGGCCAAATTTTGGATTGTGCACCATAAACAAGGATTCTTTCCTTAGGATAAAGAGGATCCTTTCCCTAATAATTTAGAAGGCTAGGGAAAGATAGAAGGGAGGAAGAGAAGGTTTCCTTGAACCAATTGAGGTGAATGGGGAGGTGATGAATTCATAGATCCACATAGAGTACTCCTATGGATGCTCATTCATTCAAGGAGAAAATATGAGCAAGACTAGGAAAGGAGTTGACCAAGGAAACTAGACTTCAAGGTGAAGAGATGAGTAGGATGCCTTATAAAATGTAGGAGAATAGATGGAACTGATTAAGAGGTGTACCTTTGAAGAATCATTTGGAAGACAAGAGAGAAAATGATTTTGACATATGCAAATGGACTTTGGGGTGAAGAGACGAGGAGTCCTTATAAAATCTAGGAGAATGCATGGACATGATTAAGAGGTTGTTAAACCCTAAATATTGTGACATTACAGTTCTATTATCATATTAGTATTATCTTTATTGGTCAGCTAGGACCCTAATTATGTAGGCTCTAGAATTGTAATTGTAAGTTTTTATTTCCTATATATATACCAAAAAGATATAGTTTGGAATCATTTAATTTTATCTTGTTTTGTATATAAAATACATTGTAAATGAGTTCAAACCCTCTAGGCAGCTAGTTTTTCATATTTTTATTACATTATTAAGGTGTTGGAATACTATCTCTTCTTGTTTTATGATATTTTTGAGAATTTGGTGCATAACATTTGGTATTAGATCCATTTTCATTATATTTTTTTAGGATGTTTTAGATAGTGAAACTTGGAGGAGCCATAGAGGAGATATCTAACTAGATATGGTATGATTCACAGGTGTTTATTCATTACATGTGCGGAGTTATACCATGTGGAAGTCAAGGTTTTTTACCAATCCAAAAACTAGTCTTAAGGAGGTGTTCCAAGAAAAAATGTTATATCTAAAGATTGAATTATCCAAATTGAGTGAGACCTAATGCATATAATAGGAAATAGATCCTAGAATTAATTGTAAACATTTCAAAATCATATCAAAAAATTTGGACAAATGGTAGGCCATTACCATACCTTTTTTTTGGCGCACCAAAATTAGTTCAGACCCGTGGCATTGAAGAGAATATATATAAAGATACTACAAAAATAAATTTTATACTCGTAGGGGTTGAAATTGTAGAGTCACATTAGTTGGAAATTCGACCATTAAGACAATCTCCAAATTGGGGTTTTAAAAGGTACGATATTTTAAATTTTGCTTAACTTTTGATTGGAAGGATTGATTTGTATTATTCAAAAAGTGTGATAAAGAGAAAATGAGAGGAAATCTATTAAATATTAGTGAGATAAAATGGTAAGAGTTGGATAAAACATTTCTACTCCCTTTAAACCTTCCAAAGGCTCAACTATGACACAAGAGGAGAAGGATGAAGCGAATGATGAGTTGTCCAAGTTTTCCAACCAATTTGGAAACCTTGACAATAAACTTATGGTAAATAATGTTGAATGCCTAAAATTCAAAGAGGATATGGAAAAGAAGATGGAAAATATGGATAGTAAAGAGGATATTAAAGAGGTGAAGGAAATGTTGATTGAGATAAAACATAGCTTCTTATTTCATCTCCTCAAGAACAGGATATGGAGGAAAATAAGAACTTGTTCCAGTCACACTGTTGAGAAAGTTGAAAGACATTTGGAGGATAATAGGTGTGATTTGTTGACATTTGATCATTCATCACTCCATAATCCACATCATCATGGGTTTAAACTAGCACAAAGGAACCAATGGATTCCCAAGATTGATATGATAAAGTTTGATGGAAATGATCCAATAAACTGGGTATTCTAGAAGGAGTGATTATTTGATCTACCCCAAATTCCAACTTTACAAAAGGTAACTATTGCATCCTTCTATTTAGAGCCTGCTCAATTTGTATGGTACCAGTGGATTTGTGAGTGTAAAAAGGAATTTATTGTCTCTTGGTGTCTATTTATGGATGGATTGATTGCACATTATGGGGATATTAAGAAAAACATATTCTTTATCCAATTGATAAATCTTAAGAAAAAGGGTCCAGTTACATAGCACATCCAATAGTTTCAGAAGTTAAGTCTTAGAGCTAAGAACACTCCAGAAGATAATTTATTCAATCTTTATATGGATACCTTTAAGGAGAGTATTCAACATGAGATACATATCTATGAACCTAAATCATTGTAGAATGATTTTATTTTGGAAAGGAAAATTGAAAGTAAAATACGACGCTAAGAGGGCATGAAACTAAATATATGGATCCTAGAAGAGTTTCCACTAATGCCTATAGAGAGGGAAATGTCTCCTCTCCCAAATACATTCATCCTAATCCTATAAGGTTGACACCTCAACAAGTGGAGAAAATAATAACAAAGGGACTATGTTTCAATTGTGCCAAGCATAGTAAGGGGCATAAGTGTAGTGAGAAGAAATTATTCTATAGACTATGAAGAGAAAGATGATCCAAATATGGGATATCCTCAATATATAGATATATCAGATACTACTCCAACAATATCTTGTCATGCATTGGGAATTGTTAGCACTCCTCAACTTATAGATATAGAATGACATATAAAGAAAAGAAAGGTAACAATGTTGATTGATTATGGTAGTAACCATAACTTCATTGATTGTAGATTAGCCAAACTTATCAATTGCTTTATATATCCCACACCATAATATCAAGTAATGATTGCATATGGAGGGAACGTAAATTTTTCAGGGAAGTGCAATAATATTAAATTTATTATGGGTGATTTTTCATTGGATAGCCCAACAATTGCAATCCAAATGGGCGGTGTTGATGTTGTACTAGGGGTCCAGTGGCTATGATCATTGGGAACAATGGATCTTAATTTTTAGAAATTGTTTATGTGATTCTCTTCAGAAGGAAAGGAAATTGAACTCATAGTTATTCCAAGGAAACCCTTAAAAGTGATAAACTCTAACAACATGACATAATTGTTAAAAGAGGGACACCATGGAGTAATTGTATAGTTGTCCTCACTAGATGTTCAATAATGAAGAATCTATACTCTTTATTCCAGTGGACCTCCAACAAGTTATTGAAAATTATTCCAAGGTATTGGGAGAGATGTGTAAAGGTATTCCACATGTTCAATGCCATGACCATGTTATTAACTTGCAACCAAGAAGTGTACCACCTAATATCATACCATATAGGTACCCATATGAACTAAAACGTGAGATTCTATAATTATCGCATGAAATGTTAAATGCATGCATCATTCAACCTATCCAAATTCCTTTCTCTACACAAGTGGCGATGGTTCACAAAAAGGAAGGTTCATGGTGTATGTGTTTAGATTATAGAGAGCTCAATAAGATGACCATTAAAGATAAGTTTATTATTCCTGTCATTGATGAATTATTAGATGAATTACAAGGAGCAAAATTCTTTACCAAATTGGATATTCGTTCTAGATATCATCAACTTAGAATGAGGAAATAAGACATTCCAAAAATAGCCTTCAAAACACATGAAGGTCATTATTATTTTTTGTGATGCCATTTGGCGTTACCAATGCACCTTCCACATTTCAAAGCTTGATGAATTATATATTTAAACTGCTCCTCATAAAATGTGTTAATATTTTAAATGGTATATTATCTATAGAAAATATGAGGAAGAGCATGCACAACATGATGTTGACGGGGTATTTAAACTATTGGAGGAGCACCAACTATATGTGAAGCCTTCTAAGTGTGCTTTCGGGGTTCAAGAAGTGGAATATTTGGTTCATATTGTATCTCACGAAGACTTCAAAGTGGTTCCTAAAAACATTAAGGCTATCATGGAATGGTGAATTCAATACATTGAAGAATCTTGGAGGATTCTAAGGATTGACAAGCTACTATTGCAATTCTGTCAAGAATTATGGTCAAATGGCATCACCTCAAACAAGGTTATTGAAAAAAGAGGAATTTTATTGGACTCAAGAAGAAACCAAATATTTTGAAAAAATTAAAGTGGCTATGTGTATAACTCCTGTATTAGCCATGCCTGATTTCCAAAAAACCTTTATTGTGAAGTATGTTTCCTTGGGGTATAGAATTGGTGTATTTTTAATGCAAGAATGAAGGCCCCTTGCCTTTGAGAGTTTCCAACTTAAAGGAAAAAACTTACACAAACCAATTTAGTAAAAGGAAATATTGGCCATACTACATGAAATTAATAAATTGTGCCCTTACCAAATAGGAAAAACCTTCAAGGTAAGAACATATCATGACAACCTTAAGTATATCTTGGAGCAATGGATATATTCAAAAGATAAATACAAATGGGTTACAAAGATGTTAGGTTATGAATTTTAAACTATTAACAAGAAAAGGATAACCTAATGTGGTGGCCAATGCACTTTCAAGAAAATAAGATGACACTGAGGGATTACTTTGTGTTATTTCCACTATGCAATTTGAATGGGTAGAAGAAACAAGGATAGAATGGAAACAAGATCGAAAGGCATGATATGTTACTCAATGAAACTACAAAAGGACCCCATTTCACTAGATAAATTTGTGTGGAAGAATGATTCACTATGACACCAAGATCACCTATATTTATGTAAAAAATTTCAACTCAATTATAGATCCTTTGGAATTGCACACTTATCCTGTAGGAGGAAATTTAGGGTTCTTGAAAACCTACCTGAGGATCAAGAAGGACCTTCCTCTAGGAAGGTATTGAGATTGATGTCCAAAATTTTGTGGCAGAATGTTTGCTTTTTCAACAAAACAAATGAGAGACAATCAAGACACTAGGCCTTTTACAACCGTTATCCATACCAAGTTAACGTTGGGAAGAGGTCTCAATGGAATATATCATAAGTATACCAAAGTCAGAAAGAAATATTATCATCATGGTAGTGTTGGATTTTCTCACAAAGTATGCCCATTTCTACTCTATTTCTCATCATTTTAAAGCAAGTACAATAGCTCCAACATTCATGGAAACAATTCAAAAGCTACATGCGACCTCTAGATTATTGTAAGTGATAGAGATCCAATTTTCATTAGTAATTTTTGGAAGACATTATTTTCTTGTTTGGACACTTAGTTTGATCACATCTCCTCTTACCATCCTAAATCTAATGGGTGAACTAATATTGTGAATATATTATTAGAAGGGTATCTTCATTGTATTGCATATGATGAACAAACACAATGGGTCAACTAGTTTCCCTTATCAGAATGGCAATACAACACATACTTCCATACTTCTTAAAAAATGTCGCCATTTATTGAAATTTATGGTTACCATCCTCCCATCACATCATCCTTGAAATAAAAAGATAAGGTTTAAGCAGTGGAGGATCACATAGAGCACCAACAAGAAGTTCTCTAATTATTGAAGGATAACTTGGTTATAACACAAAATAGGATAAAACAACAAGTGGGTCAACACTAGTGAAAGGGAATTTGAAGTGGAAGTTTGGGTATTTTTGAGTCTACAATCATACAAATAGATGCCCCTCATGCAACAAAAGAAAAACAACAAATTAGCACTGAAGTATTATGGCCCCTATAAAGTGTTGCAAAGGATTGGAAGTATGGATTATAAATTGGAGTTACCACCAACAATAATCCTTAGGAAGACAAAAGAAATAAGTGGGGTCCCTCTAAATGAAGTAGCTCTTGTATACAAGAAATAAAAATAGTTCCCTCTTGAAATTATATGGAACAACCATCATTATTGTTGGAAAATTAATCCATAAGGATTGGTTCCATGTAAAATATGGTAAATAATTATTTTTCAATTACTAAAGAATAAAACAAAGAGTCATTGAGAGGTCTAAAGGACCTCTTGGAAGATAAAATCCAAAGGTTACTTTTCATGTATTAATAGGGAATTCATGTTAATAAAAAATCAATCTTGAAAATTATTTCTTTCAAGTGGTATCAGAGCTCGAGCTCCACATAAATCCTATGTTTCCCTACCCTCCTCAGACCTGCCAACCAATTTTCCTTTCTGGCGGACACTCTCACCAGTATGCCACTAGTATTCCATATGCAAACCTAGATGTTTTCTTCTCCCCTCCTTGGCAACCACAAACCCTAACCTTTTTGCATGCCTCTACGCAATGTACTTTCTCTGCGTAAGTCCACACCTGCAAACTACATGTGAAGTTTATACCCATTATACCTTCAACCATACCTATGCATTGATTCCTAACCTGCACGAGGAATGGTAATCCACTGCAAACCCTAACTCTCGTGTCCCTCTAGATGCCTATGTCTCTCTACCGTAGCCTTCATTTCCTTCACACTTGAACCATATATTGGTGAAATGCTCAACAACGGTCCGTTAGATAAGTATTCAAGCGTGAGATATTTTGTTTGGAAGGTCGTAAGTTGACATCATTCGAAACCATACGAGCAACCTGCATTTCATCCACCATAATCACTGTCGATTATGTATAGAAAAGTGACAACCATTAGAATATTGGAATTATGCGTGCAGATGAGACTCATATCCAACCCATGAATCCTCATGCTTGTGACCAGTCTATATACCTGCACTCACTTCTGTGTGGTAATATTTTTATAGATCGTTGTTTTGCTATATGATCACTTTGATATACCTAGTCTTTCATATATTATCACTATTATATATATGAGTTTTGATTTATGTGAGTTGAGTGACTATGATATACTTGCGCCACATTGATATCTTTTGATATACCTTTGTCTCTCTACATTTTGAGTTTTTGTATTGCAGTGCAATTGTATCACCCAGTGACTTGATTAAACTTTGGGGCCACAGTCGTGGCCTCTTTAATAACCAACGTTCTTCTGAATGGTTGGTGGCTAATAACGATGCTACAAGGACCCTAAAGGAAGAGGAATCCATTTCTTTTTGAAAATTTAGGGTTTGTGCAGAAGATTGGAACGCAAAATTGTAAGCAATGGTAAATAGTGGAAGAGACTTAGAACCACACATTTTTGTATTACTTATTTGTATTCCAAAGTGTTTCATCCAAGATGCATTCTTTGGCTTCCATCATTGGAGCAATGCTTACTGGCAAGGAAAACCACCTAGAATAATTAAGGAAAGTCAAGCACGGGCAAGTCATTGTCAACAATTTGTGGGATGGCATATGTGAAGAAGAAACCATTAAAATAGTGGATGGTCCTATATTTATTGCACCAAAACCACCTGCAACAGACAAAGAGATCACCATATGGAAGAACAAAGATAAGAAGGCATATGCGTTGATCACTTTTTTTTTTAATGAAGAGGTGAGTCATCATATATTTCCTATTAACGATGTTTATGGTGATTTGAATAAATTGAAAGATTTATATGACTCATACTCAAAATTGGAACTCATACAATTGTCAGTGAATCTCTTCAACCTTGAGTTAAAGGACAATGATCCCATGGATTTAGCGTATGAAATCAAATCCATCATTCTTGACATTGATGCCATTGGAGTAAATATAGACCTTCAACTCTCAGATTTTATCAAGAGCCTCTACCGTTCATATTCACACTACCTTGAATCCCTACAAGCTAGTGGTCAAATGAAGTCCCTCACAATTAATATGTTGGTGGAGAAGATTGTAGAATGTGAGAAAACATTCAGAAATAATACAACTCATCCTACTAGAGAGACTATGTGTCTTTCTCGAAAAGAGAAGAAACAATCGAATGATTTGTCTAAAGGAGAAGGATGTAAAATAGGACATGGAAGAAATAATTTCAAATTTAAGGAGGGTAGGCATAATCAAGATAAGAGATTTGATCGTCATTGTACTCATTTTAGCAAGGATGGATGTAACACTTCATTTTTGACCCCATTTGCATTAATGTATGTGATGTATATATTGTAATGAATCGTGGTGTGGAGCTAAAGGTAAAAGCCCCACTATCGATTCAGTTGTGTTATGTTTCAGCGAACATAATCGTTGCTGATGGTATATCGTGGTATACGACAAATATTAAGTTTTGTTGTCATGTAAATGTGCATTTTAATTAAATGAACCCAACCAATGATGTCCACTGCAATCGTATTGAAAAGGGCATGATTTTCTAAGGATAAAGAGGGGGAATGTTAAACCTTGAGCCCATGGGGGAAAAGCCATGTGTCAGCCACCCAGTTATTACTCCTTTTGTTAGTTGGGGGCAGTTATTGCTGGGAAGTGGAGGGTGGCAGGACTGTCAGTATTTGCCACACGCCCACTCCACCAACCATTTCTCCACCTTCACGTGGGTAAGAGAACCACCACTACGCCACTCTCTCGTTCATTCTGTTCACTGTCACGCAGAGACGTTTTTTCTTTGATCACCTTCTCACGCATAGGGGGTTCGGATGGTCTTCCTCACACAGAGCTGAGATAAAAGGATTGTGATTTTGTGTGTGGGGGTTTGGTTCTCCCTTCTCTCACCGATTGCTAATCTGTGGATACATTTTCCCTCCCGTTCACGCAGAGAGTTGGACCCTTTTTCCCATTGTCAGACTATGAAATGTTTCGGTGGTTTTCACTGTGAGCTTGGACTGTGTATTGTCCCATACTTCATCGTGAACCGTGGATGTGGTTTCCTCACTAGTTGCGGGCTGTGGTCTCATCCATGTCTTGTTGATTGTGTTTCCCTTTACAGAGTGGTATCTGCTATAGGTTGCTGTGGAGTCGTTTTGGCCACGATAGGGACAAGAACGACTCAGGGATTGTCTTCCCATGTCCAAGCTATGAAGTGCTTGTTTTTCTACCTGCATGCAGAGGTTGGTATTCAGACTGCATTGGAGTGGTGATGAGGGCCTAATTTGCTTGACAAACCTGGTGTGTTTGGGAACCACACAGATAGAGCTAGAGGGCTGGCTTTCTTCTCCACAACCCCTAAATAGCACTAGAAGCCTAGGTCAGGTCCTGAGGGACTGTGTTGCAGAGAAAGGACTGATTTCCTTGTGTTGGGTGTGTGTGGGTGTCCTAGAAGTCAGGCTAGTTCTGGTGTAGGTGTCCTTAGCTCTTTAATGAGCTCACCAGCTTAGCATTTAGCCTTTCCCAGCTCTTGGATGGCCTGATAAACCCAACTGTGTTGGCTTGGCTGATCTGTGGTTGCATGATAAATCCAACTATGTTGGCTTGGATGAACTGTGTATCCTTGATGTTTTGTTTATCCTTGGCTATGTCTAGGTCTTCTAGTTCCTTATTCCTCGGGGAATCATGCCCGGCTTGTGGGTGGCAGCGTTGCTGAGAGATTAAAGAGCATGTGGGCCTATGGTTGGGTGGAACGTTGCAGCGACGTAGCTGGTTGTGGGACAGTTCGTATAAGATAAGTATTCTTGTCTATTTTACTTCTGCAGTTATGTTTACTGTTAATGAATTATGATGAACATGTATATGAATGAATGTTGTTTTGCTTCCGCTGAATATATGTATGATCATGCATCTTAGTATTTTTGATGTTTTAAGCATTTACTTCAAATTTTATATGTATGTACATGTTCATGGGGGTAGTTGCCCGGATGTTTGATGTATGGTAGTGTCCTCTTCGCTGGTCGGAGGGTTGAGGGCGTTACAGTGTGGTATCAGAGCTCTGGTTGCAGCATGGGCCTGAATGGGTCGTGAAGATGCAGTGACAGAGCCATCATTGCAGCATTGGGCCTCAAAGGTCCATGAGAAACCAGTTAACAGAGGCAGGTTTCTCTTTGCCCAAAAGAAAATGAATGACAACAAAACTTCAAAAGAAAATTTTTTCTATTTCTTAGGCCGTTAACTCATCGGAGGACTAAGTGAGAAGATCCTCCGATACAGCGGAACGTATAGGCTGAATACCACCTGACGTAGACTGTCGACGATCGGTGAAGGATAGACAAAGAGATCTCTGAAACGCTGTCGAAGAAAAGGAGAGAAAATTTTTCTAAGTCAGACCATCGACGATCGACGGGATTTTGTGGATGGAACTGCTGATGAACTACATCGGCGAAAATTATTTGATTATCTACCCACCATTGCGGCTACCCAAATAACTGTCCTTCCGATGGATAGAGGCCCCGACCGCTGATGCCACAGCGGTTAGTTGTTTCGACAGCCGATGCGGCAGAAGACGGAGAAGCAAATTCCCGAAATTTTTCTAAGTAACGAGACCATCGACGATTGGAAATGTTTAGTTGTTGGGATTGCCAATGACTAGAAGATGGGATCGCCGACAAATAGATGATGAAGTTTCCGAAGTCTAGTGAAGTGGATCGATGATTATTAGTTGGAGGAAGAGCCAATGCTAAGAAGAAAATTTTCAAAAAATTTTCTAAGTTTTGAACCCATCGGTGATCGGCGGAAGTTAGTTGATGAGACCGCTGATGGACGTCATCGAAAAATATTAGAGGATCAGACTGCTGATCAGAAAAATTTAAAGGTTGTGAAACTGCCGTTGTGGATGTCTATGGGAATAATCGTCCGATGTCACAGTTGCTAGTCGCTCTGACCACCGACAAGGTTATGGACACAGAAACCCGAGAGAATTCATTGGCTGCCGTTATGGCTTCCTAGAGAACTAGTTGCCCGATGTATTGTGGATCTGATCACTGATGTCGCAGAAACGTTTTGTTTCAAAGCAACAACGCCCAAGTATCTATAGTTTTGACAGCCGATACAGCAGAACCCATAGTGGGATCGCTGCCCGCTGTTGCGGCCACCAAAGAGACTATCCATCCATTGGACAGCGCATCCGATTGTTGATAGCAGACCATCGAAAAGCCGTAGCTGATGAAACAACCGATACATCCTAGGAAAATAGACAAACAGACCACTGATGAGCAGCGGAGTAAATTACATGTTTTGATCATTGAAACACCGAAAATTTAGTAGGAAAGAGATCTGATTGGGAGAAAGGGAATTTAGGTTTTTCACAGTGGATTTCTCAGCAAATTCTAGTTGTTTTTCAATGGATTTTTCACCAGATTGTCAGTAGATTACAAGGCTAAACAAGAAGAGAATTTTGTGTGTTTAAGCAAAACTGTTACTTATAATTTTCTCCAGGAGAAGGTAAGTAGTTCTTATTTATATCAATATGTGCATCTAACAGTTTTTCTATCTAACACGTTTGCAGAATCATAGTCACCTTCAAGGGCAGTATTTCAGAAATTGCAGTTGGTAGGTAAGTGGTGATTCAATTATGAGAACCCATGATGGATGTGATGCTTGAGATTCTTAATAGCGTGCGGGAGATGCCATGGGAGAAAATTTCTATAACGGAAATGATGACATAGAGTCTAATGGAAGGAGATTCCAAGGGACACCATCAGATGTCATAGCCACCATGAGAATATTGATTAAAGCTCAGGAAGAGCAGCATTAGTTGAATGCTACCATGTTGTAGAGTTTGACAGACTTGTAGAGAAAGATAGACTCTGGATGAGATACACCAAGACTAGAAGGTAGTAAGAGCAGTACTAGGAGAAGGAGAAGGACTTCTAGTGGATCATCTGACTCTGAAGAATCCAGCAGGGATTCAAGTTCATCCTCTCATAAAATAAAGAGAAAGAGACACCATAGGTATCTCTCTCGGGATGAATTTAAGAAGGCTAAACCTCCTACATTTGATGGTGAGGTAAAGACTGGACAAGAGGCTGAAGCTTAGCTTCTTGGGATAAAGAAGTACTTCCAAGTTTAGGACTATTTGGGAAACATGAAGGCAAGAGTTGCCATATTCAATCTGAATGGAAGAGCATCCATTTGGTGGGAACACTTCAAGCAAGTAAAGAGGATCAGTGAAAGGAGGCTGAAGTGGAAACAGTTCAAGAAGTATTTCAAGTAGAAATATCTCTCTGACAAGTATTACGATGACAAGATCAAAGAATTCCATGAGCTGAGATTGGGACAGCAGACCATGGAAAAATATGAAAATACGTTTTTGGAACTATTGAGGTATGTTCGGTACATCAGAGATGAAAAAGTGAAGGTCCAATGGTTTCTGAGTGGATCGCCTCAGTCTTACAAAGATAGAATTGAGTTTTATGAACCTAGAACTCTTGAAGAAGAAATAAGGAAGGATAAGTATTGTTATGAGCAAAGAAAAGGTAAAACTGATTACCACAAGGCATGGAAGGACAAGAAGAATGAGAAATTTGACCAAAGAAAGAAAGGTTTCAAACCTTCTAGATTCAAGAATCATCAGAAGAAACCATCCCAAGCTGCGAGTAATCCAATTGGAGTGATAGGTGGAAAGCCTAAAGATCCACAACAGAATAAAGGTCCACTCAAATGTTGGAAATGTGAAGGACCCCACTTGCGCAAATATTTTCCACTCGAGAATGAAAGTGCAAGACCAGATTATAACATTCAAGAAGCAGAAATAGTGGGACAAGTAGCAAGGGCAGTCCCTAGAATTTATGCAGCACTGGAGGACCACCAGGTAGATCACTAGTCAACTATGGTTGAAGTTGCAGGTAAGATTGTTGAACAATCTATTTCTATTTTTATTGACCCTGGTTCTACTCACAGTTACATCACTCCTAGAGTAGTGGAGATTTGTGCTTTTAAGAAAGTGAAGCATATAAAATCGTGGATAGTTCAGCTAGCCACTGGAACTAAGAGAAAGGTTAGTGAAGTGGTAGAGAAATGTCCATTGGTCATGAATGGATTGGTCACCTGTGTAGATCTGAATGTTCTACCACTTGGTTCCTATGATGTTCTCATTGGAATGGATTGGCTGGAAGCTCACAGAGTGAAGCTTGACTGTTACAACAAGACTTTTGAATGCATGGATGAAGAAGGAAACCCAGTAGTTGTGAAAGGTATTCTAAAGGTGATTTTCGTGAGGCAGGTTTCAGCAATGCAGTTAAAGAAGTTCTATAGGAAAGGTTGCCAGTTGTATGCAGCCTATATTTTGGAGGCAACAGGAGATGAAACTCCTAGGTTGGAGGACTATCAGGTGTTACATGAATTCAAGGATGTGTTTCCTGATGAGATTCTAGGGCTTGTTCCAAAGAGGGACATTGATTTCATAATTGAACTTGTGCCAAGAGTAGCACCAGTGTCCAAGACATCCTACAGGATGAGTACACCGGAGATGCTAGAATTGAAGATGCAACTGCAAGAGTTGTTGGAAAATAAGTATATCCAACCAAGTGTGTCTCCTTGGGGAGCACCAGTTCTGTTTGTAAAGAATAAAGATGGTACACTCAGGTTATGTATTGATTACAAACAATTGAACAAGGTTACTGTGAAGAATAAATATCCTTTGCCTAGGATTGATGACCTCTTTGATCAAATGAGAGGAGCAAAGGTATTTTCCAAGATTGACTTGAGGTCTGGTTACCATCAGGTGAGATTCAAGGATGAAGACATTCATAATATAGCCTTCAGAACAAGGTATGGACATTATGAGTTTATAGTGGTACCATTTGGTCTCACAAATGCACAAGCTACATTTATGTGCCTTATGAATAGTGTCTTCAACAGATATTTGGACAAGTTTGTTCTTGTTTTCCTTGATGACATTATTGTTTATTCTAAGAATGAAAAAGAGCATGAAGAGCATTTGAGATTGACATTGCAATTGCTCAGAGAGCATCAGCTGTATGCAAAGTTGAGCAAGTGTGATTTCTATAGAGACAGAATCCATTATTTGGGTCACATTATATCAGAAGAGGGTATATCTGTGGACCCTGAAAAGATTGAAGCCATTATGAATTGGCCTACTCCAAGAAATGTGACAGATGTAAGATCTTTTATGGGACTTGCAGGATACTATAGGAGATTCATTGAGGGATTTTCCAAGGTTGCACATGCCATCACTTCTTTGCAAAAGAAGGGGATAAAGTTTGAATGGACATCGAGGTGTGAAGAAAGCTTCCAAAAGTTGAAGAATCTTCTCACTAGTGCACCAGTATTGAAAGTTGCAAATCCAGAGAAAGATTTTGTGGTATGTACCGATGCATGTGGACAAGGGCTTGGAGGAGTGCTTATGCATGACAACCATGTGATATGTTATGAGTCGAGAAAGTTGAAGGAGCATGAGAAGAACTATGCCACTCATAACCTAGAGCTTGCAGCCATAGTACATGCTCTCAAGATGTGGAGGCATTACTTGATGGGTAAAATATTTGAACTAAGGACAGACCATTGTGGTCTGAAGTATCTATTTGATCAGCTTACTCTGAATGCTAGGAAAGCAATATGGTTGGAGTTTTTATGAGAGTTTGATTTTGAAATCAAGCACATAAAGGGAAAAGAAAATAAGGTAGTTGATGCACTCAGCAGGAAGGTGCAGGGAATGCATGTGGCATCTCTTAGTATTTTCCAATCATATTTAAGGCAGTAGATTGTTAATTATACTGCTGGAGATGAATTGTGAGCAGGTAAAAGACAAATTGCAACAGCAAAGTCTTGAGAAGAGGTATGAGGGATATGAATTGGAATAAGATGGACTTATTACTTATAAAGGTAGAATTTATATTCCAAATGTAGCATATTTGAGACGAGTTGTTATGGATGAAATCCATCAAGCTCCGTACTTTGGTCACCCAGGATACCAGAAGACAATTACTATAGCTAGAAAGTAGTACTTTTGGCCAGGAATGAAAAAGGACATGGCTGAATACATTTGAAGGTGCATTAAATGTCAATAGGTAAAGGTTAAGCATCAACACCCTGTAGGTTTGTTACAGCCCTTGCCAGTTCCGGAATGGAAATGGGAAGTTATTTCCATGGATTTTATCACAGGATTGTCGATGACTTGGAGACAACATGATTCCAACATGATTGTGGTAGACACATTGACTAAGGCAGCACATTTTATATCGATATAGTCTACACATAAGACTGATGACATTGCAAATATTTTCATGAATGAGATTTTCAAATTGCATGGATTTCCAAAGGCAATAGTCTCTGACAGAGATGTTAAGTTCACTTCCAATTTTTGTAAAGGGTTGTTTGCAGATTTGGGTACAAAGCTAAACTTCAACACTCCATACCATCCTCAGATAGATGGGCAGACAGAGAGAGTTAACCAGGTGCTTGAAGATATGCTTCGCATGTATGTGATGGACAAACCAACCAAGTGGGAAGATTACTTACACTTGGTAGAGTTTGCTTATAACAATTGTCAACAGGCATCCTTGGGGATGAGTCCATATGAGGCTTTGTATGGAAGAAGGTGTAGGACACCAGTGACTTGTGATAATCCAGTGAACAAGGTTGTGCTTGGACCAGAATTGCTCTAGGAAATAGAGCAAGAGGTTGTAAAGATCAGATAGAATCTGAAAGCAGCACTGGACAGACAGAAAAGCTATGCAGATAAGCATAGGGTGAACAGAGAGTTCAGTGTTGGGGATCATGTCTACCTCAGAGTGAGGGCAATGAAGAGTTCCTTGAAGCTTGAAAGTTGTGCCAAGCTGTCACCAAGATATTGTGGTCCGTTTGAAGTGCTTGAAAGAATAGGGCCAGTTGCATATAGAGTTGCATTATCTGCTAGTACTAGAGCTCGTAATGTTTTTCATGTTTCTTTGCTTAATAAATATGTACATGGTCCTAACCATGTGATAAATTGGGATGTGATTCAAGTGGAACCCGAGGGAGAGTTCGAAATCAAGCCAATGCGCATCCTCAACAGGAAGGTCACAATGCTCCGAAACCGGGCCATAGGGTAGGTAAAGGTGCAATGGGAGCACTACGGACCTGAAGAGGCTACATGGGAGTTGGAGGATGACATGCGATTGGCACATCCATTTTTGTTCAATTCTATGGAACACTGAGGCGATACCAGTGTAGCATTTTGTTTAATTTTGTAAAGCACTGAGGACAATGCTATTGAAGGGGAGGGGAATGTAACACCTCGGTTTTCACCCTGTTTCCATTCATGTATGTGATGTATATATTGTAATGAATCATGGTGTGGAGCTAAAGGCAAAATCCCCACCATCGATTCGGTTGTGTTATGTTTTGGCGAACGGAATCGTTGTTGATGGTATATCGTGGTATACGACACATATTAAGTTTTGTCATCACGTAAATGTGCATTTGAATTAAATGAACCCAACCAGCTATGTTCATTTCAACCATATTGAAAAAGGCATGATTTTCTAAGGATAAGGAGGGGGAATGTTAAACCTTGAGCCCATGGGGGAAAAGCCATGTGTCAGCCACCCAGTTATTACTCCTTTCGTTAGTTGGGGGCAGTTATTGCTGGGAAGTGGAGGGTGGTAGGAATGTCAGTCTTTGCCACATGCCCACTCTACCAGTCATTTCTCCACCTTCACGTGGGTAATAGAACCACCACTACGCCACTCTCTCATTCGTTCTGTTCACTCTCACGTAGAGACATTTTTGCTCTGTTCACCTTCTCATGCGTAGGGGGTTCAGATGGTCTTCCTCATGTAGAGTTGAGATAAAAGGATTGTGATTCTATGTGTGGGGGTTTGGTTCTCCCTTCTCTCACCGATTGTTGATCTATGGATATGTTTTCCCTCCTGTTCATGCAGAGAGTCGGACCCTTTTTCCCATTGTCAGACTGTGAAATGTTTTGGTGGTTTTCACTGTGAGCTTGGACTGTGTATTGTCCCGTACTTCATCGTGAACCATGACTGTGGTTTCCTCACTAGTTGTGGGCTGTGGTCTCATCCACATCTTGTTGACTGTGTTTCCCTTTACATAGTGGTATCTGCTGTAGGTTGTTGTGGAGTTGTTTTGGCCATGATAGGGCCAAGAATGACTCAGAGATTGTCTTCCCCTGTCCAAGCTGTGAAGTGCTTGTTTTGCTTCCTGCATGAAAAGTTTGGTCTTCGGACTGCATTGGAGTGGTGATGAGGGCTTGATTTGCTTGACAAACCTGGTGTGTTTGGGAACCACACAAACGAAGCTAGAGGGCTAGCTTTCTTCTCCAAAACCCCTGAATAGCACTAGAAGGGAGGTTAATGCCTGAGGGATTGTGTTGCAGAGAAATGATTGATTTCCTTGTGTTGGGTGTGTGTGGGTGTCCTAGAAGTCAGGATAGTTCTGGTGTAGGTGTCCTTATCTCTTCAATGAGCTCACCAGCATAGCATTTAGCCTTTCCCAGCTCCTAGATGGCCTGATAAACCCAATTGTGTTGGCTTGGCTGATCTGTGGTTGCCTGATAAACCCAACTGTGTTGGCTTGGATGAACTGTGTATCCTTGATGTTCTATTTATCCTTGGCAATGTGTAGGCCTGATAGTTCCTTATTCCTTGGGGAATCATGCCTGGCTCGGGGGTGGCAGCGTTTCCGAGAGATTAAAGAGAACACGGGCCTATGGTTGGGTGGAACGTTGCAACGACGTAGCTGGTTGCGAGACATATCGTATAAGATAAGTATTCTTGTCTATTTTACTTTTGCAGTTATGTTTACTGTTAATGAATTATGATGAACATGTATATGAATGAATGTTTTTTTGCTTCCGCTGAATATATGTATGATTATGCATCTTATTATTTTTGATGTTTTAAGCATTTGCTTCAGATTTTATATGTATGTACATGTTCATGGGGCTAGTTGCCCAGATGTTTGATGTATGGTAGCATCCTCTTCGCCGGTCGGAGGGTCAGGGACGTTACAATGGACATGATATTGATCATTGTTGAGCTCCATGGGAAAAGATGAAAGATAATATTAACTAGTAGAAAGAATACAAAGGTAAAACTTAAGAGACTGGTAAAGCTCATGAATATGTTCACTTTATTATTGCACATTGTAATGAAGTTATGTTCAATACTTCATTTTCTTCTTTGAGAGATACATGGTTGCTTGACATTGGTGCAACCTCCTACATGACCTTTAAATTTTTTTTTGAAGAACTAAATGACAATGCAGATGGGGTAATGCAATTTGTAGATAAACCTAGCCTCAAGCCTGAGGGAATTGGCTCCATCAGGCGTAAATGCCTAGATTTGTTTATTTTTTGTTTCATAATGTTCTCTATACTCCAGAGTTGTAGAGAAACTTGTTTTCCCTTGTGAAAATTCAACATAAAGGCCATTCCATCCACATGTTCCTTGGAATAGTAGAGATAAAGATGCCATCGTAACCCAATGGGAAGATGGGAAGTTGTTGAATATGAAAGCAACATCTGCAAGAGATTGGAATTATTCCTGTCTCTCTCAACATGAAGAAGGTTCATTGTATTCTAGCCTTTTATGGCTTGCTATATATGAGAACATTAACTAGAATATTCTTTGATTGTTGAAAACGAATGGTGTTTCTGGTGTTCCCATCATTCCAAAGAAGCTAAAATAATGTAATGGTTGTTTTCTTTTTTGTTTGTTAGCAAAGTGGTGGAACACCCATGACTAGCAGGGTTTCCATTGGCTAAGTAACCACGAACTAGGGGCATCTAAGCCATCAAAATCACCCGGGGATCGCACCCAGCCTGGACCGCACCAACACTTAACATGGTTGGATTTTTTGGTATCCGATGGGATTAGAACCAGTGACCTTCTAGCTTAGGGTGCATCTTAACCATACCCCACCATCAACTGTTCTACATCTCACGGATAAAATGCTTGTATTCTTAGAAAACATTGTAAGCAACCATTTCATGAGTCAAATTTCAAAGAATGTAGATAGATAGAGTTGATACACGTTGACCTATGTGGTCCCATGCATGTTGCTTTTGCAAATGGTAATAAATATATCATGAATTTTTTTATGATTACACTAGGATGTGTTGCATCTATTTATTAATGAAAAAATATGAAGCATGTGAAACATTCGAAAATTCTCATGTATGGATTAAAAATGAGGCACAATCTCAAATTGGAAGACATCATACTAATATTGGAAAACAATACACTTCTAATGATTTTAAAATCTATCTTTGTCAACATGGGATTAGGAATCAAAATATAGTTATATACAATCCTCAACACAATGGTGTGACTGAAAAAATGAATAGAACTCTCTTGAATATGGTATGCTCCATGCTATTTTAAAGAATGTTAAATTGGTGGTTTGGGGCGATGTAGCTTTATGTGTAGTTTACTTGATAAATAGAAGTCCAACTCATGCTCTTAGAAACAAAAATCTACACATAATGCCGTATGGCCACATACATTTGGTCTAAAATGGCCATACGACATTCAACGTTAAGGTCATTCTATCCACATACATTTTGAGGTCTAAAATGGACCTCATAAGAGATATAATAAAATATTGTAAGTTTGTCATTTTGTGGAGAAGGTATATTTACAACTCACCTTTTGCAGTACAATTCTTGTAACTATGGTTAAGTTAAAGTAAAAAGATGTGCACAAATAAAATTAATAAAAAATAATCTTTGGTATGACTAGAAACATGAGTACTTTTGAATGCATGAATGCATTAAAATAAAGTACCCATAAAATAAAACATTTTAGTTTTGAATTGTAAACTCAAATTAAACTTTTGTAAATAAATTCTAAATTATTCTTAAAACAATTTTTATTAATAATTATTTATTTTATATATTCATACATTTAATATAATATTTTAATATTTTTTAATTATAATATATATTATATTTTAATAAAATATAATATATGTTACTTTATATTATAACAAAAAGAAAATATAAAAAGTGGATTATTTCTGTAAATATGTTTTATATATTTGATAATAAAAGTTATAATATATGACAAAAGTTATAATATATGATGTGATATAATATATAATAATTTTATTATGTCATAAAATTATATATATAATAAAATTTTATTATATAAAATTTAAAGTACTAAATTATAATTTTATTTTTGAATTTATGTTTAACTTTTAATTAATAATTATTTTTATATTTTAAAGAGAAAATACTTTAAATTAAAAGTATTTTAAGAGTACTAAGTACATAAATATTATATTTAAAAGTAATTTATAAGTACATTTTCTATTATGAGTATGGTTAAGCATAGATTTTCATCCACCATTTAGGATTTGACAAGTAAGTAACTTTAACTCCGACAATACCACCTTAACCATAAGGGATGATGTCATTCTCTAGAATTTGATTAGTTCTTGTCAATTTGATTTTGATGGTACATTTTTTGTTTTGAAACCCATTGTTCACCTCAAAATTCTCCTAATGAGGTCTTTGGTTCCACTAGTTATGCCTTAGTTCCAAAGGAACAAAGAAACAATTCCAATAAAAAGAGTCAAAACTGAATCCTCTTTGGATACTTAGACACCTCCAAGACATCATCTTTATGATGAGCTAAAAAAAAATGTTATTTCCAAAGATGTTAGTTTTCTTGAAATTAATAAAAAATATGAGTCTATTCAGAGGCATCTTAATTGTCTTAAAAATTTACCCATGTAAATACCTTTCATGAAGTTGATAATGAGATTCCACATCTTGAAGGGAAAATCCTATTTTGGAAAAAATTCTGGAATTTGCAGCACCATCTCTGTAATCTCCCGGACCCTCCGACCGATGAAGAGGACGCTACCATAGCATTGACCATCCGGGCAATTAGCCCCATGAACATGTACATACATATAAACTGAGATAAAAATATTGGAAGTAAAAACATGCAGAGATGCATAGTCGTTTATCATACAGCGGAAGCAAAACCATACATTCCGGCATTTAACATGTTCATCATAACTCATTAAACATCGAATACAATTGCAGAGATGAAATAAACCAGAACACTTATCTTTTAATGAAGAACTTGTCCCGCAACCAACTATGTCACTACAACGTTCCACCCAACCATAGGCTAGTGTGCTCCTTAATCTCCCAGCGACACTGCCACCCCCAAGTTGGGCATGATTCCCCCAAGGAATAAGGAACAAGTAGGCTTATACATAGCCAAGGATACACAAATCAGACAAGCCAACACGGTTGGGTTTATCAGGCCATCAAGGAGCTGGGAGAAGCTAATGCTAAGCTGGTGAGCTCATTGAAGAGCTAAGGACTCCTACACCAGAAATAGCCTGACTTCTAGGACACCCACACACACCCAACACCAGGAAATCAGTCCCTTCTCTGCTACATAGCCCCTCAGGTCCTGACCCCCCCTTCCGGTGCTACTCCGGGGTTGTGGAGAAGAAATCCAACCATCTAGCTCTGTCTCTGTGGCTCCCAAACACTCCAGGTTTATCAAGCAAACCAAGCCCTCATCCCCACTCCAACACAGTCCGATGACCAACCACTGCATACACACAGCCAAACAAGCAATTCACAGCTTAGACAAGGGAAAATCAATCCCTGAGTCGTTCTTAGCCCTATCATGGCCAAAACAACTCAATAATAACCTATAGCAGCTCCAAGATGTGAATGAAACCATAGCAAACGAGAAGCATGGGGAAAACAACAGCCCCGTTCTCAACAATGAAGCATTGGGAACATACACACCCCCAAAATGGGAGAGAAATCAGACTCTCGGCATGGACATGAGGAAAACCTATACATAGGCCACAAATTGGCAAGAAAAACACACACCCACAGCAGGAATCATGAATGACCGCCACCGCACCCCCAGCTCTCTGCGTGAGGAAAAACGATGGAGAATCCCAACCGGTGCATGAGGAAAACAGAAGGTCTTTGCATGAGGATGGCCACTTCCTGCCTGTGCGTGAAGATGGGAAAGCTTAGGGAGAATGGGAGAATGCCCAATGCAGTTGTGGAGAGAATGGAATACGTTGCTTCCCTGCCCACATGAATATGGAGAGTCTGCTAGTGGAGTGGGTGTGTGGGAAAGGACTGACAGTCCTTCCACCCACCACTTCCCAGCAATAGCTACCCCCAACTAACAACATAGGTTTTAAATGGGTGGTTGACACTTGGATTTTCCCTAGAGGCTCAAGGTTTGATAATTCCCCCTCCTTATCCTTAGGAAAATAATGCCCTTTTCATCATGGTTGCATTGACGTAGCTGGTTGGGTTCATTTTAATTAAAGTGCATATTTACATGATGTCAAAACTATAAGGTGCTGAACAGCACGATATACCATCGGCAACGATCCCACTTGCCGAAACATAATACAACCAAATCGATGGTGGGGCTTTTGCCTTTAGCTCCACACCACGATTAATTACAATATATACATCATGTACCTTTTAATGCAAATGGGGTCAAAACCGAGGTGTTACAATCTCTCCCTCACGAATAAAATCCTACCACTTCACTAGAACATGAAGTTTAATTGGATGATGTGATTGAGAGGATTGGAAGATTGAATCTTGAAGAGAATGAAGCACCTCTAATTGAGAAATATAGACCTTTGTAAAGATTTTTCTTCTCGACATTTCGAACCTTAATGCAGGTCCATCCTTAGGAGACTAAAAGCTCACGAATCTCCTCACTTATCTTAAGGATATTAATATGAAAACATGACAAGCATCTCAACATGTAAGGCCGGATTAATTATTGTATTGACAATCTCTTTAAGGAAGATGATTTGTTTTTATGTGATGCATGACAGGTTTCCAAGATTCTTTCAATTTAAGACCATCATATCGATTGATATTGTTATCAAATCTTTCAATCTCTAAAGCCTCCCTTATTTTCCGTTTGTAACAGTGTGGGATTTTTTCCAACACTTTTGAATCTTCCAAACATATATGATGATTAGAGGCATGAGAGTGTTTTGTGATGGTAGATGTTTTAATCCTTCCATGGTGTATATCCACGTTGTGTTCTTTTAACCTTGTTTTTATTGAGCAACCTATTTCCCCAATGTATACTTTTCCACAAGAGAAAGGTATTGCGTATACTCCTTGAAGAAGTTTTGGTTCAATGGGATCCTTGGAAAAATATAGCATATTTCTTATGAAATTTGGAGGGGAAAAACATACTTTTAGGTTCCTTTTTCTTAAGATTTTGGAAATTTTGTTAGTAGTACCCTGAATGTATGGAAGAACGATTCCAAAAGTATTTTCTTCTAACCTTCGATCTCCATTTCTACCTCGTATTGCCTTATTGAATTTCATCAATCAAATTTTCTTTGTAGTCATAGTTTAAGAGAGCCTTCTCTAGATGGGTAATGTCTTGAGCTAGATGGTCTCTATTAGAAACTATTATGGCCCTAGTCGCTAGAGTGTTGACAATACCAATATTTTGGGCAAGGTGGTGATGGGATTCGGCATGTAGGTATTTTCTAGTATGAGTATCTCTCATGTATACTTGGTGTGCGAAAGATACATCTTGTTTCTTCATGGTCAAAACATCTAAGAAAGGAATGCATTTTGTTGTCCTCTTTTTCCATGGTGAATTTTATGCTTTAAGACTGGTTGTTGAGATGATTCATGAAATCCTCCAACCTATTATTTCCATGTGGCTAATTACTATATACATCATCAAAAAATGTAAGCCACCATTTAGGTTTGTGGGTAAAGGATTCTAATGCCTTTCTTTCAAAGTGCTCCATAAATAGGTTGGAGACAACGGGTGATAGAGGTGATCCCATTGCAACTCCCTCTGTTTGTTCGATATTACACCGTAAAACATGAAGTAAGTTAATCTCAGACATATCTCAACAAGTTTAGAAATTTCATCATTTGAGACATTTCTGACGATATCAACATCCTCATCAATCGGGATTCTTGTGAATAGAGAGACCACGTCAAAGCTAACCTTTTTGTCGTGCATCACATAAAAACAAATCATCCTCCTCAAATATCTTGTCAACACAATACTTAAGCTTACCTTGCATGTGATATGATTGTAATTTTTTCAAATTATTATCCTTAATATAAGTGAGGAGAATCATGAGCTTTTAGTCTCCTAAGGATGGATCTGGATTAAGGTTAGAAACGTCAAGAAGAAAACTCTTTACAAGCGCAGAATTCCTCTAATAATAACTACACATGCATGAAGAATGAATTATCAAATCGTGTCCCTCCACGAAAGGGAAATAATTCACAAGATCCAGCTCTTTCAAAATCTAAGAGTCAAGATCGCTCATCGATCCGCTGATTTAGATTTCTTAAAGAGATTTCACGACAATAATAGAATTCCAAGATTCGCAGTTCTAAACCATTGTCTATGTAATAGACACTCCCACACATTTACATATCTAAGTATCACACTAATTAGAGGTGAAATAAGGCACAACAATACATTGGTTAGATTCGGCGTGGTCTCTTTGTTCACAAGAATCCTGACTGATGAGGCTGTTGATATCATCAGAAATGTCTCAAATGATGAAATTGCTAACTTGTTGACATATGTCTAAGATCAACTTACTTCACGTTTTGTGGTGTAATATACAAACAAACATAGGGAGTTGCAATGGGATCACCTCTATCACCTATTGTTGCCAACCTATTTATGGAGCACTTTGAAAGAAAAGCTTTAGAATCCTTTACCCACAAACCTAAGTGGTGGCTCATATTTATTGATGATTTATATAGTAATTGGCCACATGGAGATAATAGGTTGGAGGATTTCATGAATCATCTCAACAACCGGTCTCAAAGCATAAAATCCACCATGGAAAAAGAGGACAACAAATGACTCCCTTTCTTAGATGTTTTGACCATGAAGAAACAAGATGGATCTTTCACACACCAAATATATATGAAATATACTCATACCAAAAGATACCTACATGTTGAATCCCATCAGCATCCTACCTAAAAGATTGGTATTTTCAACACTCTAGCGACTAGGGCCATAAGAGTTTTTGATAGAGACCATCTAGCTCAAGAAATTACCCATGTAAAGAAGTCTCTCTTAAACAATGCCTACAAATAAAAAATGATTGATGAAACAATCAAGAAGGAAAGATGGGGTATAAATGGAGATCGGAGGTTAGAAGAAAATACTTTTGGAATCGTCTTCCATACATTTGGGGTACTACTGAAAAAATTGCCAAAATATTAAGAAGAAGGAACCTAAAAGTATGTTTCTCCCCTCCAAATTCCATAAGAAATATGCTATATTTTTCCAAGGATCTCACTGAACCAAAACTTATTCAAGGAGTATACGCAATACCTTGCTCTTGTGAAAAGGTATACATTGGGGAAATAGGCCGCTCAATGAAAAAAAGGTTAAAAGAACACAACACAGATATACACCATGGAAGGATTAAAAAATATGCCTTCACAGAACACTCTCATGCCTTTAATCATCAGATATGTTTGGAAGATTTGAAAGTGTTGGCAAAAATCCCACACTATTACAAACGGAAAATAAGGGGAGGCTTTGGAGATTGAAAGATTTGATAACAATGTCAATCAAGATGATGGTCTTAAATTGAAAGAAACTTGGAAACCTATCATGCATCACATAAAAACAAATCAGCCTCCTTAAAGAGCTTGTCAACACAATACTTAAGCTAATCTTACATGTTGAGATGCTCGCCATTTTTTCATATTAATTTCCTTAAGATAAGTGAGGAGATTCATGAGTTTTTAGTCTCCTGAGGATGGACCTGCAATAAGGTTTGAAATGTCAAGAAGAAAACTATTTACAAATGCAGAATTCCTCTATTAATAACTACACCTGCGTGAAGAATGAATTATCAAATCGAGTCCCTCCATGGAAGGGAAATGATTCACAAGATCCGGCTCTCTCAAAATCTAAGAGTCAAGATCACTCATAAATCCGCTGATTTGACATTATTAAAGAGATGTCATGACAATAATATAATTCCAAGATTCGTAGTTCTAAACCATCATCTAAGTAATAGACACTCCCACGCATTTACATGTCTAAGTCTCACGCTAATCAGAGGCGAAATCGGGCGCACTAGACGTGAGATGAACATACCATCTAAAAACACCTACGATCTTCACATGACGCTCACCAAAAAATTGAAAATATATCTGTGGATTAACATAGAAGTTGTTACAGCTATCAAAGTAGAATGGGCCAATACCACAACAAAAGAGAAACGAATCCATAAGTTCGAACGTCTAAACAGAAAACAACTACCTGTTTCCAATGAGAAAAAGAAGAGTGTCATCAATCTTGCAGGTTTAGATATGGATGAAGCCACAACTAGACTACTGGAAAAAGGGACTGAACTTTGCCATCGCTCCAAAGAGGATTCCACTTGAAGACATAGTTTGTAGCATGGAATACACGATAAATAATATGCCAGAAAACACAACTGAAGATATACGCCAAAAGTGCGCTATCGTTCTCAAAAATGCCAAACCCCCAAGAAGTAATATTTCAAAAGAAGAATTTTATGCTCTCAGAACGCCAAGGAATGACATAAGTATTACAATATTGAAAGTGGACAAAGGAAATGCAACGGTGTTGGTAGGAGGTTTTGGGATAAGTTAGTTGCGCAACATTGCGGATGCTACACAAGGTCAAAGATGTTGTGTAAGAGGAAGAGCAACACGCACGTTGGAATTATATTATTTTGAGTATTTTTGGTCATTTTGAACCGCATTTTGTGGATAAAGGTCATTCTTTTGTAGATTTTGGTAAGAAGTAGTTGGATAGTTAGTTAGGTGGACCTTTGATGTAAAGGCACAAGCCTATAAGTAGATGTAGAATTACAAGTGTTAAGGGGGGAGAGAGCTGGAAGTGGAGCTAAGATCTTGGATATCATCTGTTTTGGAGAATTTGTGTTTTTGTGCGGAAGTTAATATGAAATGACAAATGTTGAGTAGAAATATTGTGTCCTTCTCTGTTTTTCTGCTTTACTGTCTTCTGCGATGCAATTATGAATGCAATATCTATCAGCGACATGGATCTGTAAATGATGCAATGTTTCCTTTCTTTGAATGATGTTATTTTGCTAGATATATTTGTGCATCAATGTTTTATTTGCAGTTCTGATATAATAATGCGATCTGTTGAATGACAATATGAACATGTTAAATGAATCTTCGGAATGAGTATATCTAATGAGTAATGTTGCGCAAGTTGAGTTGATAAATAGATTCTCATGGTCCTCTCTCATTCTGCAGAAACTTGGTTTCGTCAGCTCTCCCTTGAACATCTCGGGTGAGACTTCATCTGCTCTGCGGATGTTGTCAGACAGGGTAAAACCTATCGGGGCTGATGCTCAGGGATATCACGGCGGTTTGGGCATTGACAAAGTGGGAACCCCTGTCGACTAGTTTTGTTGAGTGAGTTTGTGTCAACAAATGGTTTTGTTTTTGGGACGATAGTACGATTGAAGGGAGGACATGTTATGGAATCCGATGAAACCGAAAATCCAAGATTGGTTCGATCAGAAGTTACAAGATTTTGCTGAGAAATAAAATTAGAACCCTGGATTGACGACGGATAAGTGGCTGGCAAGGTGCATACATGAAGGTCCACACAAGTATTTTTTATCTTAATTCTTAATCATCTTGTACAAGTGGTTGGTGCGATTTACCTATCGCAAGACAAATTTCCAAGGAGGTGAGCCAACATCCTGGACCCCAGAATTGATCCAGGAGTTGCAGGAGGTAGACAACAGAGCATCATGGGTTGTTGAGGTTTGACAATATCTTGGATGGTTACATCACCAAGTTCGCGGTTGATGTGAATAAATCCTATAGCGAATCGAAAAGGGAGTTTTTCAACGGACCAAGAGGTAGGTTCCTTATGTCGCTTCAATTGTCAATTAAGATGCTCATATGTGAAAAAGGCATATTGAAGATACACCTTCAATAGTACAAATCTGGTGTTCGTAGGTTGTGGATATTGCGAAGAAAGGGGGGGGACGAATGGAATGATAAAGGGTAGATGGGGTGCAAGTTTCGATGAGACTGTGAGGGAAGCCGAGGAAGAGAGTGTTCTTATGAGGGGAGGAATAAGGTTTTGACAAGAGAAGAGGCAAAGGACAGGGGAAGTTCCTGTTGCGATCGAAACTCAAGACCGCAAAAGAAGACCACATGGGACAAAGCGACCCTACAGTGATGAAGAGGCCCACCAAGATATGCCCATGATAGAAGAAATATCAACCCCCAACAACAATGTACGAACACCTCCGTGCACTATGCCACATAAAGAAAGAAATGCAAGTTTGACACGACCTTGTTTAATGTGCCAACAACACGGTAATAGTAGTAGATCAACAACTATAGGAAGAAGGCCTAGGATGGGAGGAAATGAAGCAAAGCTACCTTTATTTCATGGGAATGGGACTGAGGACCCAAATGAATACTGGTTCCTATGTGAGGAAGTATGGACTCTCGGGAAAACTACGAATGATGACATCAAGAAAGGTCAATTGGAGAAAACTCTTCAGGGTCATACACTGGATTGGTATATGAAGTTTATACAAGATCCTATGGAGACTCCTACGAAGACTCTGGCAGAAGTCAGACAAGGATTAATTGAATAATTCAGAAAACCAAAGTCTGAGGCACAGTACATTACAGAGTTGAACGATATTAAGCAATTTCCTAACGAAACTGTTTTTGTATTTTGACCAAATATTCAAGACACTGATGGCAAGAGTCGGTTTCGAGATGAGTGATGTTCAGCATAAAGAATGGTTCATCACGGCATTAGTGTCTCATGTCAGACAACCATTGATGCAATAGAATATTGTAACATAGAGCGAGGCTCTGGAGATCACAATAAAGTTGGAATCTTCACCCATTGGAGAGAGTGAAACCGGTATGAACTAGATTCAAACGCAGCTGGTGAATTTGACACTCCAGCTGCAAGATATCAAGAAAGGAAAGGAACACCGTGAAGAAGTTTGGTGTACACGATGTCGCATAGACGGGAATACCAAGGATAATTTCCCAGATTTCTGAAACTATCTATAGTCAGGAGTGCTGAACCCATTAAGTTGTGGTGGTGTGCCATGGTGCCACATTTGTTAAGTGTATGCGCATCGACATGAAGACTGTGGATACATGAAGAAGATGGTTACAAAGCCGATGAACTTATACTGTAATTTTTTCTGGTCTATTGGGCATGAAGATAAGGATTGTCACGCATACGAACTACTCCAGGAAAGAACATATGACTCATACTATGTGAAGGGTGAATATCATCGAGCAATACAACAACCATAGCCGCAGGTGGTACAGCCGCCACCTCAACCGCATTTCGTACCACAGCCGCAACTGAAGATGAAATTTGTACCGCAGCCATAACTGCAACAACAGTTTGTATCAAAACTGCAGTATAATTAGATGCATATGGACCCGCAGCAGCCACAGTATGTTTAGTCAGGGCAGTATGCTTAGCAGCAGTTGAATCCCCTAAGGCCATAGTATCAGCAGCAACGAGGGTTTCGCAGAGGATTTCGAGGAGGTCAAGGAGGAGGATTTGGTCGAGGAGGAGGACAAGGTCACAGACCAGTACAATGTTATAATTGTGGAGTACTAGGACATTATCAGAGAGATTGTCCACAGTTGCAAGCACAAGAGAAAGTATATTTTGCATTGCTTTTTATCACACGGTTGAGAACTTTCCACTGCTGATTGTGAGGTGGAAGGCAAGAAATGTTCTCCAGTTGCATAACCAGAACTAGTTGCAGAATCATGCTTATACTCAAATCCCAATTCAAACCTAGAATCAAGTTTCAATCCAGAAGCAGAATGCAAATCACAATGTGAACCAACCAGTGAATCCATCACTGAACTAGAATAAGGGTCGATGGTTGCGGCAATCTCAGCGGATCCCAGGACGCAGGATGTTGATGTTGCTGTCGTTACCCACATAGGTGTGGAAACTGGAGAATATAGTATGTTTCCTCAAGTTTGGTTGGATGGAAAGAAGAAGGTGCAATTTGATGTCAATGAGGAGAAAGATGCATTCTTTGAAGCACAAGATGAGATGCGCAGACATCCGGGTAAGTTACTTGTTTATGAAATTCCAACTGCTTTTGATTCAACATTGGAAGCAGGATGTAATACTCCAAAAATTCGTAAAAATTTTAAAATTTTCATATAACATAAAATGTTTGTAGTCGTCACTACTTAGGAACAATTTACTGTTAACGGTTACCTTAAACAATTTTAAACTAGAAACTGATTCTTTTGTTAATCTCTAATTTTGCATACTTATTGTTTGTTTTCATAATTTATTGTTAAGGACTTGATTTAGCAGGTTATGATTTAAAAAATACAGGAATTGAAACATCTGTTTAATTACTAGTGCTAAGTTTGTTTTACAGTCTTATGGAAGTAGGAGGGAACTTCAGTTGAGATCGAGGCTTACTTAGCTTTTTAGCTAATGCAGTGAAGTGATGCTTCTTTTACAGGTAAGACATTTTGTCACCAGTTTCCAAATCGAGATTGTTATCTCAACTAGCATAAAATAGAATGCTAGTAAATTTATTGATTTTACAACTTTGAGCAATAAATGAGGTATCGTTGATCTGTTTATTTATGTTCTAAATATTTTTAGTAAACTGAACCTAGTCCAGTTGCTCTCCCATTTTGCTATAACTATAACTTGTTCTTTTAACTTTCATCAATCTATTTTCAGTTTAATTCATGTATATAACTCTAGTGAAAGGTAAATTGTATAGAAGATTCCTTTGTTTACTTACTCGACACTGAGTTAAAATCAAGAGTATTTGTTTTCCACAAATAACGAGTTAAATAAACTTAGGAATCTTATGATCTAGGTATGGTCATAAAGTACATTAACTGTTATTCACACCTGGAAATAATACCTAGTGTATAAGATAGTTCTTCTAAACTATTCTAGTACTTGCTAGATGGAGAAGTAATAATACAAATTTAATAATTTTAAACAATAGCATTACTGCTATTTGGGTAAACAAGTAAAATATTACTTTCTGCAAAACAAGACTAACCAACTTAACATTTATATGATCTTTATCTCACCAGGGATATATGGGTCCAAGTTTAATACCTAGATTATCAAAAATCAAGCTATACATATTTCTATACTTATAACCTCATATACATAAAGATTAAGCCTTTACCAGGTCTTATACAATGTTATGTTTGCTCATAAGTTGTTGTTCATTATGCAATTCAAGTTGAAGAAAGTCTTGTAGGACTTTTTACCCCTTTCCAAAAGTTTCAAACATGGATATAAACATTAGTATAAATTTTTACCTCCCTACAATAATCGTTAGAGTCATAATATATTGAAAGTTATGAAAAGTATTGTAACCAAGTTCCTATGCAATTTGTTAATGTGTGCAGGCTGCTCCATAGGGGTTTCAAACTATATTAAAAACCCACATTGCTCAAATAATTGGGATGCCATGCGGTCAAAGCTCAATGATTAGGTTTTTGTTGACTTTAGATGCAGTATAAAACTATACTAAAACCCTCAGAAAGTCGCATTTGTCTTGTCCTTATTGTGGAGTGGATGAGCTACAGGCTCATGGCTGCATGGCCTTACTGTCACTCCATTGGGTGTAAGCCTCCTTGCCATTTCGTTTTTTCCTTTATGTAAAGATATTCTTGTAGCTTCTGTCTTTCGTTCGGCGTGGAAGAACCCTTTGTCGCCATTACCTAGCTCTGTAAACGACACTCTTGTTGATACCTTGCCTCAACAAGTGTATCCTTCAAGCTCTGGTGCAGTGAATATGGGCTCGGCGCTTGAACTGTCGTAGTGTGATTTTGACTATCGATTTGAGTGATGTAGGGATTAATTGTCTTCACCGCTGATTCTACTATGTGAGTTTTATACTCGGTCTCATCATAGTTTCGGGTTTTGGGCTGGCACGTTTCGCATTGGGGTTTTTCTGGACAGAGCTTCTTTGTACTGCGGCGTGCCCAAATTCGTGACTAGGGTTTCTCAATGGTGCTTCCTTCGTTGCTTGGCATCAATGATCTGGTGGTTTTGGGTTTGTTCTCGTTACCCAGATCGAGGCCGAGGTCATTTTATTCAGGCGAGGAAATTTCTTTGGGTTTATATCTATTCTTTCACTAGTTCATAAATTGTTTTTTTTTTACAATAACGGTTATGGGACTTTTAGAATTAAATTTTGGCTAAATGGCTGCCAGTAGCCTTACAACCACATTTTCAGATCCAACTACAACAATTGCCCAGTAATACAGGGCTATACGCTCCCTTTGCAAATTCCTGGATTTAACTAAGCAAAGACAGAAAATTCCATAGAGCCTCAAACAGAATATAAACTGGAACAACATATTAGATCAGTCCCAATCTAGTCACAATTTGATGGGAGAACGTGCTTGTCTCCATTTTTCTGATCACGATCTTTAATCAGGCTTAATCCATGATCACTGGGTTTCTCTAAGTTCTTTACTGGCGCTTCCTTCTATGCAAAAAGAGGATCTGTGGCCACCCTGCTTACTGAAGCATCTTATTAGAGGATGTGGCTGCCTTCTACCTCTACTACGGTGAAGATACTTTCCAAATTCTTCATCAAACGTGGGTTGGGTTCTTTCCTCCATGGTGGATGCGATTGGACTGCGATTGGAGCTAACTGCAGCTTCAGAGCTGATAAATAGAGCCATGAGACAGGATGAATATTTTGTCCTCTTGATAGCTAGATACTATGAGGACTCCCAATCTCCAATACCTCAAATCTGCCAGAGAACATAACAATGTCCTTGCTTTTTAGAATTTACTCGATAAGTGGAGATCCTTTCTATCCCATCAACCAACGTGCTAGGGAATTGGGTCATGGTGCTCAATACCATTGATAAGGAGAGCTCCTTTGTTCAGGGAGGTGCCAATATTAGCTTCATGGTCTGCCCCTTGATTGAAGGTTCTGAGGACGTGATAAAACTTAATTACATCAAAGTCTTTAAGGTGATTTAAGACTTTCCGGAAGTAATGGGCCAGAACCATATTTTTAGGGGGCTTTTTCAGATTTAAAGCTTGAATAATGATGCTGGAATCCCCAATGACAATCAAGTTCTTGATGCAGAGCCTTCTAGCCTGAGACAGTCCCTGCCAGAGGGCTAAAATTTCTGCAATGTTGTTGGTATTCTGGCCCAGCCCCCAGGAAAATTTGAGAACAGTTTTCCCTGAGCTGTCTAGCAAGACACCTCCACTTCCCAAATATCCTGGATTCCCTTTCGAGGCCCCATCCACATACAGCACATGTTTCTCCAGCGAGGATCTCCACTTTATAAACTCTAGCTCTTCCAGCCTTATTTCCCAGGGAGAGTGCTACTTGGTAGTTTTCTTGATTCTGGTAAGAAGGGAAGAGTCAAGATTATGAAACCAACTGTATTCATCTCTGTCAGCGATTACCTCATTGTTGATGTTGGATTTTGAAGCTACCAGATCTCCCAAGATCACTTTCACCTTGAGAGATACTTGGTGTGGAGTCCTCGCCGTGTCCCTAAAAATACTGTTGTTTCTTTCCAGCGACAGCTTCCAGCATAGAATTTTTGGAACCCACATCCAGCAATGTTTTAAGAGCTTCAGCTTGGTGAAGGAGAAGGGGGTTGTCTCAAGCCAATATGTAAACATCAAAGAAAGAGCAGGGGGAGGGGCCAAGTTCAGTTGCCCAAGAATGACAGTCCAGAGCTCTAAAGCAAAGGTGCATTTAAGGAAGAGATGGTCAGAGGATTCCTCATGGCAGGCACATAACGGGCATCTTGAAGGCCCTTCCCATCCTCTTTTTTTTAAAATATCCCAGGTAAGGATGCTATTATGCAGAAGAGACCAGCTGAAAATATCAATTTTGGGGAGGGAGGGGTGATTCCAAAGGTTTCTCCGGACAGTGGGGTTAGGGGCTGCCCAAGGGATAGCCAGCAAAGATGAGTAACCAACAGCTGCTGAATAGTGACCTATCGAAGAGCCCTAGCCAAGTTTATCCTTCTTTTTGGCTGAAAGAGGGGTGAAACCTTGAAGAGCGTCCAAAAGGGACCACGCTTCATTTTCCAAGTTTTGAGGGAAAGCTCCCAGGCCCCATTTCTTCCAAGTATCATCGGTATTCCAAACTGAAAGGTCCCAAATGGTGGTTTTACTTACGGAGTGAAGCCAATTTTTAATGTTAGCCATCCCCTCCTGGTGCTGTAGAGGGGGCTGTCCTAAAAGAGAGTCATCCCAGAACTTGAATTTTTTCCCATTCCTCGGAATCCAGGTGATGCAAAGAGATAGGATGGGGGATCCTTTCCTGGTACGGGGGGGGCGATCCAGGCATCTTTCCTTATGACCGAAGAAGTATTTGGTCTGAAGAGCTTTGGAGCTCCAGGTGGTTTTCCCACTTATCATTTTCAAGAGAATCTTTCCTCCCAAGGCCACATTTTGCGTGGCCACATCTCTGATTTGCAGCCCTCCTTCCATCTTTGGGGCTTTAACCTTATCCCAGCTGATAAGATGCATTTTCCTTCCTTCGCTGCTTCCCCGTTTCTAGAGAAATTTTCTCAAGAGTCTATCAATGTCTTTCACAATTCCTTTCGGGGCTAGGAGGATGGAAGCTTGGTAGATATGCATGATAGTAAGGATAGAGTTTATGAGGACAAGCTTCCCCACTTTGTTTAGCCAGTTGGTTCCCCAGGCCATGATCCTGGCCTTAAGCTTGTCCATCATTGGCGTCCAAAGGCTGTTCCTTGAGGCTGTTTTAACAAGCAGAATTCTGAGATATTTGATGGAGTCCCACATGGTGGTTCCATCCATTTCCAGAACCCTGGAAATGTCAATCATTTCATTAGGAGGGTAGTTCCAGCCGTATATTTTGCTTTTCCTCAGGCTGATTTCACTGCCAGAAATTTCTGTATAAGCATCCAGTTCTCTCTTGAAATATCTAGCTATGGATAGAAAGGCATGGCCCAAGAGGAGGGTGTCATCTGTGAACTGAGCATGATTAATTCTCTTAGCTCTTAGAGAGATCATAATACCTATCAGCGATCTCTGCTAAAGACTCGTGTCTAGTTGGAAACTGAGAACCAAAGCTTGAAGGGCGTAGAGCAAAGGGGATAAAGGGCAGCCCTGTCTAATCCCCCTAGTGGCTTGGAAGAAGTCTGCAGGCCTTCCATTAACCAGAGGGGCGATCCAGGGCCCTGAATACAAGCTTTGATTCAACTAATTAGCTGAGGATGAAACCCCATCTTGTGCATCACAGCAAAAAGAAAGTTTATCCGGACTCTATCAAAATTGTTAGCAAGATCCAGTTTGACAATCATACCTTTTTCCTTTCTTTGGCAGCTCGAGTGAATTGCTTCTTGCACCAGGATAATGTTGTCTTGAATATGTCTGCCCTGAATGAAGCCTCCCTAATTCTCCGGAATGATCTTGGGAAGAATTTTTTTTATTCTATTTGCTATGACTTTAGTGATGATTTTGTATCCCGTATTGTAGAGCGAAATGGGCCGGAATAACTTTGCTGATCTCTTCAGAAGTTATAGGGGCAATCATCATTCTGTTGTCTTCTTCATTAACCAGTGTGGGGACAGCTGAGAGCGGATAGTGGTCTTGCCTTGGAGGAATCGCATTCTCTTCAGTATACAATTTTTAAAAAAATGAGTGCACTGCCTTCTTTATATCATCCATTTTATTGAAGGTTTGCCCCTGGTAATGAATCTCTCTGACAGTATTATGGTTCTTTCAGCACTCAGCTTGTTTTTGGAAGAAATATGTGTTCTTATCGCCTGCTTGGAGCCAGGTACTACGAGATTTAATTCTCCAGTATTCTTCCTCTCTTCTCAGGGCTTTATGAATCTCCTTTTGCAAATCGATCTCAGCATTCAGCAACTCCAACGTGGCTGGTGCAGCCTCCATTTGAAGTTGATGAATTTCTAACGCCCTTTGAGCTCTTTTCCTTTCTAGGATGGGGGAAGGAAGATTCTTTTCCCAAAATTTGAGTTCAGCTTTGAGCCGTCTCAGATTTTCTTCCCAAATGAAGAAAGGAGAGCCCGAAACGTTCTTTTGCCAAGACGCTGAGACCAAGTCGTGGAATACCTCCATTGAGACCCAAAGGGGGCTAAATATGAATGGGATCGGTCCCATCTTTTCACCTATGGACAGAGTGAGCGAGATAGGCTTGTGATCTGATGTGCATGCTTGGAGAATTTCAGAGGAAGCGAAGAGGCCCAGCGTGAGGAAAGAGGAATGAACTAGGAACCGGTCCAGCCGTGCTGACATGTGCCTCGGTCCCACTCTTTTATTGGACCAGGTGAATTTGACGGAGGTGGGTTTGATATCATCCAGATCCCAGTCCAGGATAATGTCTTCCACCCATTCCCTTGCCAGATCTCTTATAGGGGATCATCCTTTCTTTTCCCAAAGGGCGAGAGTGACATTCATATCACCGGCGAGAACAAGATTTTCATGATTATTAGAAGCTAGGAAATAGTTCAGCGTTTCCCAGCCGCTCTTTTTTTCCCCAAGAAGGGCAGGGGCATAGATATTAACAAGGCTTACCTTATGTCCCGATTTTTTATGCAACAATTTCATGAACAACCAGTGAGTGGTGCTGTATCCATCAAGGAGAGAGAGCGATGAGGAATTCCAGAAGGTGGCTATCCCTCCTAAAGCTCCCCTAGCGCTTACGACTCTACCTTCTCCTTTTTTCCAAAAAATTTTGCTAGCCTGGATGGTCTCAGGCTCCTCCATTTTCGTCTCCTAGATAAGAATTACCTCTGGGGAAGACATTCTTACTAGATATTTGACTGCTTCTTCTTTGGGTTTACTTCCCAGCCCTCTGCAGTTCCAGGAGACGTATTGCATTTAGGAACCAAAGGGGGGGGTGTGGCTCCTTTCGAAGCCTTACCTTTTTTTGTGGATCTATTTTCAATCATATCTGGAATGGTTTGCTGAAGCCCTGCTGTTACGTCCCTATAGTATTTCTCCTCTCTTTTTTTCCTCTCTGGCTTCCTACCTCTTGGGACCTTCTCAGGGGTTCCTACTGAGCTGCTGGTCTCTGTAGCCCCCCCATCAGAATCTGCTCTAGTTTCGATGCCCAGAGAGATGTGTTTCTCATCCGATTTCGAAGGGTCTTCTGCTTGATGCATTTCATTGACAGGTCTTGGACTTCCTGAGGGGCCCGGGGATTGAGAGGCTATATCAATGGGGTCTTTGCCAGGTTCCTTTGATTGACTTGCAATTTCTTTCATTGGATCCTTTGGCGTGCTTGGGTTTGAGGCTGATGGGTTGTTCACCTGCACATTCTTTTTGGACCTGCTTTGGATTTCTTAACCTTTTGCCAGCCTTCAACATCTTCCTTTTCAGCTATTTGGTTCTTTGGGCAGTTTCTCTAAAAATGCCCATGCTCTTGACAGGTTCTGCATTTGAAAGGTAAGTGCTCATAGTCAACTTTCTGGTAATGGGACCAGGATCCGAGAGATATCTTCACAGCCTCCGGGAGACCTACCTCCAGGTCAACTTCCACACATATTCTGGCACAGTTGTAGATGGATTTATTGTCTGCTTTGTCAATGAATTTGCCTATTCCATTCTCTATCTTTTGAAGAGCTTCATAATTCCAGCAATGAACCGGTAGATTGGGCAGCCTGACCCATACAGGAACCTCCTTCGGCAATTATACCGTGGGGTCGAAATCCGGGGTCTAGCAGTTCAGATATAGCCCCTGGGTACCCATAAAATAAGGCCCATTTCTGAATATAAGATCTTTGTCTTCCTTGTTTATAAACTCAAATAGGAAGAAGCCACTGCTTAATGGGTAACAGGTGACTCCTTTTTTGAGGTGGGGCTTCCAGTTTCTTTGGATCCAATCATCTGTTGTTTTTACTGAGGGCCATAGTCCCATGAACTGGCCAACCAGACCTCTCCCGGAGAGAGCAAGGGCTATTTTTACTGACTGTGTCTCCGGCAAGGCGATTTCAGGTATTTCTTCAATCTTTTTTATGACTTTAGGGACTGAAAGGGAGGCTTTGCGCTTTCCTCCACTAGCTATCAGCCTCCTGAAAGCATCCTCATCAAATATCGGAGGGGGAGGGTCCGTTACCTCACCCCCAGGGGCGGCCATGGCTGAGATGCTGCGCTCCTGAACGCTCCAACCCTAGCGTGCTCCTCACGCGTCCTTCGCTTAAAAAACACTTCAATGTAATTTTAGTTCATAAATTGTTAGCTCTGTAGTTTGTATACATTTCTCAATTAGTGTTTACTATACTCTTGCAGGTTTACAAGTGAAGGGTCTGTGTTAGAATTACGTCGTAAAGTCTCCACGCAGGGATTCTAGGCTTCGTATCCAATCCGGTAAGCCTCGGTCTCGCTTGAGGTTATCCTGCACTGGTTGTATGGTGTTTATGATGATATTTCCCACGTGGTTGTTGGGTTATTGTTCAGCCATGACTATATGATGCTTTGTTTGTTTTTGGAAGGCCATGAGGCCTATACTATGATATATTAATAAGAAATATTTTAAAATCCTTAGTGGATGTTTCGTGTTAGATACTTGGGGCTTTCATGGCCGTAGTTTTAATTTCAGTATAATTATTTTATACAGGATTTTAAGCCATGACTCTATTTGTAAAAGGCCATAGGGTCGTAATTGATATAATTCAGTGGTGTTAGGGTTTATATGTTATTTAAATTTTTAATAAACTCAAGGCTCACTGTTTTGTAACTTATATTTTTTATAATATATATATATATATTTACTATGGTTTTTAAAAGATGAAGGTAGGCTGTAATGTTTAGCTGTTCTGGTTTATTCTTTTAAATTTAACCTAACAAAGGTTATTGTTACTGTAAATTGATGTTTATTTTGATTATGTTTCAAAATATAACTAAATGTTCAGACAGTTGGTTTTAGAATATAAATTGATTATTACTATTAGTAAATAGATAGAAGCACAGGAGTGAATAATACCTTCTGAATCTTTACTATTTTCCTGGGTTAAGATGTATTGAAAGGTTTTTATTTACTATTTAGTTTATATTTACCCAAAACAGTTTTATTATTGTTTCTTGTGGCTGATGTATTTAATTTTATATATTCATCTATTTGATGCTCATGGTTATATAAATAGAGTATGTAAGCTTTAGTTTGTTTATAGGTGAAATAAATAACCCCTCTACTAGTAAAAGAGGTAGTAATGCTATTTCTATTTCACAGTCCCTTCAAGTAAGTTTTATTTAAGAAACCCTAATTTCTTCTAGATTAAATACATAGTTAGTATTTGATTATAATATTATTCTAGTTTCATTTTACTTAGATTAATAATGAAATTATCTTAGTAAAATTATAGCCTTATTTTACTATTTCTTAAGTTAACCCTACTTATTTATTTTCTTGATTTTATAATATCTGTTAATTAGTATGATAATAGAATTATAGTAAATAATCTACCTATTGTGTAACTAAATACACAGACTAAGTAAATTTATACTTTTAAACCTTTCCTAAGAAAGATATGTTTATGTTATTCAAAGTACAATGTCTAATTAAAAACATCTAAAATAGAAATGAAAAACATACATATGAATAACTCTAACAAAACCTGTAGAAGGTAATAAAACACATTCATGCATACTTTGTTCAATTCTTTATCTGAAATTAATCTAACCTACTGTACTAGAGTACTACCTTTAAAAGGTGTGGAAAAATACAGTTAGGTATTTTTTTATCTATCAGTAAAACTGGAAATTCTTCTAATAATTTACCCTAATCTATCTAATCCAGTATTTAACTATCTTTTCACAGTAAAAGTATTTCTTTTAACTAACCCTAGCGGCAATAGAACATAAGCATAACATAATAATACTTCAACTCGATCCTTCTAGATGTAAATAAACAATTAGAAATCTAGATAAATCATGTAGAACCTGGAAATGTAGAAGAGGTGACAACAACTTAAGGAACCTGTTCCTCCCAACCAACTCCTGGAGAAAAGCTGGATTGCAAATCTCAGGAAGCCCGAGTTTGTCTCTTGGTCCACCTGGTAGAAGTACTGGGTAAGAGATGTAGTTTAGTAATCCTATGCAACTCTACTTAGTGTTTCAATAGTAAATCTATTCTACATACAACAGTATGAACTCAGCTTAGAATAGTTACACTAGTTCATATCTTCAGCACTTTTCACTCAAAATATACTTTAGCTAGTCCCCTCCATTGAATTTTCTTGTGCACTTCATTCACTTAGATGGTTCACCAGTCAAGAATGAGCAGCCTCAACTGTCTTCAACGGGAAGTTTTATTAGCATGCCTAGGTATTTTGGGTCAGTTTTCACTTAATGAGCCACCTGCTGCTCGTGTTCCACTTTCTTGGGGAACATGACCATAAAAATAGGAAAGTTTCCTCCTACAACGGCTAGAAGTAGTTTGAGGATGTTGCCAAGTGTCAATCTGCTTTCAACCCAGCCTACTCCACTAAGTGACCAGTAAAACACTCATTTAACAGCTTCCCTAAGCTGGTGTCTCATCTTTCATTTATTTATTAATAAAATATTCAGCAATTACATTAAATTATCCTTGACCCCACTTGGTCATTAATTACAAACTTTATAATAAAATATAACATAATGTTTTCTTAAAACATAAAATGTTTTGCAAATTGGGGTATGTGACACAGGACCATTGCGATAGCATGCTACCTTGTAGAACTTATTTGAAATTTGTTTGTCGTTGGCAAGAGATCTTGATGCTCTTGCTGAGATTGATAATCTATTGCATCAACCTGCTAAGGGGCAGAAGGACTCCTCGGTGAATTATTTGCATAAGAAAAAGACAAGAAAAGAGATGCGCATGAACATTCAGATTGGAGATTATGAGGTAGATTCAGTTATTATGGATCTAGGCTCATATGTTAATATTTTGATGAGGCAGACATGGCAGAAGATGGGGAGGTCAACGCTGAGTTGGTCTCTCATGTAGCTGCGATTGGCTAATCAAGCCAAGATAACATCGATTGGGCATGTGTCGCATTTGGTGGTGGATGTTGAGGGCATGAGGACTTATGCCGAATTTGATGTTATTGAAGTTGTTAATGGTAGGGGCTCCTATCCCGCATTGCTGGTGATTGGATGGGACAATGAAAGTATGTCAGTAATCAATTTTAAGAAGCATGTGATGACATTTGAGAACCAGGACATCAGAGTCATTGCTACGATGGATCCAGCAGAAGGGCGAAGGTATGATGAGCCAGTAAGGGATGAAGTAGGAATAGGATGGGATCACACAAATAATATTTCAGAATATTACATCCATTGGGATGTTGATGGGGAACTTGGTTGGCACATCTCTAGCTCCACGTCTTCTAATTCTAATGATGCTCTAGAAAATCGGCAGAATCAAATGCATGAGGTATCAATTTAGAAGTGTGGTTTGATTACTCAATCACTATGCCGAGTCGTAGTTGAGACTATTGAATTACCAGTATATGAAGGATTTCCTAATTTGTCTACGTTTCTAATGGAGTTTGAAGATAAGGTATCTGAACCTCAATGGTTGTTGGTGTTGGAGGAAGCGCTAGAGGCTACTCCAGCGCGTTGGTGGGCGACCCATAAGAAGTCGATCACTGGATGGTCGTAGTGTCAAAGACTAATGGCAGTTCGATTTGGTAACACAGAAGTGTACCACTCTGGAAGATATGTTGGACGGAATGACCCTAGCGTTCATATGATGGAATGCCAGACATTGTGGCCATCATGACCAAAGGATGAGTGGGTCCATGCATTTGTCAACACATTGGATGAGATGCTGCGATCATGGTATATGTTAGCTGAGTTGCCCAGAGAGATCACCACTTGGGAGGAATTGACAGTTTTCTTCACTCACACCTTCAGTTTCACAGATACCAACCCAGATGTTCATAATTCACTGCAACTTATCCGTGATGTGGTTCTAAAGGTATTTTCGGTCGCATATCAAGTGGATCCACATGCGCATTGTTATATGCAGTCAATGACTGAATTCTACAATGTGACAGGAGGGACAGATGATGAAGATGATCTGTTGAACATCAATATTTTGAAACAGAAGGGAGTCAGGATGTCCTAGAACCTAACGTACCGACAGATCTGATGAATCAACAGCTGAAGATTAGGAAGGTCAACAGTGGGACAGAAGAGAACCCAAAGTTTGCAAATGTTGGGGACTACCAAGATGAAGAAACGATGGCAAAGATCATAGATTTGTTGCATGAATTTCAATATTTGTTCCCTACAAAGTTTTCTGAGATGAAGGGAATCCTGGGAGATTTAGGAGAGATGAAGATCCCATTGAAGCCAGATGCAAAACTAGTAAGGCAGCGACCATTGTAGGAATATATTAAACCCACTCACAACTTAGGATAAAATAATTAATCATTATTTGATTAATTATTCACCCACTAGCTTAATTAGTTGGCATCCACTTGCACCTTAAAGTCAATGAATGCCATCTATACCCTAGGAATGATTTATTTCTGATTCTGGGTTGATCCAGAATTAGTATACAGGACTTTACAGCAGATTCTACTTTTTCTTCTTTTTCTGCTTTTTCCTGCTTTTCTATGGATAAGATAAAAGCTAGTCAACTAGGAAACTGGGAGCTTTTGTTTCCAACCCATCCTCCATTAGTTTTTCTTCATTTTCTAGGATTATCATGTTATTTCCATCTCCTTGACAACTCACTCATGATTTTTCCAACTCGTGAGGTCT
>LPNX010132297.1:0-16276 GCA_001517045.1 Pseudotsuga menziesii | reverse complement strand
ATTTGAAAGAAACAAATTTGCTATGGAGATGAAGACAGTGTTAGTGAATTTTACTTTTTCTAATTCTATTGTTGCTTGCATGCTTGTGGATCAGCATGCGGATCTTTGGCTATGAAAGAAGTCATAGAATTTTTTTAACAAGCTGGGGTGTGGACTATTTGTTGGTGGTGATTGACCCAGCTTGTTGCATTGCTAATATGAATACATGTTGTTCTGTCTCTGCATTAAAATTTTCTGTATGTATTTGTTTGCGTTGTTTATCTGGTGAGTGTGATGTACTTGAATTGTGTATTGGTAAATGTCTTTCACAGGCTTTAATGGTGCCTTCAAGAGCAGTCTTGTGCAAGATGTTATTGACTGGACATACTCAGCTCCATTTCTATAATCTTGTTTTCAATCACAGTACATGTCAAGGAGCAAGCTTTATCAAATCACTTATAGGAAGGACTATATCCATTTTGGAGTTGTATTTTCAGTTCTAGATGCCTGTCATTGAAATTGCTGTCAGCTCTTTCGATACTCTTTCACAGAGCTACAATAATTACCTAATGGATGGTGTAAGTTGGTGGTTAGGATAAGGTTAACCTTATTAATAAACCTGCGGTGGGCCTTCTAAGCATAGTGTCAGCCCCTCACCTCTCCTGTATCTGGCTGCTCCCAGGAGAGCACGACTTCTGCAATTCTTGGCAGCCTGTACGATTGGTCACACAACATTTACTGAATAACTTGGCTTCTCAAGAAGGGTCACGATCTGGTTAAGATAGGTCGCTGCTCAGGCAAAGATCATGAGCTGCTCAGGAAAAGATCATGATTTTGTAAGAGATAACGCTGCTCCAATTAATGACCACAATAGTGTTAAAGATGATTGCTGCCTAGATTTGATGAGCCCTCAAGAAAGGTTACGCTGCTGCCCCCAATGAAGAGATGGGTCTCTCTCTTCAATAGTAATGATGCCCACGATTATAATAAGATTCCATGCCACAAATGGGGAAATGATTTGCTGCCCCTCACCTCAAGCACTGCCCACAGTAATCTCTTGCCCTGAAATATAATAAATAAGCCCACGTCTTTAATAGAGACTTAGTGATATGGATGGATTATAGATTATTACTGACTGTTATTTCCCATCTATAAACGTCGATAGAACCATTCCCTTTCAAGCCAGTTTGCGCTGTTTCCATCTCCGAGACAAAGCATCCGAGACAAGTCTAGCAACTCAGTTGGAGGTGGGTATTTCTCTTGCAAAATAAGATGTCTAAATGAAACTGGCAATATTGTCTGTGACCCTAACCACTTATGACAATAATTTTTTTTTTTTAAAACTACAGATACCGTCGCTATATCGACGGACTTCCGTGGAACTTTGCGATGCTGACTTGTCGATATAGCGACGCTTACTTGTGGAACTTTGCGACGCTTACTCGTCGATATAGCGACGCTTCCTCGTGGAACTTTGCGACGCTTATTCGTCGATATAGCGATGCTCACTCGTCGATATAGCGACGTCGTACCGTCACAGGTATTGGGGTATGGGCTTTTTCATTCTAGGAAGGGCCGTCTCAATTGCGACGTAGTCCCGTCGCTCTTGCCACGCAATTAACGGGTCGTCGCTATTGCGACGAAATGACTGCCACGGGAAAAAACACTTAGACGTGGCAATATCCACGCTTTTTCGTGGATATTGCCACGTTTATCCGTGGCAAAATTGATAATTTGTACTAGTGTGTGTAATAAAAACAATATTTTCAGGCCAAAACGATAAGACAATATGGCCATGTTCCAGACCTTGCAACAAGGTCATCAACAATCACATGTATAAAATCAAGATCTCCTCACCCTTTGATATTTTCTATCTCTGCTCTTGTAACAACGCCCATACCTTTTGCATATGATGTATAGGTACGGTTGCTTGCTGTTAACTTTTTAACAGCAATAACAATCCTTTTTAACTTTAGCAGTGTCAAACCCCAAAAATTCCGAAAAATTTAAAATTTTTAAAATAGTATAATAATCTTATTAAACGCTGTCATTAACTATTTGATTAGTTTATGTTATCATAAATGCAACTAAATGATCTTTATTATACTTAACTTTAAAGATGAATTTCTTGTCAGTTACTGATTGTTTTCTGTTTGCAACCACAAGGGGGAATTGCCATGACAGACTGGGCTTACTTAGCTTCCGAGCTAATGCAGCAGTTTACTTGCTCTTACAGATATACAGGTAAAGTTCGGGTCACTGCTACGAATCTTTAAAGTATTAGATAACAATTTGCTGTATCAAAAATCATTCAGTAAAAGTATATGCATGCTAGCCAGGTTTATCGGACCTTTAAAGGTAAAGCTTTTTCCTATAATATTCTTAAGATCTTCTATGGGGTACTGGATCATTGATGAGTTTACTGAATGCAAACTTAGAAGTAAATGATATTCTTATCTAGTGTAGTAAATATAACTGGATTACCATATTCAGGCCTACTTCTATTTATCTGTTATTACTGCATCATGCCAAGTTTAAATTTTAGAATATGTTTTGATTCGTAAAAACTAGGTTTACTGTTTGGTATACGTCTTCTATTAACATTCTAAGAATTTGCATTAAATGGAAAACTACCTCTATTTCCATGAACAACAATTGATTAAAAACTATAAGCACCTTTAGAATTTGTCCTAGATTATCATAATTTAAACTTATTATGAGTTTCTAGAACTACACTATCACAAGAATGGTGATAGTAGTTTACATAAACTGTTAGCCTTACAATCATTTACCAAACCTTGTAAATCTTTGAGCATGAAAGATAACAAAAGTATACTAATTATCACAAGGAATTTAAGACTATTAAGAGATTGTTATTATAATGGTAATAACCAGTAAAATGGTCTAGGGTAACTTTACTCCAGAATTGTGGGTTATATAGTTTGAATTCTACAAGTTAAAGTCACATAAAGAAGGAATGATAGTATTTTACCATCTATGCAAAGCTATAGTAATTGGCATTATAGTAGTAGGATTGTAAACTACTACATTTAACATCACTCCATTATCTTATAAACTTAAAAGAAATGATTAATCTTTTGTTTTCATTTAAGATTAGAGTAAATAGTAATGAAGTGGTAATTTTATGAACCACTTGCAATTTAACATTATACTCATATCCTTATAGTTTTTTTTTTATAATAAACATTAAACCTTTGATGCTCAAAATACCTCAAGACTTACCCTTGAATGATATTTATAAAGCATGGTTTTAATATTTAAAAGGCAAAGTTTTGATATTATTTATGCAAGGTTTTAAAGCATTGTTCTAATCATCGTGGTAATGAAAAGCATGGCAGGGAGAANATTTATAAAGCATGGTTTTAATATTTAAAAGGCAAAGTTTTGATATTATTTATGCAAGGTTTTAAAGCATTGTTCTAATCATCGTGGTAATGAAAAGCATGGCAGGTAGAACTATGGTATAACGACCATGAGGGATATCATAGCAATGATTTGTTTGGAAAACTAAACGATGGCAACTTGTCGAGGAACATTAGAGTTTGACCCACTTGCATGCAATATATCAAAAGTGCGACGTGGACACGCCAGAGCCATGCATTGGTGTTATATATTCGTTGACTTAACCCTAATTTTCCATTTCTCCCTCGCCTTCAGGCTTGGTCGTTCTGTGAACCCGACTGGTCCAAGTTTCGCTGTTGCACTGTTTGATAGCAGCTTGCATGCTGCTCCAGTCCTTCGTGCTCGTATCCTGCACTGTGTGAGAGTTATTAGTTTGCTGTTGGCGACCATATGGTTGTTGAAAAACCTAAGGTTTTTCCTTTCGGCGTCATTATCGACTCTGTTGCAGTGTGATTGTATCCTTCGATTTGGCACTGTCAGTGCTTACATTATGGAAATTATCCTTTGCCTTTGCCAGCTCATTCTTCTCGGTGACCACGAAAGGGTTTACACCTTCTCTGTTCATAGTTATCAGGCTATTTACTGTGGATACACTTCCTTCAAATGCGCCGGTGAGTTACAGGTTATTCTTTTGTCTTTCCAGCTCCAGAATTAGTTTAAACAATAACTGATAAGGGTTTTAATACGCTATCCCTTCGTATTGCAGGTTGAGTCTTCTTTTTAAGGAAGGAAATGCGAGGTTTCAGTTAAAGGCTTCTCCCCGGTAAGCCTGGTCTCAACCAAGGCATTCCTCCTTGCTGGTTTTATTAGGGTTGTTTTGTGAATGGCTTTGGATGATGCGACTCGGGTTCCCTCAGCTCTTGTTCAGTCTTTTGATTGTGATTTAAGCGTGTTCTTAACAAGTTTAACCCTGTGTTGTAAATATTCGTCTTTCCTTTTTTGTTTAAGATTACTGTGAAAGAATACTGTGTAAAAAGGGCACTGGCTATAAGCCTGCCTGTAGGTGAGGTTACGGCCTCGACCTTTTGTTTTTCTTGCTGTACTCTTAAATGGTTCAGGGTTTTCACCCGAAGTTTTGTAAATATGACTTCTTATAAAGCTTTCCTGTATCTTGGCTTTGTTTATAGCATGCATTTTTATTTTATTTTAAGCTCTGTTCAGGAATAAATAAATTATAAGTTTACAACCACTTATTCTGTGGATTTCTGGTGCGGCCGTGGGTGAAACATTGTCTTCTCTCATAGTATTTATTTTATTTATATAAACTGGACTTGTAGGGTTCGACCCTAATTTCACAGTCGAGATTAAAACTTAGTTTCTTAATCTATCATAAAATAACAACTCTGTTGGTATTTGAGAATTAAAGGAGTGATATTAACCTTAAATGGTCCAGCTCGATGATTGAGCTAGTTATTGTTCTGTTATTACTGGGTTATTTAACTGTTGGTAAATTCTTTTTAATAAGAATGCTGTAAGGGTTATATATCTTGATTTATTTGTTATATAAAAATTTCTTAAATTATAAACAGGGTTTGAACCCTTATACAGCTATCCTAGCTGAGAATACCATTCTCTTTCATTATTCTTGGTCATGATATAAACGCTGTAGTTTATTTTATTATATAATGAATTTGGGAGAAAAGTACTCTCCATCTTAATGTAAAATAGATTTATTATTAAAGCTTCTGAACTGACTTTACAACTCGACTTCTATTTAATAGAAACTGCGATGCAAGAACATACTTTTTAAATTAGGCAATCTGTTGTACTTTTGTTATATTTTACTATTACCTGTGAGTATTATTTAATTATTTGTAAAATATAGAGTATAAACCATTTATTTATTTACAAACCTTGTTTACCTAAAGATAGAGTATAATCAGTTTAAGATTGCAGTGGTAATAATGTAATATTAATTTAAGTATTACATTAGTAATGCTTTTATATTATTTGCAATATAAGTACATTATAACGATATTACTTCCTTTGTGAGTACAATTGTTTCTATGGTTAATATTGTTATTCAATGTCTGTTTTCAATCTATCTATTTAGTTCTAATGACTATTGTATATTTACATAATATTCATATAATATTTAAGCTTTATCTCATGTATATATATATATATTCCTGTGTATGTAATAACATTTATTTACCATACTTGAAAATAGAGTAACATCTTGAAATATGCTTAAGCTTAGATAAGATAAAAGAGTATTAAGTAATTAAATAAATGCATTCTTAACCAAAATACGGACTAATACCATTAGGATTTAACTGTAAAATCATCCAATAAGTGATTAAATCCTACCGACAGTATTGTCTCTTCACCATTAAGAGGTTAAATTCTTTTAAACTGGAAAATAACCATTATAAGACTTAAACAGCAGAATACTTAATCTATCTTTTCTTTATTGCAGCTAGTGTTTACAGGAAAATAAAGATACAATACTAGGAAGTAGTTTTTAAAACTATAAGAAAATAACTTATAAATTCCTGAAATACTTGTGGTTACTGAAAGTAACTAATAGGTAACTCGGTTCAGAAGGATATTACTTCACAATACTGAGCTACTGTGCTGGAGTACGGTCTGGTGATGCCAGATGTGGAAAAACACAGTAACTATTAACATATTTAACTACTGATATTATGAGATACTAACTTTACCGAAACTAACTAACTCCTCAGACATATAAAATAAACATAACATGCATCCATTCATACTCAGTAAACATAAAGAAATAAGTGACAGAACCTGTTCAAGCTGTGGATAACAACAGCAATGGGAGGCCGTTCCTCCCTACCAACTCCTGGAGAGCGCCCAGACAGCGACTTCTCAGGACCCCCGAGCTTGCTCTGGTCTCGCTGGCTGGAACTAGGTGCAGCAAAGTCTGATACCAGTCCTCAAACTCAGTATTAACTCAGAACTATCAGTCAGTTCTCTCAGCCCAAATAGCTGTAATAAAATCAAGTTACTGCAGCAATCCACTCAGAACACTTCCTTACTATTTTTCCCTCTTTCCTCAATGAAATTCCTGAATAACATTCACCTGAATGAATTCTCTCTAGAATAAAATCTGAGCAGCCTCAGCTCTCTTCATTGAGTACTTTTAAAAGATTGCCTAGGTCTTTGTTGGGTTAACTGTCATTTAATGAGCCACCTACTCTGATTCCACTTTCTTGGGGAATCATGACCCCAAATATAGGGAAGTTGCCACCTGCAACTTAGGAAGTGTTTGAGGATGCTGCCACTTGTCTTTTGCCTTTCGACCTAGTTCCATCCACCAGTTTGACCAGTAACCTCTTTTAACAGCTCTCACATGTTGTTGTCTCCATAATTTATTTATTAATAATAAAATATTCTGAATTACACTCCATTACTATTGACTCTGCTGAGTCATCAATCCCTACTTAGGATTAAGTTTAACATAATGTCTCAGAAATATAATAAAACAATTTACATAATTTTACAAAATTGGGGTATGTGACAAGCAAACTTCAAGAAATGTAAATCTTAGATTGTAGCAGTAGTAAAGTAGATAGTAGCTAATCAATAGTAGAAGCAAGAACACAAAGATTTTTACGAGGAAACCTTTCAAGGAATAAAAACCTAAATACTGAATAATTCTTCTTCTAAATGAGTTGATTGAGTTTGTACATAAGCAGATAATGAGTAGAATTTTACATGACAATCAAATTGCCTCTAGGGAACACATACGAAGAGAAAAAAAACCCATAGAAGATGAATGTCCTGAACAACTAAGCTACTGCCACTATTCCAAACCCAAAAATTGTTCAATAGATTTCTCTACTCAAACACCACATCTAAATGGTTAATTCCATGATCAATGGTCTCAATGTTGAATGCTAGAGAATCAATATAAAAATTATTCAAAACTACTAAAATAAAGCAATGTCCATCATAACCTATAGATATCATTACAAGGAAAAAACCAATCATTAGAGGTTTCAACATAAGCACTTCTCACTATTTTATTTTTAGGGGAGGTGAGGAGGGCATGTGTCTATTATTAAATATGATGTATAAGTGAGTAGTGTTATAGTATTATAAGGTGCATCAATTTTAAGGTCAATTAGAAAATCAAAATTTGTAAAAAAATGATAATAAAATAATAGATAATGGTATTTATATAACATAAAAGTAATTATCCTATACAAAACCATGATGTGTATCATTACATATAATACCATGTGCACTACATTAGGATAGTGATTTATCAATTAATAATAGGGATCAAATTTTTTGAGTTAAAGATAAGAAAAAATAAGTAACAAGATGAAATTAAATGATAAAATAAATTACACGTCAAACAAATTGATCCCTATTGGTATTTGATAAATTGAATGTAGAGCACCTCATTATAATTGTTTCGAATGCATAAGAAAATGGATCAATAAAGTCACTTTCTACATAATGAAATGGATAAATCTGAGCTACATTAAAGTATTTATTTAATCTTAATAAGTTGAAAAAGTCAAAATTGATTAACATTGAAAGTTTATATTTGTAAAATTTATTTCAATATGCTATAAGCTAATCATATGTGCCAAATGTTAACTTACATAGAATGATTGTTTCATGCAAGATTGACCAAAAGAAGTAAACATGAGAAGGAGGACTCTCATTATTCATATCCACCATTGCTCCATAAAAATATTTTGAGGATAGAGGCAAGTAATATAGCCTTAACTTATTACTTGATTAAAAATATGGAAAAAAAATAAAGGTAATGTGAATTTAGGAAAACAATTTGTAGAAGGAAGGAAAAATGAACTAGAATGAAACGAGATGAGAGGTATTTAGTTGTTTCTTCATCAATACTTTGAGATCCATCAATGATGAAGAATCTATTCTTCTACCTAAATGCAAATTGATGTTAAATAAGAATAGATTTTTGTGAGGTTAAATAAGAGTAGATTCTTTGTTGAGTTCAAAATCAAGTAAATAAACCCCATAATGTATGTATCTGGATATGTTCATTTGGTTGATGGGGGTAAGGGATCCTATGAGCCCCATGGCTCTCATTAAGGACAACACTAGCCAACTGAGATAATAAAATGTTACTTATGGGATTTATGTAATATGGGGGAGATATTGTTACCTCACATAACATTATGTTACCAAAAATAAAAAGAAATTAAAAAAAAATCATGTTTCCTCTTAAAATAAAACATTAAAAGAAACAATTTAAGATTAAAAAAAAAATATGACATAAAAAATTTAAGATAAAAAAAAATTACAGGTCAAGATATTGGATCCATGTTGGTGCTTGATATATTCACGTTCAATACATCTATGTTGGTGTTTAGATAATTGGACTAACAACTTCCTAATGTTTTTAGAATTAAAAATTTTACTTTCTTTTCAAGTTAATTGAACTAACTAGTCTAATGTTTTTAGAATAGGAACAAATATTATTTCTTTTTCAAAAAACCATATCTTGCTTTTTTTTCCACCAGATCCACATAACCAATGTTTGGGATCAACTTTTGATCTTCAAAGTTTATGCATTAAGGCTTGCTAGGCTCATCACTCTTTCCTTTAGATTATACATGTGAGGCACCCGATTCTTCTGAAATGATTCCAACTTAAAATTAAAGTATAATTTTTTCAAAGTTATCATTCTTCTCAAATGATTTCAACTTAAAATTAAACTATAGTTTTTTCAAAGTTATCAGCTTCTTTTATCATGACCTTTTGATTTTTTAATTTTTTAATTTGTTTTTATCTTTTTCTTTGTTAGTCCCACCTATGGCAGAGACTAGATATGTTCCACCATTTATAATATTTAACACTTTTTTTTTCAGAAGAGAAAGGCTTGTCCTTGATATTCATTAATGAATCAAAGGGCATCTGAAGTGCCATCCCAATGACTGGGTTACAATCATGAAGGTGAATCATAAAGAAACATATGTCTGTTACATCATGAAGGAGCCACAACTCGACAAGTCTGCAAGGGGGGACAAGTATATCTCCAACAATATAGAATCCCATCAGTAAAAGCTATCACTCAGACCATATCTACCGTGAGCAAAGGAGAGCAGAACAACAGTCTAAAAGAGCCCGCTCCATAACATTCAAAAAGGGGTGCAATAAGAATAAGGAGTACATGCTCCAGCACCTGGCTCAAAAGAGCTCAAAACAATCATGAGAGGTCAAAAGACCTTCAATAAATTCAAAGTAATTACCTGATCCTGGAGCTAAAGAAAGTGCTTTTTTAGAAAGGCAATCTGCAAGCTGATAAAATTCATGGTAGATATGGAAGAAATACAACTCTAGAAAGCATGAGCAGAGCTTTCTAGTGTCCCTACACCAATGATAGAGTTTCGGTGGTGAAAGGGAGGATGTACCCTTTTCCCAATTGATAATGACTAAAGAGTTGCCAAATATCCTGAGCTTGGGTATCCCCATCATTTGGGCTGTATGCAGAAGGGCCCAGAGCCCAATTAATTCTGCTTTTGTGTTGGTGCATGGACCTGCCCCCAATGCAAACTCAAAGGAATGTGACTCATTCAACAACAAATAGAAGCCAACCCCCTCCAACATTGTTTACAGCTGCCCCATCAAAGAATCCACAGGGATAGTTAAGTACAGGACCTGGGCCGAAGGTCCTAGCTTTTTTTACCTTAATGACATATGGGCAATACATCTGAGAGAGATATGCAATCTGGTGGATAATGCTGATGACAGTCATTTTTTTCCCTTCAAATATAAAGATGTTTCTCGCTTTCCAAATAGTCCACATGGCGAGATAAGGGAGATAGCATAATGCTGAGTGGATTGAGAAACTATCAGTCCACTTTCCCAATGACGAGCATAGATCAGCAGACTGGAAGGAAGGAGAGATATGGTATTGTTCCTTTAGGATCGAGAGCACATTCATCCAAACAGGGCAATGAAAAAAAATATGCTGTACACTATCAACATCCTTACTGCATAGGGCACATATCCTAGGCCCAATCCAACCTCTCTTCTGGAGATTATCCCAAGTAAGTAGCTTGTTCATCAAAGCCAACCATATAAAATAGCTAATTTTCCTGGGAAGAGTTCCAGACCAGATATGTTTAAGTAATCTACTACCAGCCGGGGGAGAAGAATTTGCTACAATGCCGTCATATACCAATTTTGCCGATACTGAGCCATCGAACTTATTATATGCCCACATCATAGAATCAGACCGGGAATGGAGGCAAATACCACCAAATTCCAAGCTTAGTGTGAAGGAATCCCATGCAAGTTTCCATTCCCCAATCACACTTAATACATTACTAATTATCATGTTTACAAATTCATTAAAGATTATTGTTTTTGAATATTGTATATTATGTTTTATTTGCAAGTTGATTGGACAATAACTTTATATTTGATATTTTTATTATTAAACCTATTAACAAACAATAAAAAAAAAATTCATATACCTTATAACATTACACAAATATTATTTTAACATTTTATGATAACTTCCACAAATCTAACCTCCATATTATATCCACACATTTAATTTAATTTAATTTATGTGTTATGTGTACACAGCACATTCCATTTGATTTCTGGAGACATCCATTTCATCTGATTTCTAGAGACATCCGTTTATGTAATATTAATTTTCGTTTAATTTATTAAAAATTATATTAATTAATTGAAATTTATTTATCAATCTAAACTTTAATTATTTTAATGATATGCATGGTGAAATTAACATATTGATTATATTAAATAATCTAAACTTAATTATCATTAATAAGTAACCAAAACAATTTAACTTGGAATTAAGTAAAAAAAACTTATATTAAATAATTATTGTATTGCAAATTATTAAGATAAAAATGTTGTAAGGTATACATTTATATGTTTTATAAATTGAAACACATTTCATTCACATTTTATGATTTTTTTAAAAAAGGATTTTATAAATCATGTTTATAGTCTTCTTCTTTCATACATATCAAAACAAATGGTGAACCACATCTTAAAATAATCAAAATTACTATTTATAAATAAAATAAATAAATATCAAAACCAATAAAATCACTTTTACCTTACAATTTACCAAATCATTTTTACCTTACAATTTACCAATTGAAATGGAAAAGTCTACAACAGAACTGTGGTAATCGCAGAAACTGTACAAATGAATTTATATGGAGTGCAAATATTTATATAGATGTGATAGTTCCAGACCTCCGCAACTTATAGGAAAAGACTGTTTAAAAGATGAACTGCAACTTCTAGGAAAAGACCGTGTAATTGCATACAGCAAAAGGAAGGGAAAGGACATGCCAACTGTAAAGTAAGTGTTACATCTACTTTAAAGTAGTGGTCTTGGTCGCCCATCGCTAATAAAATAAAATAAAATAATTGTTTGTGGGGTGAACAACGATGGTATACAACTTGACACATGTTCAAATCACAGGCAAAATGTACATTGATTATGAAGAGCTTCAGAGATCACATGGAAGTGAAGATGATGTACCCTGTTTGTAATGATAAATTCGACAAAGTGTTCCAACCTGAAATGACTGTGCTCACTTTCCACTAAATATATATTTTGTAATCAATTTTTATATCAATATTTGTGATGTCAATTTTGTAAAATAAAATTAATTAGAATGTATATATTTCTTTTACGTGAAGTTTGCCTTTCTGTATGAACTAAAAAAATAAAACAATGACAAATATGAGGCGTCATTACTATTATCATAATAATCTTTTTAATGTTAAAACACATTATTAATAGCATAATTTTTATAAAGCGAAAAAACAATAGTCATTAGTATATCATTATAGTATTTTTGTTAAATTTATTAAAAAATTAAGGTAAGAAAATAAATTAAAAATTTAGAAAAATATAAAAAAAATTAAAGTTTAATATGAACAATAAAAAGTTCTGTTGTAGCATATTCCCTTAAAAAGTTAATCCATAAGCCCACAGACAGACACTTCAACTAATTCCATGTCTAATTTTGAAACATTTTTCAAAGAAATTATCTTTTGTAGTAGATGAAGCCTCTCTCTAGCGTTTATTCTAAATTATCTATAAAGTGAAATTTCTCTGCATGCAAGATTTAGTTTTGCAGGTCTTTAAAGCTATTGGATGCTCTAAAAATATGTTTAGAATATTGTATTGCGTTTGTAGACATTGAAGAATCTAGACTTGTTGAGTCAATGGCCACAATTTGACAACTTTTTGGTAGAAAGTAACTTTGTGTGTAAATTGTTCATTAGAAGATGAGTAATCTTGCCACAAACATAATCTGCCTTAAAAATGGAGCTGCATTTTGTTCTTTTGAAACTTTTGGCACACTTTAGAAGATGTGCCCAAATTTAATAAACTTTTATCTTGCTTTTGTTCTTCTTTTTTCATTAATTGTTGCCAATTCTTTTTGGCATCGCCTCGATTTTGAAACAAAAATAATTGTAACAAGACTTCAATCCACTTCTTCTTTATCATTAACATGAGTTGTGTAAATTATATTGAGGATGTTGGTTCTAATTCAAGTAAACAAAGTCAAGTTATTGAATTTTAGTTGGATGGCTAGTGTTTATTGAAGATATGAAGGAGGTTAACATTTTTTTTTGCATATGTAGATTTGTTATGACCTTTCATTTTACAATACTTGGTCCCTGGATCTCGATTTATATTCTCTATGCATCTAATAATCATATGAATTTGTTAAACAAATCGAGTATGCTTTTGTAAAAACATAGATTTTATAATTATTTTCCTTTCACATGACAATGTAACTTGCATAATCGAGTTCAGAGATTATAGTGGTGGATAAAAATATACGTGGAAGGCTGTGTGTTTCTGTTTTGTGTCAATCAAATGGATGTTTTGGGCCATGACACTTTCCACCAAGAAAGCAGAGTGTAGGAGACAGGTCGTAAACCACCTACGAAATCTGAATCAACAAAACCACATATAGAATCATTGTTATTGTTAAAGGTGATACAATAGTCACTTATTCCTCTTAAGTACCGAAGAACCCATTTCAATGCATTCCAATGTTCTTTTCCTGGATTTGTCATGTACTTACTAACAACACCCATTGCATGTGGAATATTAGGTCTATTACACACCATTGCATACATTAAACATCCTACTGTATTGGAATATGGTACACGATACATATAATCATTTTATTCAACACTACTAGGACATAAATTTGAAGAAAGTTTAAAATGGGAAGCCAAAGGAACATTCACAGGTTTTGCCTTATTCATTTTGAATCTTTCAACTATTTTCTCAACATACTTCTCCTGTGAAAAACCGAGCTTACCATTTTTTATGTCTTTGTGTATCTCAATACCCAAGATTTGTTTTGCACCTCCAAGATCCTTCATATCAAAAGTCCTAGCCATGTGAGCCTTCAACTTGTTAATCTTGTCCATGATTTTGCTCACAATAAGCATATCATTAACATACAATACTAAGATCATGAATATATCATTCAAATTTTTGAAGTATAAACAATGATCATACTCACTTCTAGTATAACCTTGGCTTACCATGAAAGAATCAAACTTCTTGTACCATTGCCTTGGCGACTATTTCAGGCCTTACAAATATTTCTTGAGCTTGCAAACTAATCTACCTTTCTGATGTTGTACAAAACCTTCTGGTTGTTCCATATAAATCTCCTCATCTAAATCTCCATGTAAGAAAGTTTCTTTAACATCTAGTTGCTCTAACTCCAAATCAAGTAATGCAACTAATGCTAACACAATACGAATAGATACAAGCTTGAAAACTGGTTAAAAAATCTCATGAAAGTATATACCTTCCATATGAGAGTACCCTTTTGTGACCAATCTGGCTTTGTATCTTTCAACCTTACCATCAACTCCTTTCTTCAATTTGACGACCCATTTACATCCAACTGTTTTTCTATCTTTGGGGAGTTTGACTAATTCCCATGTCTTGTTTTTCTCCACAGAATCCATTTCTTCTTTCATTGACACCTTCGACTTAGCATTGTCAATACAATCAATGGCTTCCTAAAAACAAGAAGGTTCTCCATCATCAGTAAATAAAATAGATGAAACAAAATCATTATACCTCTTAGGATGATTTATTTCCCTTAATGATCTTCTTGGTGTAGGTTATGGGGTTTCCACCATTTATTGAATTTCGTCATCTTCTATGACTTCTCTCTCGTTGTTTCTTTGAGTCATTAGAAGATTGGTTCTCCAACTGAATTAGTTGTTTTGATATTACATGTTCATGTTCCACATCAACTCTTACACTTTCGGATTTAATCAGAGAAGATTCATAAAAAATTACATCTTTGCTAATGACAATTTTGTGGGTATTAGGATCCCACAATCTATATCGTTTCATTACATAATCAGATCCAACAAAAATGCATTTCTTTGATCTAGGGTCTAAATTAGAACGCTGATTTTTAGGAGTAGGTACATAAGCTTCACATCCAAAGATTTTGAAATTCGAATAATCACAGGAGTGACCAATCCATACCTCTTCCATAATTTTACAATCTATTTCCATTGATGGTGACCGATTTATTAGATAAAAAGCAGTAGAAATTGCTTCTTCCCACAACTCTTGCCCCAAATTAGCATTACTAAGCATGCTCCTTGCTCTTTCTAGAAGAGTCATGTTCATGCGTTCTGCAATGCCATTTTGTTGAGGATTGTATAAATTTGTTTTGTGTCTGACGATCCCTTCATCTTTGAAATAATTTTCAAACTCCAAAGAAGTAAATTCACCTCCATTATCCGTCCTTAAACACTTGATTGTCCTGCCAGTTCTTTTTTCCACCATTAACTCTAAATTGTTTAAATATATTAAACACATCATCTTTTCTTTTTATGACATAGACCCAAACCTTTCTAGAAAATTCATCTACAAATAATACATAAATTTTTTTCTCCCCCATAGGAAATGGTAGGAGACGAACCCCACAAATAAAAAAGAATGTAGTGAAGAACACCTTTACTAACATGACTACCTGCTTTAAATTTTTGTCTACACTACTTTCCATATATACAATGTTTACAAAACATCAAATTCAGAGTTTTGAAACTTTGAAGCAATTTATGATTCATTAATGCCTGAAGTCCTTTTTCACTCATATGATCAAGATGCCGATGCCATAGCTGAGTGGATCTTGACTCTGCTTCCAATACTAATGCATTACAATTAACTTGAGTTCTTCCAAACAGTTTGTAGATGTTTCCTGCCCGATGTGCCTTCATGACCACTAAAGCATCCTTGGAAACTTTTAGAGTTCCATAAAAACTTGTAAAATTATGACCACAAGAATCCAATACTCCAAAGAGTTTTTATTTTTTTTAACTCAGGTACTTGTCTAACATCTGTAAGTGTTCTTATTACTCCATCAAAAATTTTAAATTTAACACTTCCAACCCCAATAGTTTTACATGAATGATTGTCTCCTAAAAGAACCATTCCATCATTAACTGTTTGATAGGAAGCAAACCAATCTTTATGAGGACATATATGGTGTGACACACTAGAATCTAATAACCATTCCTCATTATATTTAGAAATATTACAATCAGACAAGACCTCATCAATCATACCTCAATAAGAATACTTAACTGAATTTGCCTCTGACTTGGAGTCATCCTTCTTGGATTCTTGTCTCTTCCAATAGTCCTTCTTGAGATGACTAGTTTTGTTACAGTACCAACATTTTAATTTTCTCTTTATGCCCTTCGATTTAGACCTAGAAATACCTCTTGAATTTACTCCTTTCTCTTTGGATCAACCTCTAACAACCAAAGCTTCAGGAGAAGAGGTTTCAAGAATAGATTTCTTCCTTAATTCCTTAGACAATAATTCTCCAACCACATTGTCAAATTCTAA